>VZRV01005700.1:262330-397134 GCA_013398115.1 Falcunculus frontatus | reverse complement strand
GAAGGGAAGGGAAGGTTCGGGAAGGTTCGGGAAGGTTCGGGAAGGGAAGGGAAGGGAAGGGAAGGGAAGTATGAACTGTTCAGTTGAGAAATGAAGAGCAATTCTCAGTTCTCAAATTTCCTGAAAGATCTGAAACCAGCTGTTTTATTAGCCTTGCTATTTCATCAAGCTACTAATATTTCATTTATGAAAAATGCTTTCTTATGATAAAGATTTATTTCTCTCATTCTTTGCCGATCTATCTATTTGGATTTTAAATTACTTGCTACAAGTATGAATTCTTCCTGAAAGTGCAGTTCCTCACTCCTAGAGACCTCTTGGGAACTTTGAAATTTTACCCTTTTATGTAAGGAGAGTTAGTGTATCTAATAAGGTACTTTAGCAAACTTAACTTTTTTTTTTTCTTAAAAAGAAGGATTTTAAGAAGTCTTTATAAGTATATATTCCTTGCTATGAAAATGTCCTTTTCACAGTTCATTGAGACACTGAACTGTGTCTGAGACACTGATATTTTCCGCTCTAAAAGGTAATATTCAAGCAGAAAAGAGTTAATATTTTGATTAATGAAAGAAATAAAGTAATTTGTTTCAGGTCATGTAGTCTCTGCTGAAAATTTAGTGTGTGCACACAAAATCTCGCACTCAGAAAATATAAAAAATTTAACAAATAGTGAATCTACTGTTTCATTGAAATAAATTTTCATTAGGAAAGATAAGGGTAACCAGCGGCTGAGCTCCCAAATAAAATTATTTCCCTTGAATATCCTTCTAAAGCAGTCCTACAGGAACTGAGAATTTAATAAAACGTTATTAGATTAAACTTTATTCTTTGAAAACAGATACTGAATTACGTGGGACTCTGATTGTAATCATCTGTTATAAAGACATGTCAAGGCAATCAACTGCCTCCAGAAAATGTAAGACCAGAGGTAGAGCTGTTTTATATGAAAAGGCCAGATTACAGTATTGCAGAGAAGAAATAACTTTTGCGAGGAATTAGGATGTCATTTTTGAATTTTGTAAAATTGCTTGCAGTGTGTTCATTATGCAAGTTCTAATTTTTGTTGGTTTAGAAATATACTTTTCAGAGGGATTTTCTACTGGAAATGTGCTTATTTTAAATGAGACTTATTATGACACCATTAAAAATAAGGGAAGCATAGATATGACCAGTACAATGCACTGATTGTAATTCAGCATGCACTCAATGCACTGATATTCTCCTGGAGATGACAGTGGAACATCTGCAAAAAAACCTACACAATATAAGAATTAGTGCTTCGGTAGGTGGACTTTAAAAAAAACCCAACTTTTTTACCAGATGTTTAAATGAATGTGCCCCAAAAGTTCCCGATATGTTCATTGAACAAACAATTAAATTTTTTATTGATAAAATTGATAAAAGTTAATAAACATTAAGGATAGTCTGGTTTCAATTTGCTGGTCTATCTAAAGCATATAACCATATAACTCTGCTGTGAGTAAGGAGTGAGGAAGGAGAAAACATTTCTAAAACTAACTGAGGATACACCACCTCATGTCCATCTCCTCATGTCCCTATGGACAAGATGACTGTAGTCCACACTCATTATAATCAGAGATGACTACACTATAAAAATTATGTTTATATTGTGACACAATAATTTTTAAATTGAGTCATTCACTTCACACCTAGAATATTTGTGCATGATTAGTAGTTAGCAGCTTATTAACGATCTTTTCATTTAATGGTTAACCAAAAGGTTTTGCTTCCCAAATGCCAGGAGTAATAACTGACTATTAACAAAGTGTGGAAGCTCAGCCAGAGTTATTTGTTGCTTTAAAGTGGGTTCTTATGTTGTGTTGTAACAGATTCTGGGCTGATGTGATGTAATTGATTCGCCAAGTCAGAAAGATGGGATTTAAAGCACTATAGACCTTTACAAATACATGGTACTTGCAAGGAGACATGGGTTGTCCAGAGAGCGTGGGAAAGCTCTGACAAGATGACAGACCAGCAGATTGAAAGAGTATTTCACAGAGGTATCCCAAAAACTGTTAGTGAAGAATTGCACCCATTTTCAGATATATTTTCTTAGACATACAAGTGGTGCAAATAGTATTTTCCACCAAATGTGTGACTCAATTGTTTTTCAACATCCCTTGTCTCTCTCCTCAAGGACAGAATGTCCAGGACACCAAGTTGAACTTGATGTAAATCGTGGTTAGCTTAACGGGAGGTAGAACTGAGTTCCTAACCTGCAATTGCTCAAGGACTCGGGGTGAGAAAGGGGGTGGGTCCAACAGAAACATGGAAGCTTTTGAGGAACATAATGAAATATGGGGAGAACCCAAAGTATTAATTGATTCCTTTAGCAACTGAATATTGAAAATAGGTGGTAAAAAACAA
Organism: Falcunculus frontatus; assembly: GCA_013398115.1. Classification (NCBI taxonomy): domain Eukaryota; kingdom Metazoa; phylum Chordata; class Aves; order Passeriformes; genus Falcunculus; species Falcunculus frontatus. Next base: position 394,746 of record VZRV01005700.1, on the reverse strand, counting down.
ATGACAAAGGGGCTGCTGCAGGGTGATCTTAAAAATCTGCTGCTTAATTAAATTTTATACATGTATGTATTTATTTGCGTGTTTATCTATACATATGTATTTTATACATTTATTTGCACATTACAGTTTACAAAAAGCTTTAAATAGGTGGCTTTATGCTTAAGTTGCAACTGACAAATATTTTATGTTCCATCATATGGCATTGTACTACAGAAATCTTTTTTGTGGTTACTGATATTCACTGTGAAATACAGAAAACGATCAAATTTTCACTATTATATCTGGTTTCCCCTCTCCCAGATGCCATGTTTTTTGATCACATAATTGGTCTTGTTATGTTGCACCTTTTCTTGCATGTATCTTTGACTTAGGTCAAAGCTCTTGAGGTCCTCACTTCTGTGTGTGCTCATTTATCAAGGACCAGCCTTTGCTGTCAGACCCCATACTTAAAACTCTCATCCTGGCTCTTGTCAACTTGTCAATTACTGAACCATCCTTTTCTTTCCTACTTGTGAAAACTGCTGTCTTACACAACTTTTGTCCATTTCAAATGAGGCTGCAGTGATTTTCTCTACCTTGTCACTTTGACAGTGTCACTCTTCTTGACATTCTGCTGGCTTACACTTCTCCATGGAGTCAAGAACACTACTTCTCTTCAAACATATCATGAATTATCCCCAACCTACCTAACATCTCTTTCACCTTCAACATTTGGAATTATTTTCTGATATGGTATTTTCTGTCACCTTGTACTCATTTACCTTTGGCACCTTATGCTGCCCCTCTCACTGGGAATGTCAGAATACCATCCCACAGATTTTTTCCACTCTAGTTATTCTTTCTCTGTATAAATTCTTTCCCTTCCCTTTCCTGCAAAACTTGCATAACCCCTGACACTGTTTCAGAGCTTCAGTGTTCAAACAATTGTTAGTCTTGTTTTTCTACAAATCACTTATAATAGGGACCCAATTTCCATAGCTTTGTTTTTATATATGGTATGTAAACTGACACCTTGACCCTGGGGTCTATGGTGACACAAAACTTAACATTATAATATGAAAAGCTCGTGAAAAGCATGATTTTCCTTTTCCACTTCTTCTAGCAATGTGGTGTTCAGAAGCCTCAGGTTACATCTATGAGTTTAAGGGGACAACAATATTAAGTCCTATGCTACAGGAGCCAGAACTGAGTTTCTGCTTCTCACTGAAAATACTGAAATGATAATGCAAAGCATAGAAGACATCATTGGAACAGGAAAATAAAAAGGGAAAATGGTGATTTTAAAAAATTATTTTAGCATATAAAGCACACAGCAAATACATGGACAAGACACGTTACCTAGCCTAAGTACAAGCACATATACTTTCTCTATAAGAAATAGCTATAAATAACAGATACTAAGGTTAAGGAGAAATTAAAAAGACAATTGTTTGAGGTATTAGACTGCTTGACGGGTGAAGAGAATTTTATTTTGACAGTAACTTAACAGTTATGAAAGTGTAGCAAGGGAAAAAAAGGGTTTCTACTTTGCAGTTTACTGAGGACCCTTTTGAGTCTAAGAACAGCCTGGAGTCATCTTAGAAACTTCTGCATAAAAAATGGACAGACTACTAATGAGCATATACATTAGAAAAGACAAACTTAGATTGCTTCTAAGGATTTTCTGTCAATCTTTATGCTATTCCATCATCAATTCTGTAATTACCCATATAGCCCAAAGAAATAATCAGGAGAGGTTTTATACGTTAGTGCCTTTGCTCTACAAGAAGCAAAGAGAAAATGAAAGAATACACAACTTTTTTATAATTGCTACAACTTTTGGATTTTATAACTTTTAGTAATGAAAATGAAAGCAGAGTACATCAACGGCATAGTGAGAATCCACTCAGCACATGATACAAACTTATAGTTTTCAGCTTGGAAGATTAGAACTAAATTAATTGGGTAAAAAAATCTATATATAATATATATTCTTGGGGGGAAACAAAACGTATGAGCTCTGAGAGTCATATTTAAGAGACTTACTACAGCACATGACCTCTAAATCCAGCAGGGTCATTTGGAAACTGCTATGTTCATTGACTTAGTTCTACAAAATTGTGGGTTCAGCTTATACAGAAGAGATGAACAAAGTGTTCCTGTGCTGGTTGCCTATACAATGAACAAGTATATGCACTTCACATGTTCTTTCCAGCACATATGCACCTATGCACAAGATTTCTGAGAGATGGAAGCTCTAACACAGTACTGTACTTGTCCTGCGACACACATATTTTTTCCTGTAATATGTATACACACATACTTCTTTCTTATTATTCCCTCAATTTTGTATCGTAAGTAAATACACCTTTATTTAAAAACATTTAAAATATGTAAATTGGTGTCTTAAGAGTAGGGTGAGGAAATAGCTATTTTTTGTCAAAATACACAGGTCTTTTCTATAAAAATCATGACAAATCCATCAGCTACCCTTTGATTTCAGTAATGGCATACCATGTACAATATAGAATGTCATACAGTGTTATAAGACTGCACAAAAAATGTTGAAATAAGAAGACATTCAGAAAAGCAGAGAGGATTTCTTTTATCTTCTATATATTACTGTGTTTCTTTTATATAAAAAACCCAAACACAAAAATGTAATGCTAATTTACTATAATTAAGCATATCATGGGTTTATAATAGATGTAAAGAACAAACTGTTATTTCAGCTTACAAGGAGAAAGCTTAACAGAATCTTAAAATGTGTTTCTTTTCTTATTGAAAGCTTGTATTTCAAATATTCATGAAGGGCTGTCCTGGTTTTCAGTAGGGTAAAGTTAATTTTCTTCATAGCAGCTGGTACAGTGCTGTTTTTTGAATTTAGTTCAAGAATAATGTTGATAACACAGTGATGGCTGAATTGTTCCTGAGCAAAGCTTATCCTAAGTCAAGGGCTTTTCAGTTTTCTATTATCTGCCAGTGAGCAGGTGCAGAAGAATCTGGGAGGGAGCATGGCCAGGGAAGCTGACCTAAACTGGCCAAAGGGAAATCCCATACTGTAGAACATCGTGCCCAATATATAAACTGGGGGGACTTGGCCAGGAGCTGCTGATTGGTCATTGGAGACAGGCTGGGCATCAGTCAATGGGTGGGGAGAAATTATATTGTGCAACATTTGTCTGCTTCGGCTTTATCTGTCTCTCTTTTTTTTGTTATCTCCCTTTCCATATTACTATTACTATTACTATTATTATTATTATTATTATCATCATCATCATCATCATCATCATCATTATCATTATATTATCATTATTATTATTATATTTAATTTTGTTTCAATTATGAAGTTGTTCTTAACTCACAGGTTGTACCTTTTTCTAATTCTCTTCTGCCTTCCACCAGAACAGCTGCATGGTACTGAGTTACCAGCTGGGATTATGTCATGACTAAATGGTCACTCTTCTCACTTAAAACTCGATTTGGTATGCATATTTAAAGGTACAGTCCAGCTTTTACAGGTATCTAGGGTGAATATTTGGCACTGAAAATTAAGCATTCAGGTTTGGAAGTTACAGTTGACTTTTTCTTATGTTAAACTATATGAAGTTAGTAAAGTGTCAGGGGAGGTGAAGAAATGTGTTCATGAATAAAACATTTTGATCATCTCTCCTTCATTTATTGTAAACATTAATGTGACATTAAAATATTCCAGAAATATGCAATCACGAATTATCTTGTACTTCAAATGCATTATATGTTAGTAGATCTTGTACTGATTTTTATGAAATTAACATATTTTCCAAAGAAAGAATTCTATAAATAATGATAGAATTTTAATAAATCCTTGTTGATGTTCCAAATAAGACAGAATGCAGTTATCTATAAATGAATCAGAGGAGCTTCCTGTTATAAGAAGATGTCACTTTTTTCTCTCTCTCGCTATATATTAAATTGGTTTCCATAGAGTGGAAAGTTTTCAGCACAAGAAAATGTATTGAGTAAATATTGGTTTGTAAGATTTCAGTTTATTCTAAATCATCATAAAAAGAAATATTACTACATTAAACATTTCATAAACTGGAAGTAATTTTGCAAGTCAGACTTCCATTTGGAGAAAGCAGCTGTCAGATAAATAAATCTGGTGTATTAGTTTTTGCCAGCACTTCTATTTAAGTTGGCTTCTCAGGCTAAAATATATCATTCACATAGGTCACCAAGGGGATAATTCAGATTCCTATGTTTCTTTTTTCTACTGAGGATTTTTCTTCACATACAGTCTAATCTTATAGAGTTCACTTTGAGTTTTACCATTATCTTCGACAAAATCTTTCATGTCATTTCACCTTTAAAGTGACATTTAAAAACTTTAATACTTAGCCTGGCAAAAAGAAGCCTGCTAAAAATAATTATTTGCTTTGATTTTAATGAGAGCTTTTCTTTTTTTCTTTTCAGTTTGGAACAACTATTGTTTTGAGATGCAATTTGTATCCACACCTGATCACTGTTGTCCCCCAGACCTATATCATCTCCTCTGATTTAAAATTGCTCATTGATACTGTATTATGTCCTCCAGAGAACACAGTTCCTGAAATGGCAAAGATATTGATTGGTTGATGTAATCCTCATTTCCTTAACTTCTGTCATCTATCTGTCTGTCTGTCTATCTTATCTATTTTATCTATCTTATCTATCATAAAAATATTCGTACATTCATCAGGGAAGCAAACAGAAATTGCTAATATTTTGCTTGTGAAACTTTTGTAAACTGCTCTGGTGAGCTGTGATTGTTCTATTAAATCAGACTCTAAAAATCATTAGGGCACAGCAAAGTCTATTAGTATTGAAAGTCTATGTTGATGCAAATATTATAAGGCAATAAATAAAGACTATTAAAGACCTACGGCTTCTGTCATGCTGGATTCAGATTTGGATTAATGCTTACAAAATGTTCACTATTTCCTACCTAATGGCAGGCCATCTTGCAAAAATAATATTTTAGAGTTTCTTCTTTCATTATAATTCTATTATTACCAATGAAAGAAAGGAAAATGTGGGATTCTCCTGGGGCAGCTGCTTATTTTACCTTGCATTCAGACACTTCATATGTTGTGGTGCCTGAAAGAGACCCAGCACTGATTGAAATATATAGTATTCTCAAATTTCTAACTACCTAGAATACACAATTTGATAAAAGTGAAAGGAAGAGAATAGCAAAGGACACATGTCAATATCAAACCAGGAAAAAAAATTTTCCTATGTTGTTCTCTTGCCTCATATGCTTTAGGAAAACCTAAGATAAAGCTGCAGCAATAAAGGCTAAAATTAATAAATGAAAGAAAGGAAGGGCTGCAAAGAGTGGGGGGAAGGGGAAGAAAGGGAGACAGTTATATTCTTGCATACCTATGTCACTTGGGGTCTTAGTAAAGTCATGGGTATACCTGAAAATCCTAGAAACAGATTAATGCATTATTTTTTATGATCTTTCAGGTGCAATTTTAGTTTTCTGTAGTGCAGAACTCCAAACACTCAATTTAGATACCCATATCTCTACTGACTTAAACAATACTGTAAATTGAAATTACCTTATTAACCTAAATTTACCATTTGTGGAGAAGTGGTAGATAAGAATAGCAAAAGAAGTATTTAAACATAATGAGTGAAACTTCAAGCAGCACAGCTTTCTATCTTGCTTTATTAACCAAAGGAAAAAAACAACAATGACAATGAGATAGAGGGCTCAATAGATTGTTCCAATTTGTTCAAGAAGATGTTCTTCTTAGGAAAAATGAACGTATATGTCCTTGTGTCTATGATGAGGAATCACTTCAAAACCATGGCAGATTATACTCGAGATTGTTAAGTGTGATTGAGACCAAGTAGCACACCTAACAAATGGAAGGACTGAAAATCGGCAAATCCTCATAAAAAATATATTTAGAATACTTTTTTCATAGACTTTATATCTCATCTGTTTATTCACATTTGCAATTGAAATGCTCAAGCTGCAAAAAAAAAAAGAATTTTTTAAGACACCTAGAGAACTAAAAATATTTATGAAAGGGATGAATCTGCTCAAATATAAAAACATACCAGCCCACAGACACAGTCAGTTTGGAGCTGAGGAGAAATGCTGATGATGCCAGCTTCCAAAATCTATTTGTGTCTCATGGTCCATACAGCTACAAATAAAGGTTCCTTAGTTTCACCACAGAAATCATACGTGGCATTCTCAGCTTCTACAAGAACATTAAGAATCTTCCTTTCAATAATATCAAATACTGCCTTTAAGAATAGTTATGTAAACTTGTTATCAATCTGCAAAGGTGAAACTGATTCCAGAGGAGTGGAGCCAGTACCACAAACTGAAACGATTAAATATAAAATATTAATTATTTTGTTGCAAAGGGCTAAACAATCAGCTCTCCCTAACCTAACCTATTATTTTGAATTCTGTTGCACAGAATGAGCTTCTACAAACAAACAACCCAAACAAAAAGTACTTGGTGGGGAAAGACACTTTCTTTCAAATATTATGCAGGTGGTAAATAACATGAAATGTCAGCCAGCAGAGCATCCTTAGTGCTAGCAAAATGATGGACTACTGTAAAAACAAGTACTGATAACTGCAGTGAGCTCTAGCATCACTTCACCTAAATCGAAAACTTACCAAGTACAGATGCATCCAAGAGAAACTCAATGTGGGTATGAACAACAACAGACTGTCACTGTGACTTATCTAGGCCCACACTATTAAATGGTAAAGAATTTCTGATAATCTAACTTCTGCTAATGTGCAGATCATCATTCTGTATAATCACCGTATCAAATTAAAACAATAGCAACTCCCCTAGTAACTAGCAATTCAGTTGTTTCTAGCAGTAAATGGAGAATAAAATAATGTAGTTACTGCATTAGAACAGTTTGTTTCCAGACCATATTTCAACCCAGAACGCAAATGGACTTCAATTAATTTTAGAAGAAATAAAAAAGTATTTGGAAGATAAACTAAATTAATTCTTGTTTTTAAAAGAGAGCTGATGTGCTTCTATGTAAAATATATTCCTGTTTTGCAAGCCTGAAGAAGTATCATTTTTATTTAAAACATCTACATTTTCATCAAAGTGGTAACAACTAGAATACTACTGACTGCACAGACTTCTTGTCAGGAACAGTTATGTTCACTGCATAATGCAAAATGGAGATCTGTAGAAATAGGATGGCTATGTTTAAAGGAAGAAGGATTTTATAGATTTTGACTGTTAGTGTATGTGTGCATATCTCAGTGAAGACTAGGAAACTTTAATTATGGAAAACCAATCTTCTTATCAATTACAGAATGAATTCTACTAAGTATGTAATATATTTTGTATATAAAACATGGCCAAATATGACATTTTTATGTAAAGTTTTAATTTAATTTAAAATACTTAGGAAAGAAAAGAGAAATTTTCTATTATCTGTAAAAAGATTTTTTATGTTTTCATTCACCAAAGCTCATTTTTCAAAATCTACTTTCCGCATTAATGATTCACAGAAATGCATGTTTGTTTTCAGCTTTAGTCTATTTCTGTAACTTCTTTCACTTTCATAATAAACTATGAGGATAAGAGTAATCCTTTGAGCACTGTATATCATTTATGGCATTTTAGAAATATTTGCTTTACTGATCATAGATCTGTCTTTACGAAGAGCCTTTGTTACTACTTTCTAGCAAATTTTGCTTCAGAGGAAAATAAAATGGAAGAGTCCATTAGCTAACACATCCTATGTAAGAAGGATAGTGATATCAATATAGCACATAAGCATTAACAGTGTCTTTCTTCCATGTTACCAACCATTAATGTAAAATCCAATTTGAATAATACACTACTGCAGAGAAACCATATCAACCTATATTCCTCTATCTTCAATATTGGCAGTTCAAATATGGAATAAACCAACTTGGCATTATGAAATCTCTCTAATACATAGTAAAACTGGAAAAGGATTTTCACCATGTACTGAGCCGATTACCATGTATAAACAGCACAAACATAAAACAAATATTGATATGAAGACAAGACATCAACAGCAGTGTTAATATTCCTCCGCTTTCTACTTCTCTTGGATAATAACTTAATGGACCAATGCTATAATCTACAAGTTGACCTTGCAAATTTTCAGTGCCATGGGTGGCAGGGAGGGAAAAGCAGATAAAAAAAAGAAAAAAGAGAAAAGCCCTCAACCTACTAAATATTGTCGAGTCTGGAGAATATTCAGTCTAAAATTAAAAATTATTTTGATGAAGAATTTCTGGGAGGTGCCGTAACAACGCAATTTAAAAGGGCTAAGACACCCTGATGTGGTCAGATGTTGTGTCTGCAGTGACAGACATTGAGCACAAGCCAAAATGAAACACTGCATAATGTTCTGAGATAAGGAAATGGACAGTTAAAAATCAATCTCTATCTCACATTCCCAGCTCTGAACCTGAAAATGACAGCTATTATCCAGATTTACATTTTATCCGAGCTAGAATAAAGCCAATAAATCACTGGGCTTTTGGCTGCTCAGATAATTGCAATGTGAGCGGCTGGTATGAGTTTCACTGGGGAAGATGCTTTCAGAGGGTTAGAGCACAAAGTGGAAAGAATGACAGTGAAAAATGGACTTGATTTCCATATTGAGATGAGAGCTTGTGACATGCAAATCACTGAACACAGTAACCTCTGCTGAGACCCATCAGCCCTCCTCATCAGATACCCAGAAAAGGTAAGTCTTTGTGGTGAAACATCTTTATACAGCTGATAGCTCAGGTGAGCAACCTTTTGGTTTCAGGGGACAGAGGAGTTTTTAATGGTATATTAAAAAAATTCTCACGTGTCTTCACCAGGAGCGACTTCATCATAGACACTATCTTCAGTATAACTTTCCAGTTTCTTTCTGTGAGAACAGAGACACTTGTAAATCTAAATTCTTAGTTATGATTAGTTTAATATACACTTCTAATCACATCTGCATATCAGATGAATGAGTAGCAAGAAATTCAGCTACACACAGTTCTAAAGGGTATTTGAAAGAATATGTGATCCAAATGTTCCTAAGTCCATACTGTATGAGTGCTCATTTCATCCTGTAACAAATTCTTTCATTCCTCAAATATTAATTATGGTTCTGTTTTATGACAAATGCAACATATGTTTCACAGCTTCTCTCCATAACTGTACTGACTTCCAGTCTGAACTGGATCTTCCAAATTTTTTCCTGGATGACATCACACTGGGAACCTGAAAAAATGGTAAAATAGAAGAATTAGATTTATCATGATTTAGTATGATTATCTAGTTTATATTTTAGAATTCCAATAAATGTTCCTACATACAAATGGAAAAGTATATGTAAATATCAAAGTACTGGTTTCCAACAGCTCTACTCTTATCCTTTGATGAACTGCCTAAAACTGTATGCAAACAAACCTAAAAATAGGTGTATTTTTATTACTACAAACTTGAGAAAACCATTTCCAAAACAGCTGGTAATTTATCTAATTGAACTTGTCTTGGGCAGCCACAACAGTGGGATGTATCTATTGTCACAATAGGGATATCTTACTGAGATACAATGATTCAGTATTATTACACATTGTTGATTACATCTTTCATAAAGTTGCCTTTTCTATTGATGCTTTTTTTTGTTGTTGTTTTTTACTGTGTTATATAAGACCAGTTTCTACTCTTTTTGTAATATAAACACCTCTGCTAGTGGGTCTGCAGTTAAAGCTGTTTATTCTTACCTTATTTCTTTCTGCTTTACAAGTACTGCAAGGAACACCAAGTATTCTCCAATAAATGTAGCAGGCATACATTCAACTGCAAAAATTGTACTGAATTTCTATTTATTGTTGAACACAATATGGCATCAACATCAGTTTGTTGTATGATAAAGACAAAAAATACTTGCAGAGAACATCAGATAAAAATCTGCACTAAGGTAAAGCATAAGTATATAGATCTTCACAGTCTGCTTTAGAAAATCATTAGTAAATTTAAAAAAAAAACCAAATCCAGTTATATTTGTTCTCTGTCAGGACATTAAAATACCTCTATAAAATGGGGGGAAAAACATCAAATGTGAAGGTTCTGCAACTCTCACGAGACTATATACACCAAATTTCTGTAGTAGTTAGAATTGGATGAGATCATACAAGTTGTAAAGATAAATAAAAGATAATAAAACATAACTAAGCTGTAGGAAATGAAGAAAAAAACATGACATGAACATGAAATAATGCCACTACAGAACTACTTTAGTATCAAGGAACGATAAAAATGAGAAGAGGAAGAGCTCTTAGCTAGGATGAAAAGCAGAAAAGGTTGAAATAGAAAAAAAGATAGGAGGAATATAAAACAAGCTGGATAGAAAGAGAGGATTAATTGTGCTGAAACAGGAAATAATGATAGACTTTAAATATCATGCTAAAGGGCATCTGGGAGCCAGAGCAGTGTAGGTAAATGAAGAGACTGTCCTTGTTGCTTCTGAGATTTTTACTCGCTTGAGTACAAACATGATGTATTCAGTGCTCAAGCACATAAAAGATTATAAATATTGGAGCGAAATACAGAGAAAGCAGCTCCACTCTTTGTCTCTTTGAACTTTATGCAGAAGAAATAGAATACACAAACAGCAGAAGAAATATCTGTGTACATTCCTTCCTGAATGAATAATTTCCTTTTCTTTTGTTAGATCCTTTTCTGAAGGACAAATACAAGAATAGTAGAATTAAACTTGCTCTTTGTTTATTTCATGGAATTATAAAATAGACTCACAAAAATAATCTAGGCTGTAGGCAACTCTAGATGTCAGCCGGTCCAAGTCTCTCCTCAAAATCTGGTCATTTTACATCAGGCTGCTCAGGGACCTATACAGATTTTTAATATGGTAAATGATGCAGATTCCACAGCCTCTCTGGTGAACTGGTTCTATTATTTGATAATCCCCTCTGGTTTAATATCCGTTTTAAATTTCTGTAGTTTCAACATCTGCTGTCTACTGTCCTCTCTCGTGCACTCCAAGAGCATGTGCTTCCATCTCTGCCACACTCTCTTTTTACGTCATTGTAGACAGAAGTAAAGTCTTGCCTTCACTATTGTTTTTTTTTTTAGGGCCGAACAGTCCCAGCTCTCTCAGCTTCTCCTTGTCAGGAACTCTAGAATGTTGGCCTTTTAGAATATCAGATACTTTTCTTGAATTGTGAAGTCCATAGATGAATGAGTACTTGTTTGTACACAAAATAGGTAATATGACATGAAATCATTTTGCCCAGAAAGACTTCCAAAACTAGTGCAGTATAAGCAGAATTTAACCAATATAAAAAGAAGCTCAGAAACTCATAACTGATAACTCATTTACAGAAACATAATGTTTTCGCCCATTAGCAAAAGTAGAAATAGCAGTATTAGTAGAAAATCAAATATATTCTGTATTTATTGATTGAATTTCCTGTTTAATTTTCTCATTTAATAAGGTTTTTCTTTTCCTTACAGCTACCTTCTTAGTGAACCTACTTCTGAATAGAATAAAGAATTTTGGCTTATACATTAACTCTATAGATATCAATATTTTGGGGTCACAAATGTAATATATTCATTATTGGGAATATATATCATACTAAATGTGATGAAATTGTTAGGACTCTTCATTGTATCACAATGGGGCAAAAAAGACCCACCTGAGAAGTAATATTATTACTCCAAATTAAGAGCTTTGTAAATGTTACAAGGCAAATTTTCCAGGAGAACAACCCAAAAAGTAGCAATGGTATACATTTTTGTTCTTCAAATACCCTTAAAAATTTTTCTTTAGTTTGGAAGTACCTTTTTCCCAAACTTTACTAATCAGTTTGAAGAAATAAATACCCGTGTATTCCATCACTGCAAATTATACTGTACTTTGAACTAAGCAGTGTACCTTCTATTTAGCAGCTTAGACTCTATTGTGTTCAGGAACTGAACATGAAGCATGTATGAAGATTTTTATGTCACTATTGCCTGCTAGATTGTGCTGATATTTACATTTTCAGAAGGCTTGGTTTCTCGCCCTTTTAAGCAGGGGCGGAGCAAGGAGGGAACAAAGGAATAAGCCAACCAGGAGTTGACAAGGGATGACAGGGGACAAATCACAGAGACATAGGGGAGGAACAAATTTGAATAAACCAATAGGGAATCAAACAGTACAGAACTTCCCAGATCTTAATGAATATACAATGAGAGGCATGAATAAAAAAGGAATTAAACCAATGGGTTCTGTGGAAACACAGATGATTCTGGAAACGAGGGTGGAGATACGGTCAGAGTGACACCCGGTGGGAAGGTACTTCAGTCCTCGGTCCCACCCTCGGGGTCGGACTCCTGGGTGGGAAAGTCCACCCACCTGATGTCACGCAGCCCCAAGGTGGGCTGGGCCACCGCAACATGATGTTCCATGTAACTATACTTAGTTGATGTAGCAGGCATAATAAGCTACCACTGGCAAGGGGAGCTAACTCTGCAGGGTATTCAGGATGGAATGGGATATTTCTCTCATCTCACAAGTATTCTGGGTAAGGCCAGTTGCCAGTAACCTGAGGTCCTATTAGCAATCCACTTGGTTAATACATAGATCCTCTAAAATTTCTCACATCCAGTATTTACTTTACCAAATTTTTTGTTAACATATTACAGTATTATTGAGGTCTTAGTAGGGTTGAAAGCAACAACTTGACCTTCTTTCAGTAATTGCCGAAATTAATAAAATTTGGCAGAACTCATCAAGAATGTTTTCCTAAGAAAAAAAAAAAAGAGGCTTGAGAAAAATGACAACCTTATTAGTGATGCAATATATGCGAATTTGGAGGCTAAAAGTACAACAAAATATTTCATCTCATCTTCTCCATCAGCAATGTCTGATTAAAACAAAACTGTGTGTATTTTATTTTTGTCTAAACTCAAACTGCTTAGTACTTGTTTTAAGACTCTTTATTAGCAAAACACATTTTCAAATTAAGGTGATATTAGCATACTATTTGTCTCATTGCTATGTCAAGTATTTTTGGTGGAGGGAAAGGGGACTGTATTTCTGTAAATCAAGCTGAAAGTGTTAATTTTTTTTTTAATTTTTTTTCCCATCAACTGTTTCCTGGAAGGAAATAAGTTTTGTGACAAGGATTTATCTGTCTCTTGCTGATAAAATGACAAGACAAACCCAGAGACATGAGATACCACAGAGTTCCACACCTAAAACAAGTCAGAACTAAGATGTCATAGCCAAACAGGACAAAGGATGATGCCTTACCATGATCTTTTGACCTTGAATGTGCAAACAAATAATTTTATACGGAATTTAGAAAAATTCTTCTGAACATTTCACTGACCCTTTTGATATATATGCAGAAAACACAACGACAAGATTACTTTTACGTCTTTCTTTATTCTGCAATCACTATCGATTTTAGACACACTTGTACTCTCTTTCCACGTAAAAAACTCAAAAAACAGAAGTGCAGTTTAAGCAAATCTGTAAGACTTACAAAATCATATTTTTTTATCTATGTATTAAATTACAAACAAACAAACAAAAAACCAAAGATGATTACTAGTCAGGATTTCCAAAATTATATTTTTCTTCAAATACAAGTTCCTTTTAAAAATTAAGACAAATTTCCCTGCCCCTTTCAGCATGATGCATGTGCAAGCATCAGAAAAATCCTATTACTGCTACTTGTCAGATTGCTTTATTTCCCCCTTGGGAGAACATAACACCAGAATTTTCTGCTGCATCCAAATAAAGATATTCTGAACAGCACTACTCTAGGGTATATATTTTTCTCACAGTGAATAAGCAAGAAAAAATTAATAGAATTATAATCAATTATTTTGACTATCAATTTCCTTGAGTGTGGTTGAGCTGAGCGAGTAATTTGCAGTGAATCATTCATGGGATTAATTTCCCTCCTTTCTTACTTATGGAAAATCCATCGGCTATTCCTAATATATTTGAATTTATTTCTATCTAGAACAGAATCCTCTGAACCATGTGGAAGACTTTTCACCGAAGACAAAAAAATTTCTGTCCGTGGAAGAGTACCTTAGAAATACGTTCACCAGGTTTTCAAACCAACATGGATTGATCCCCTTCATCCAAAATTTAATCTCATATATTTTAAATTTACCAGTAATTTTATGTGCATGAATAGTCATATGTAAAATATGACTGAACTACTCACATGTACAAAGCTAAATGTCTGCACAAAAGCATGCAGGAATAGCACTCACTGTCTGGGCCTTGCAGCACTGTAATACAGCGTTATTTCTCTCCTGATCCTTTGCAATCCACTTTTCATCAGAAAAACCATCTTCATTTACTGAAAATACCTTGCTATGCATCGTTAGGTAAATGCCTTTTTAATAAAGAGAATCCAGGTGTACAAGTAAAATACTATGATTGAATACCTTTAATGTCTCAGCTTCATTAGGCACTGACAGGCTGTCATGCTCTTTTCTTATTTATTCTGGTTGAGTTGCCATTGCTTTCCTGTGGCTATTAATGATGACAGATCATTTATTACTCTATGAGAATACAAATATATTTCCATCACTGTCTTATACATTTTCCCAACCCCGCAGATTGTTAACTTAGAACTTCATGTGTTTTCTTGGATAATGACATTAATAATAATAATAATAATAATAATAATAATAATAATAATAATAATAATAATAATAATAAATAAAAATTACTTATACCTCATGCTTCTAACTGAAACACAATTTAAACACATGCAAATGCAGAATTAATTAAGGATTAAGTTCCTGACATTATTTCAGCAATACTGCCTTTTGAAATTATTTCAATTTTTAATACATTCTCTATCGATAGTAGTAAACTAAACTTTCACCTTTTTGTTCACATTAAGCTGTTTGGCTTTCCTACTCAAATTAAAAATGTGAATGTGAGAACAAGAATTCTTATTCAGATGTATGTCAGTGAAAGGCAAAAAAACTATAGGTCCTTTGTAGAGAATTTAAACATTCCCCACAGTGTCTGCAATGTTATTCATTAATCTCCCTAGGTATTTCTTCAATAGTGAGTGGCAAATTTAGCATATGAAGAAGGTAATTTCAATTTGGAGGGAAATCATATTTTTTCTTTACATTAAGGTTAATGTTAGCTTAGGATAATCTAAACCATCTACTTCACAACAGAGGAATAACTAACCCATAAATTAAAACTGTTGGTGAAGTTCTGACAGATAATACTGATTGCCTTGGAAGGTAGGGAACTGCCCTTCCAGCTTACAGTGTTCGAGAGTAGTGAACACAATAACTGGCCTCTCAATCTACAGTGTCCTCAAAACAGCTCTACTCAGCTGGGCTAAATGCATAATTCCTGAAGTGAATATTTGTAACTTTCTCTGAATTTTCTCACTCAGAAGAACTGTTAATTATTTTTGTGTGACGTAGAATATGACCTGCCACGCAATAAAGAAGGATATCTCATTATACGGGAATCTGGAGTGTATCCAGCAGGTACTTCTTTACCTTTTCTACAACTCTGCGGACAAGAAGGTAAAATATGACCTAATCTGATGGCTAAATTTGATTTAGCAAGAATTGGTATGCTATTTCTGTTCCGTTATGGGATTTAGTTTCTAGCATTCAGAATGAGACAATTGCTTGTTGTGAGTCTAAATGTGATATGTGCCTAGAAACTTCAGTGGGAGGCTACACTGATTAGGCTGATAAGCTGTGATTTCTTTGCTCTTAGTGCAATCAAATTACTCTCACGTGTGATGGTGACAGCAATCTTCACCTGCAGAAGAAGAGGAAAATGGCCACATGATGAACTCTGCTTTGAATAACCAGGCACTACTTGGAAATCATTGCCAACACCTCCTCCACCTACCCTGTGATGGTTTATGGCTATGTGTATTAAGACCACATCTTCTAATGCATGAACAGTTAACCAGCCCAGCCCAAAACTTAATCCATCCGCCTGACAGCTGATGAGAGGTTGAATATCACTACAATCACTTATTAGCATGAGGTTTTGAACAAAGGAATGTATTACTTCTTCTGCTAGGAAATATCCTTCATGTCTCTAAATTCTTCAGGGTTTATTGTAAACATCCTACATCACTGAATTTTGCAAAAAAAATAATTCACTCCGCTTGTACATAGTTATCCCGAAGTCACCTTCAGAGAAATTCTGCAATGACCAAGGAGGAATGTCCTGACCCCCTGAACATCAGTACTATTACAGTCTAGTTTTGTTGTAGCTGGCACTTTATTTTAATATTTATTAATGAAGCACAGCTTAATCTCTGTGCCAGAATTACCAAGCTAATTACCTACTCTTAATTCCAGTACCCGATGAAAAAATTGTTCCCTGCTCTTGTGAAAATAACTAATTTACCCTGCAGGACATATTTGGAAACATTAAGAGACTGATTCATTGTCATATATACAGATCTGCTACGCCCATTAAATGTACCATGAATACGACAGATCAGTAAAATCTACTTTTAAAAATTAGAAACAAAGTCCAGCAAAACAAAGTAATGCATATGCCTACAGCTTCTATATTTTTCATTAAATTAATAGACAGCAATGTACTTTTCATGTACCAAACCTACATGTTTTAAGATCCTGGTGAGAATTATTCTTCAGCAGCAAATTTGCTATTTCAAACTGATGTTATTTTCAGAAAACAAGAATAATTTCTGCAGTTTCTCCTTATCTGGAAAATCGTCTTTCTGCTGAATCCCCACAATGAAAATTATGTCTTCATTGGGTCGTATACTGTTCCATTTCAGAAAAATAGAATATTTTTTTATTAATTTTCTTTGAACATGTAAACATAAAAAGTGAAAGCCAGAAAGTATTTACAGGTACTACCAGATAACATGGTAAAACCTAATTTTCCTATGATAGCCAGATAAAATAAACGAGTTTAAGTTTTCAGTGTATTGTAGTAAAACTGGTTAGACCAGAAAGTTCTTCTCTTCTTCTTCTCTTCTACAGTCAACATCTCCAATCAAAGAAAGTGTCCTCACATCCTAGTCTAATTGTTTGATGTTCAATTTATTTAAATTTGAAGAAAAACTATATCCTTAGCCCTAAGAGTTTCACTTTTTTTCAGTGAAAATCATAACAATAAAACAAATACTGAGAATATTTTCAATACCCTTGATTTGCTTTCATCACCCATTCCCTGAAAAATGCCAGAATAAAATTTTTCCCCTTGTCATCTAGACCTTGTCTCAAAACACAGCTGGCTAAAATCTTCTCTGAGTAACCATCACAGGCATTTCTATTTCATAAGAGAAATTAAGTTCAGCACTCATTTCTTCTTGATTTTTTTTCTTTTACTTAATGCTTCTTTTACATTTGTAATAGCTTCCTCTAGCCCGTGTACTCATGAACTTCTCTTTATTCACTTAATTTCCTCCTAAAAGTGCAATTTAGTAATAAAAATTCGTGAAAAGTAAAGGGTACTACTCATTTGCTAAAAGTTCAAAAATAAGCTCTATGATAGAATAATCAGGTCTTTTGACTTATTCTACTTAGTAGGAAACCCATCATCTTTTAATTTTTATACTCACTGCTTTCAGCCTCCCTAAGTACACTTTAGATCAACAGATCTGATTGTGAAATGAGTTGGTTGTGAAATAAGATGTTTTGTGGGGCTTAGCTCAAGGCTTGATTATTTCTGACTTCCCGTCATCTACTTTTTAAAGTCATTTACTACATGTTGGCTCTTTCTAAACTTGCTCTGTATAACTAAGACAAAGAAATATTGTTCTTGAAGGTTTACTCACTTCTCACTTTAATTCCTTAATTCCAAAGGAGTAACATTTGTTTTTACTGTTCTTTATCTCAATGCTTATCTTCTGTAGGATTAAAAAATCAGTAGAGGTATCATGCATATTCAGACAAGAATCTAAGCCTTGGTTTATGAATTACAGTAACTCTGACTGACTGCAGAATTAAACTTGAAGTGTGCTTTTAGATGTAGTCCTTTGCTGTATTGGGTCAACCTGATTCCAGCACACTTGGTTTTGCACTACCAAGACATTGAGGATAAGACTAAGTCATCACTAGGTAAACAAGAAGAGCACATTTTCTTTATGTGCTGTCCTGTTCCTCCAGTAAGTGTGTGAGTCATTTCAGGTTTCCTGTGCTTCAATAGCATTTAGACAATTTCTGTACTACTTGTGAACCATTATAAAATGGGCCTTCTTAAGCCTGCAGACATTTCTTTGAATGATAGAGCTTGGAGTTGCATAAGTTTTCTGATTTCATAGGTTTCTACATATTAATGAAGTGATAAAATGAACACTTTGCTGCTTCAAGACTGCTCTGACTAGAGTACTGCATTGCCTTTTTCTTTACCTTATCTTCAGTGACAGGTGGTACCAGGCAATAAATAGACTGAAAGCTCATCTGTGTTTACATTTTCTCATTAAATGTGCATACACACAGAAAAAAACTAAAAACCAACAAAACAACTAAATCTAACACCACCACAAAAAAACCCAAAAAAACATCCAACCAACCAAAATACAACAGCAAAGAGAAACCCCTGAAATCAGAAAAATCATGATGGTATAACAGATACATGGATTAAAGGGGGAGAAGAACACACCGTGAACACACTGGAGCTTGAGGACTGTGTTTCTGACAAGGGCTATTTCCTGTGACTCTTTGGTACCTATTCGTTTATAAATGTGTATCTATATGTAGTGATCAGATGGGGTAATATTCCATTCCTTCTTTATGGTCCATTGAAAACTGGAACTGTTTTTGTTGTGGAAGAATAATCAACTTACGGGTAAACAGACTTTGGACATAATGCTCATGTGAAAAAAAATAAAAACTTTGTCCCCTTATTCTCTTTTTGAACCGTTCTAAGTTTCAGGTAATATTTCCTTAGTTTTAGCTAGTATTACCTAAAAATATATGTGATTTTAAGATTTTATTTTTGAACAAGTATAGTTAGAAGCACCTACAATCCATGAATAAGTAATGAAATTCTGTTAGGAAATACAAGATAACCTTCAGAGTGTATGAGCTGGATGCATATAATTAATATCTCAGAAACAAAGTACTTAATTTGATTCATTAATTATAACCGTGAAAAACTGTAGCTAGTCCTGGCAGTCTACTTTCAGGGACATTTTGGTCACCAGTATAGAATTCCCATTGTTGGATATAGATAATATTCTCCAGAGAAAACAGTTGATCTTCTCTAATTGAAATGACCTTCTAGAAGGAAAGCATAAAAGATAGGTGAAAGAAGGGCTAAACTATGTTTCAAACACGAGCATATTTGATGTTTGAAGAGTAAGGAAAAGTTAATTTGTTCTAAACTAGTACCGATAAGCAAAGACGTCTATTTCCTGTGATAGGATTTCAAATTTAAACCATAAGTAAATTTGCTGTCATGTCTAAGGACATTAAGCAGAAGGGACAACAGGTGAAGAAAAAAGCACGTGCTATGACCATGACTCCATAAGATGCACAATAATTCTTGTTTTCCAGATTCCATACTGTGCAAATTAAATAGTCATGTTTTTGTGCGTTGTGAAACAAATAAGTGACATACATTTGCCTTTCTCAAATTTCCTATTTCCCAGTACCATGATCCTAATTCAGACACTGAAACAGCCAATTAATTGACTGATGTTTTATTTCTAAATCTAGGCTTTCTGTCGGAGGATGGAGGAATTTAAAGAGTATGAGTTAAAAATACTTTTATGCCCCATCCTGCTTAGTTTAAGGCAGTCTGGGAGATGCCTGAACATCCTTACTGAAATCAACTGGGTTTTAGATATTAAAATATCTAAAAGATCAGAATATGGCATTTTGAATAACTGAAGCTTAAACCTGGAAAAAGAAAAGTCATATTTACTGTCTCCTAACTTCCTTTTTTTCCTGAAATATTTATTAATTGCAATAAAATTATTTCCCAATGTCTGATTTTACCCTGAAAATAATTTCTTTCGTTATATAGAAATAGTATTTTATATTGTTTTTGTCAGGTTGGTTGTCACTGTGAGCATCTGTAATATTTAAAATTTTAGTAAGCCTGTCTAGATCAACGCAAGGTAAAATCTAAGACCCTACTTCATCTTACTTACCATTTGATTATCTGAACATCAGAAGTCTAAGCCTAGACATTCTGAAAAGCTTCCTAGGTGTCTCAATTCTACCTCAAAAGATACAGATTTTCCCCAGCCTGAAGTGTGAAGCATTTAACAAGCTATGATTTAGAAGCAGGAGGGAAACACCTGAAGAGGCCCAGTCTTTGTGTAGATTAAAATATGTTCCTCATCCTCCACTAATGTAAAGAATTAGAAACTAAAAGTCATGCTTTCCAAGAGGCAGGTCCTAACTGCAGGGCATTAAGGGACCATTTTTGTCGATACTTCTTGTCATCATTGTAACTATACAAACAAGAGCAAGAAAAGAAAGACTCCAAGATTGCTTGTTCCATATTATTTATCTGCTAGAAGATGCTACAGGTCTCACCACACATGAAAAAAGTGAAGGACCAAACTGAAGTGCTGCAGTCTAAATGCCAGCCAGGAGACACAGAAGAAAACAGAGACATCAAAGGCCGAAAAACTCTGCTAAGAAACGATGACAGTTGTAGTATCATAGAATGTTAAGAGGTTGGAATGGACCTTAAGGATTAGCTAGTCCCAGCCTGCCTTGCCATGGGCAGGGACACCTCCCATTAGACCAGTATATTAGTACATTCGCAGTTTCCAGCATGACCAGAACATTTGCTGGGAAATCTCTCATAATGTTATGCGGAGAGAGCACAACAGTAAGTACATTACAAGTTTAAGATTCGGGGACAAAAATGGTCAGTGAATCTCAGCTTGATAGAAAATCGCCCTCATGGCCATCATTTTGCGCACATTGATAACTAAGTTTTGTTCTATACATTTGAGGGAAGATCTGGAGGAGAGCTTTTGGAAATACATGTTGACTTTCCACTTATTTTTTTCCCTTCTGACATCCAGTTCACTGGAAAATAAAGTTTGTGCTTAAAGCAGAATTAGGCATTTTTTTTCCAGAAAAAACCCAACCAAAAATAAGTGGGTTCCTTGGAATTTTGTAGCAGATATTTTCCCTCTTTTTTTCTCATTCCTCTTTCTTGTTATTTTATTTCTACATCTGACCTCCCTTCTTTATCCTCTGTGATAGGCAACATTTTGACATTCCTTTAATTTCCATCTACATCATACAAAATGACCATGTTGGAAGTAGAAAGCAGCAGAGATATAACTCCGACATGGTTTGATCTCATGAACTCTTATGTTAATGAATTCTAGTCAAGTAACATCAAACAGTGTTTTAAAAGTGTTGGAGCACTTCTCTTTCGTAAGTGTCCCAAAACTCTCTGTTTGCAAAGATGGAAAGTGAACACTGCTGATTTTCTTCTTCCAGCCAGAGCAGATGCTTCTTGCAGAAGACAAGAAAAGAGCTGCACTGCTATAGCGAATGTAAGAATTTCCTTTTCCTGGTAAAAAGCATAGAGTCCCTCAGAACTCTCATATGCCAGCACAACAAAAATGTACCTTGTGTACAGTATACCAAATTCTTCCAGAATACAGTTTCAGACTGAAGACAGATTAATAGGTATATGGCCAGATTTATTTGTATGTCTCAAGTAGTCATCCCTAGGTAATCTTTCTTATAATTCCAACGAAACGGATGTGATTTAAACATCAAAAATAAATAACAGTGTCTCCAGTGGCAGAATTCAATCCCTTTTATTTCTGCCTTAACTCTTTCAAAGTAGTACTGTGCACTGCATAACTGCTTCCTGACAAGTTGTTGCCCTGCTAAGAAGGTAACAAGTTTATGCCCTAGAACAGCTTATGTTGAAAGAATACATAGACTTTTCAACCAAGCTGAAATGAGAAGTAAAATTGAAACATGATAATCAGTGTCATGATTTTTAACAACTCTGACTGTATGTCCATGGACTCGTGATTTGTCTTTGAAACCACAGCATTTTTTGCCTAGTGTGAGCTCCAGTTGACTTACTTTAGAGTTGTAAAGTTGCTGTCCAACTGAGAGCACACACTGAGTAGTTAAATGAGGATGGAAGCCAGTAAGAGCATTTAAGAAATTCCAGTGGTGTATGGTATTTATGCGTTATGGTTTAACCCCAGCTGGCAACCAAGCACCACCCAGCCTCTCACTCATTACCCCTGGTGGGATGAGTGAACAAATTAGAAGAGTAAAAGTGAGAAAACTCATGGATTGAGAAAAAGACAGCGCAGTGGATAAAGTAACAGCCATGTCCACAAACAGGGCAAAACAAGGAATTCATTCACCACTTTCCATGGGGAGGCAGGGCTTCAACTATGTCATTGCAGTCTACAACTTCCTCATGAGGGGAAGAGGAGGGGCAGAACTGGTCTCTTCTCTGTGGTATCCCATGACGGGACCTGAGGGAATGGTCTGAAGTTGTGTCAGGGGAGGTTTAGGTTGGATATTAGAAAAAGGTTCTTCTCTCAGAGGGTAGTTGTGCACTGGAACAGCTCCCCAGGGAAGTGGTCACAGCACCAAGCCTGACAGAGGTCAGGAAGCATTTGGACAATGCTCTCAGGCACATAGTGTGACTCCTGGGGATGTGCAGGGCTGGGAGCTGGAGTCAAGGATCCTTCTGGGTACATTCAAACTCAGCATATTTTGTTATTCTGTGATTCTGTGGTCTCCAGGAAAGCCAGGCTCTATCACATGTAACAGGGACTCGGGAAGCCATCCCTTCAAACATGCCCCCTTCATCTTCCTTCCCCCAGCTTTATATGCTGAGCATGATGCCATATGGTGTGGGATATCCCTTTGGTCACTTGGGGTTGTCTCTCTCAGCTGTATTCCCTCCCAGTGCCTGCTTGCTGGTGGGGTGGGGTGAGGAGCAGGTTGCTCTGTGTAAGCACTGCTCAGAAATGAATAAAATACCCCTGTGGTTATCAATGCTGTTTCTATCACAAATTCAAAACACAGTGCCACACTAGCTTCTGTGAAGCTTAGCTTAGTAGAGCTTAGTAGAGCTTAGCTCTACTCCAGACAAAACCAGAAAAATATGATATCTTGCTTCCACATTAGGTTGTCGCTTCTCACCTCATATCTTAGCAAGATTATGCAAGCGCTGTTATTAGTCTGATGGAAAGAAGTAAAAAAATCTACTCCTTTTCTTTGTAAACTGTTTTGGCAGGATCCCTACTGTACTACTCATCATGATATTCTGCATGTCCAGATAGTAATATCTAAATTATTCTTTGACCCTTACAGAATCCAAATAATATTCTTTCCTCTTGGATATGTCTCTCATTGTCCCAGAAACTGAATCAGAAAGTTTTGCAATAAGAGTATCTTTATGCTTTCCCTCTACTGGCTGATGAGTGGAAATAAGGGAAAAAAAAGGTGGTTTTTTGCTTATTTCTCACACACAATTAGAAGTCAACACGTCACAACATATCTTTAAAGAAAGAAATGCTTTCTCCTTCCAAAACCTAAATTTATCTTTTCCTGGAAATAGGTTTGCCTTGTAGCATCTTTTTTTTCTTATTATTTCTGTCATGGATGAATAAAACAGTAGTAGTTAGCTCTTCCCAAAAAGAGAATAGGGTCCCAAAAGCCACAGAAGAAACCCAAACAACTATGAAGTCCACCTAGGTCTTAGAAATAAGTCCCTACTTTTCTCTAGAGCTGTAAATAACCAAAATGGCCAGAGAACTGCTTGTTGTTTATTGTTTTGGTTTGAGGTTTTTTTAATTAATTATTATTTGTCAGAAATTATCAGCTATAAAATAGTTAATAAGAACAACATGACCGTGAAAGTTTCACACAATTGTTGTTTCAAGATTCCTTTCCACAGACCAAGAGAACTCATCTATGCAGTCATGTCTCCGTATTTGCAAATGTAAAGATTAAAATGTAGTAGTTAAAGTAACCGAACTGCACAGGATTGGACTGCACAGGAAAATTGAAGGTTGTCTTGGGAAGATTTCAAAATTGTTGCATGACAACAGATAAAAGTAAATAATTTTTCATTTTCTTCAGGCTGTGATGTTAAATCTTACTCTGTGGAAAACTCCATAGTAAAGGGAAGAAACCAGATTTAAATTTAAAAAATATATTCCTTGATCAATGCAATTTTCAGAGAAAATTACACTGGCAAACAGTGCTTCAACAGCATTTCAAGTTCTTTAACAGGTGCAAATGTAATTAGTTTTTATTTCTGGTTGTAGGGAAACGGTTGGCTTAAAAGAGATTCATTTCACTTGACACTGACCTTTCACTGGACAATGTAGGGCATACATCTGCCAACCTGTTCTTAAATCCCTTTATCACAGCTGAAACATACAGGTATAACTCCATAAATATTTCATAAGTCTGCAAGGGAAAAAATGTCACGTTTGAATTAAAATGCCTTCAGATAACACCAGCAAATATTATGACTTGGAAGAAGTCACCACTTACAATATGACAAAAGCCATGCAGATAACTTGGTGATTCCCAAAAATGGACTGTCACCAAAGTTTGGGGTTTTTTCCAAGCTGCATGCAGGAATTTTATTTCCATTCCTGACCTTTTTTTGAACTTTCTGCTTAAGATAGCATGAGATTTTCTAGACTCATGGAATGACAGTACATACCTAAATTAGTTTCATCTGATTTCTCCAAGTGTTTCTGTGGAGCACACAGAGTTTTTACTTTTATTCCACCATGTTGTTGGGGTGGGTGGATAAAAGAATGGACCAAAAGAGACTTCTTCAGAATCTCTTGCTTCTCTCTCTCCTGACAGTGGTCATATGATCAATATTCTTCTGTCACTTCTCCCTGTTTACTCTTGAAAGTTTTCCTTCCCTCAGCTCTATTTTGTTATTTCCGAGTTGGAAGGAGGCTAGTAGGCAAAAGGATTTCCTCTTTTGATGCGAAAACTTTTAAAGCACATCTTCAAAATAGATCTTTGCAATTGCATGCTAGCTTTATCAGAACTGTGACAGGTGGTATAACCCAGTCCTAGGCTATCTCTCAGGCACAGGAGCAAAAATAAATACAGCTATATGTTTTCTCACTGAACTAGTGAATATGTCTCAGCTCTAGCTGTATGAAGACTTAGCGTTCAACTACATAAACATACTACTCCTTAGTCATCTTATTTAAGATTTTCTTCACTTGCTTTACTTAGAGTGCATTTTTTTTTCTTGATTACAGAATGTTCAGATGGGAAAAAATCAGTATGTTGAACAATGGTTAGTATTTCTCAATCTCCTCCAGAAACCTTTTGCTCTGGGATCAAAAATTATTTTTTTTAGCTACATCACATTGATGTCACACATGTTTGGGTTTGTTTGGGTTTTTTTTTGTGACAGATTTTTCCAGTTAAGCCTTACTCTTCCTCAGTCATTTTCAGCAGATGAATTCTCAGGTTATAAGAAAAAAAGATTTTTAGAGGTGTGCCATCTTGTACTTTTAATGGCTTTACTTATTCCCAATTTTAGAATTCTAGTCCTTAAGGTCACTCAGTTATTTCTGATTTTCTTTAGTTAATAATCCTCTTGATCTTCTCATCAATACATTTTATTAGCATTCACTCTTCAAGTCATGGTCATTTTTGAAAATATAATAGAAATTATGAAAACAGAATGATCATCAGGTAACTTATTCCTTCATAGATATTTCTCTTTTCAATTTTACTTTCTACTCCTTCCTATTTGATCAATTCCTACATCAGTGTACTGGTTCTGTGCTAATTCCTATTTTGTGCATCCTAAGTCAGTTTCTCTAATAGCACTATATTAAATACCTGAAATATTTTAGTGACCTCCAAGTAGATTTTAATTAAAATATTTTCCTCTTCTAGAAAAAAATTCACTTTATTGAAGAAGAGGTTCACTTATTTCAGTGTAATCTATGTGAGTCCATGTTGCATTTAAGCTTCTTCAACATATAAAAAAATGTCTTTTGCTATTCTTTATTCTCATTACAGACTCTCATTTCATATTTATATAGCCTTAAGGTCATTCTACTGTGGTTTTTTCTGTCTTTCCTTTCCCTATCCTTCATCTCCTTTTTTATTCAGAAGAAATGCTGCACTCTCTGTTTCCAGTTGTGAAATATCATTCTGCAGTTGAAAGGTTTATTAAAAATAAAAACTATCAGACCTGAGCTACCTTTGGAAGCTTTTGTCAGCTCTGGTGCAGTGTTTATTGAGTCTCCCTGTCCTGAGTGTGCTAAGCAATGTAAGCTTCATTGCCTCCTCTTTTGTTATTTCTGTTTCCTTGCCCCTGTTCTCATGAACCTTCCTGCCTTTCTCCCACATTCAGTATCATCACCTTTATTGGAAAAGGAGGCAAAGTATTAATTCTATTTGGGAGCCACCTTTAACTTTTATCTGCATTCCATTCAACCCTTTTTCTCTTTGTTATTTATATTGTTGAAGAATATTTTGGTTTTGTGGTTTGGTTTTTTGTTTGTTTATTTTGGTATTTTGGGTTTTGTTTTGTTTTGTTTGATGATATTCTTTGGATAACATGGCTATGAAAGTATAAGAGATAGAGTGGATTAGAAAGACAGAAAAATTTCTTGGTGTCAGAACTACACTTATAATAATTTCTTCTCTATGGTGGTAGCAAATATGATCAGACTCTCAGAGAGCACAGAAAGGCCTTTTCTCCAGCCTTAATTTAACACTGAATGGAAACACAGAATGAGATTAAATAAAGCTGTGCAAAATACGAAACCTTGGGCTCATGTGAATTCAACAGTCAGCTCGCCACAAACATAGCATGAGTTTGAGGATAATTACTTTTCTGCAGAGAAGCATCTGCTTATTTTTGTGGAAGTGGGGATGATGCTGCAAAAGATGTTAAGTATTAAAAGCTGTTATCATTTGAAGTTTTGTAACGCAACCTTCTACCTCACGCAGCCTTCCTTTTCTTCATACTAGCATTTCTTTTCTGCCACAAAAGAGCTTGTCAAGGCATTTCTCATTTAAATTATTCTTTAATTAGTGCTCATATTCTTCTCTTTCTTCTCATCTGTTCCTAGAGGAATTAAAAATGTATTGAATGCCCTTGAGTTATATTCCTTCATCCCAAGTGCTTCTTGACCCAACAGCCTTGAAATAATTGATGTTTCTCAGCTCTTAAGAAAAAATAATAATATTTTTTAAAAACCTAAAAAAAATCAACAAAAAACAATTGTGTGTATTCGGGCTAACAACTTTTTGAAGGATTTTGGAATATTGTTAACAAAAGTTATCTGTTCCAGTAGTGAGAATATGCTAGCAAGGAATGAACAGAATCATTAATAATGGGCAGATAATGCATAGCACAGGATAAAAACTGGGTTCTGTATTCTCAGATGAGTTTATACACTGTTGTGCTTTTTTAAGCTGAAGAAAACACAACAGCATTACCAAAGGAAAAAGCTAAATACAAAAATTCTAACAAGGTAAGTCTTGAGGTCTGTGCTATTTTAATTTGTGTGTAACATATACAAAAAATAACTAGGCATCTTAATATTGTAAGCATATACTGTACTAGACTACAACATATTATAACACATATAATATTTAAGCTCCATGTTTACCCAAAAACATTTCTGTTGTTCATTAATTGTCATTTCAGGCTTCATTTCACAAAACGAGGTCATTTCAGAAGCTGACTGACCTTTTCCACCATAACACTAGGACAAAACTTGACTAAATTACAGGGGATAATAGGAGATACCCAGACATGATAACTCAGAATTAATCTAGGTGCAGTTTATTTTCTTTCAGACAGCAAATAGCCAATACACAGTTTCAAGGACAGTAGGAAAAAGAAAGGGACATTCTAAGACATATTTTTAAAACATTCTTTTTTTTCTTTAAAAACAAATTTAAAAGGATGGGAAACATTCTCCCATTAATCAGCTAATGTAGACTAGGGAAGATGGCTAAGTTTTCATAATTCCTGTTTACTATCTTTGAATCATCTCCCTGTTGATGTTACCTCATCATCTTGGACATTTTGCTCTTTAGATTACCTCCTAATTTGAGGACCCCACGTGACATTGCAGTAACTGTGAAAAAGAGAACTTGTAGAACACAACTCTGTAAGTGGAAAACTAAAGCTTTTCCAAATAAAAAAGTCCCTTGAAATGTTTTAGCTTGTCCTCATAAGGAAGGCAAAGCAATTAAACAGTGAACAAAGTCCTACAAGTAGTAAGGACACATCCTAAATTAATGATCATATGTCAAATTTATAGCAGTAACTCTGAAGTCAAAAGTGCAGATGTATGTATAGTATCTACAAGGAGAATAAATATAACTATGATGTTCTTTTATTAGTTTCTTCATTATGATGAACATATTAGAATTTAATTGCCGTGAACTAAGAACAACAACTAATTTTTATTTCAAGAAACTATTTCAATGTTGTATAAGGATTCATTTTGACAATGGGAAAGCCCTAATTGCATGTCTTCATTTATGCTTAATGCTGCAGGTACAAATATACTGTAAATCTAAAACTTTAGTGTCCATATATTTTAGAACATTTCAAAGCCAAGAAGCTTTTGTATACATCCGCAGAAGTACTTTTACTAGGTAGAGGGCTGCACAGTGTCTGTTTATTAAAAATTGTTATACTGTAGCTGCTCTACAGTAGTCCAATAAGGTGTTTGAGTATTTTTTCTAAAAAAAAAAAACAAACCAAAAAACCAACAAAACAGCATCTCTAGTTTCTCTGTAATAGTAACTCACTAAGTAGCCCTGAAGAGCTGCTGAAAGCAGTGAAATTTACCCAAAGAGTCAATGAAAGAATCAATCTGTAAATTCATCCTTACAAAGTTATTTGAAGAAAGTTGATACCAAGCATTTCAGCCCAGTGTCATTGTCACAATGAAAACTATACAAATTCCTACTGTGCTGTTAATTTTCCTCTGTTTCTCTTACAGTCAGTAGTTTCTCTTACAGTGAAGTACTAAAAAGTTATGAAATCTAGAATAGTGAATTTGTGGGGCTGCTGACTTTCAAGACTATCTTGCAAAACACAAAATAAATAATCTCTGAGATATTATAATTTTTCAGTGCTAAGATCACATTCACAGATGTCAAGCCTGAATGTTGTTTTAAAGCTTACTTCAGTTTTGGATGGCCAAAATAAATATCCCTTTATGAATTTGGTGTTCATTAGCTGGTAATAAAGTCCTTCATATTCACGTCACCTTGTGTAGACCTCTTCATTACAGTACCTGAGTCCTGTAAATTGAAAACCATGCCTTGGATCAGCATCCCATAATTTTCCTCTTCTAAGCTATGTTTGCTATTTTCTCCCACCTTCTGTCATATCTGAAGATTCATGCCAGGCCACTTCAATTCTTTCCACAATCTTTTTAGTTCATAACATGACATGATAGATAGAATGAGTAAGTACATCTCTGGGGGGCGCAGGCAGTTGATTAGTACATGGTACAGAAAATTAAACATGTATAAGGCAAATTTAGACATCATGGAAGCTCTTCTTTGGCTCACCTGTTCTTTAAAGACTATTGCTACGAGCAGAAGAAAAGCTCAACAAGTCTAACAGAGAAAATGAGAAAACATCCATGATTAAATGTAAGCCAAGGAAACTGTAAGAAGAGTCAGTTCCAGTTTCCAGTGTTAGCCAAAGCCTTGACATCAGTGCACTAAAAAAGACTTTTCTAACTTATTGTGCCTGGAGGACCACTGAAACTCCCATAAGTTATCCCGAGATTTAGGGTCATGAGTGTGCCATCAGAACAGTACTAAGCCATTCACCAATATGGTTGAATGATAAGGAGGCCTCAAACAGCAAAATCAATGGGGTTTTCTGGTATAGGGTTCACAG
Organism: Falcunculus frontatus; assembly: GCA_013398115.1. Taxonomy (NCBI): domain Eukaryota; kingdom Metazoa; phylum Chordata; class Aves; order Passeriformes; genus Falcunculus; species Falcunculus frontatus. Next base: position 364,863 of record VZRV01005700.1, on the reverse strand, counting down.
GGAAGTGGTGGAGTCACCATCCCTGGAGGTACTCAAGAATCAACTGGACATGGCACTTAGTTGCCAAAGTAGTGATCGGTCGAAGTCTGGACTCAAGGATCTTGGAGGGCTTTTCCAATTTAAATTTTTCTGTGATTCTATGCATGGGAAAGACCAAGGACTTCCAAGTCCAACACTGAGAGTGGTGTGAGGAAGAGGAACTATCCTTTGCTTAGTCATACACCTTAACATGGGCTGATAGCAATCATGGAAAGACTGAATTTGATGGTTGCAATGTTTGAAACACTCTACTTCCACAAGACTGAAGCTTAACATCTAGTTCAAGTACACTGAAATAGCCCCTCTGTCTCTAGGGACACATCCCATGCCTCTTCATGCTGTGGCAAATTGCCTTCTGCTTTGTCTGAACCCAAACTCGTTGGTCTGTGCTGGTTTAACTCCAAATACAGTAACTGCCTACAAATCAAAGGAAGGTCAGATGTAACATCCAGTATAAAGTCTACTAACTACAGAGGTCTCCTAAGAAGCTAGAATTAGAAATATTTATCCATATAGACATATGAGGGACCATTTCTGTGTTGTTATCTGAAGCCAATTTGTGGATGACCAAAGCTATAAATTATTCATACTAGACAATGCGTTCAGTCTGTAGAAGTGCATTAAAAATTTACACAACTAGTACATTGTACAAGCAAAATCTTACCTTCCCTCCCTACAGAGTCTATTGTCTGAATGCTTGTTTGAAAGGTAGGTATTAAAAGATATGCAAATCACCTTGTGTTCAATGTTTTTCAGTGTCTGAACTTTGATATGGGCACTAAAGTCTTTCTTACAAACTGTGATAGATAATGATAAATATATCTTATTAGAAGCAAATTTAATTAAAATTCAACTAAATCAGAGCCCTAATGCAGAAACATAGGCATAAACAAGACTATCCATTATACTACCACAAACTCACACCCATAAAACATTCTTGACAAGTCTGCAATTTAGGCCAATTTTCTGTCAGCTACTTGTAAATCATTAGCCTATTTGGTAGCTCATTTATTAACTTTAGCAAACCTGAAATTGTTTAAATATACTTTCTGCAAACTTCATCAGGTACAGTATTCTTCCTCTGCAAGGACTTTTTAAAGGTAGTATTTACTTTTAATTTACACATTAATCTTTCATTTTCATTCCTATTTAGCTTTATAGTTTTTACTTTTTACATTGATTCACATTCTAGTGTGTTTTATTTATTTAACTATCTTGCTATAATGTTCATAAAGAAAGATTTTGACATACTTTTTCACTGTTGTCGGATCTTAATTCACACATCAGGTATTCAATACTTAATAGTCTTAGCCAGAGACTCATCTTATCCTCTATAAACGAAAAATTTATCAACATCTGTGTTCTGCTTTTAGTAATTATCTATTTAAGTATTGGCTTGGTCCGTAATTGTGGTCTTCCAGTTGACACTGGGGAGCCAAGTATAGAAGAGACTTCTCTTGTATCAGTACGACATTATCTGTGTAAAAAAACCCAACCTGACATGGGAATAAAATACCCACAGCATGACACATATTCAGTATGCAGAGTTTTGAAATCAATGAGGACAAATCAAGGCAGAGAGTTGCACTTAATAGGACTTATTTCAGCAGCGTGAATTGGCAGAGCTCCACTGACTTCAGTGGAGCTCTTCCCAGATTAAATCAGCCGAAGATGTGGATCAGTGAGTAAAAGGGTGACAGAAGTAAATGCTTTGCATTAGATCATAGCCACTGGTGCTTTTCAAATGAATCTTGCTTGGTTCTTGTGACAGATCAAATATTTCAAAGAGTCTTCAATGTACACACAACCATTTTTGTTTCGAACTGAACAGCGAAACCGGAGTTATTTGACACCTGCCATTCCTGCATTTCCACAGAGAACAACAACAATAAGGAACTGATAAATATTAAACAAGCACCTCTTTTTCTCCAATACTACCCCCACAATACGACAGATATAAGCAATTTAACTTTTGAAAACTTTAAAATATAGAGAAAATTCTTGTAAAAGAAGTTCCCTTTAAGTAGGAATGGGTTGGTTTTCATTTTCTTCACAGTGCTCTTGTGAAACCATATGCTTGTGGTACCATTCACCCAAAAGATGGCAAAAGACATCAGTATAGATGTGGCCTTGGAAACGTAATTTTTCCTGTTTTCCAGAACGCTTCTGTGCCAATGCTTCTGGAACAACTTCTTACAGACTCTCCCATGCTGTATTACGTCTGTTGGAAAACTAAATATTTAGAGCTAATCATAAAAATTATGCTGAAACAAAACTAGTTTGACATGACAAAAGAAAGTAGTTATATGGAAAATGAAAGCTTTCCATGAATGGGAAAAAGAACCACTTAGCCAAAGGCAACTGAAATCAAATTTTTCTTTTAATCTTTATGTGAAGCTAGACTTCTCCTCATAAATTTCACATTGGAAAGACATATTGCCAGAAAACTGGGTGGGAAGATGAGGAGGTTTTCATCTTCCAGTCTGACTAAGTGAGGTAAATCTTTGAAATTTAAGACCGTGGAATCTTGGTAATAAGCTATATTCATGGCTCACACAACCTGCCTACATACTCATTCTCCCTCCCCTCTTTTCTACTCTGCCCAGCACTTTAGTCATGTTTTCCACGAATAAACAAAATAAATAATTTATGTCTCACAAAAGTTAGTGGTGAAACCTAGAGGCTTTCTTTATTGATGGTGTAAAGTCTAGAGTCTGCGTAACACTGGGTGACAGTTTTGCCCACAGTAACTATGTGATCAAGCCTTCTAGAGCTCACAGCTCCTTCAGAACATTTTTCATTTCAGAAAACTGGGAATTAGGCAGAAAGGACAGAATTTCATTTTATGTGGAGCTTCTTTTCCTCTAAAAAGAACTAATCTAATTACTGTGAGCCACTTTCTTCATACCTTTAAGCTACTTCCAGTGTGCTAATCCAAATGTTTATATGCATTGACAAGAAAATAAAGAAGAAATAAGGAGTTGAGATGTAGCCACCCTGCCAGCAGGACTATAAAAAGGAAAGAATAGCAAATATTTTAAGGACAGTTCCCAGAGAACCCGTGCGTTGGGTTTTTTGTTTGGTTGGTTTTTGGTTTGTTTGTTTTTTTTGTTGTTGTTGTGGGGTTTTTTTAATGTATGTATGGTTTTTTGTGCTTATTCATGCTACCTGATCAGAAATATTAACATTATGCAGCTTAAATTAGCAACCAAATTAATTGCTATTCCCTCTCAAACTTAGCAATATTTCTGAATGAATGTAACACTATACTTTGAAATAAATCAAAGTTTTGAAACTTGAAGCCTGATGTACGTGAACCTAAGTATGACAATAAATGCTAAAACGTCAGTAAAACTCATACCACATGCAAATATCACAGCTATGACTGAGCAAACCTCTTCCATTTTACAATGTCATTTTTTAATCTCTTAGCTAAGATAGAAGCCATTTCCTACAGAAAACTGTTTTTCTGGACATAAAATGGATGACTTTTCCTTCAGATAAGCTTACATTTCCACTTGAAGATTTTTTCAAAGCAGTTGCCTCATGAATTGTATTTAGTTTATTATATATTTTTATTTTACTTTTCTTTAGCATTAAAGATTCAACCGTCCTATTCATCATGTACTGGATTTGAATTATGCAGTCCTATGGAAATGACAATAGCTATCAATGATTTTAATACATTTTACTTCTTTATTCCAATAATAATGTGTTAAAGAGAAGCAATGTAATGACAGAACTTTCTATAGTCTCCTGAAAACATTTTGGTTTCTACTCAGTATTAGAAATTTAATGTTAATGAACAGATGACAATTTCTCAGTATAAATGGAAAATTGCTTTTTGAGGCCATCACTAGCTCAGCAATTTGTGTGACTGATGTAGCAGTGCCAAAACTCTCTGCACTCTGGCAGGAAAACCACTACATTTACACAGGAGCACCATTTTCTTGCCAAACTACAAGAAACCAAACCAAAAATAAACAAACCAATTTAGAGCTTTTTGTTCAAGTGGTATTTCCACAGTAACATGAAAACACATATGGACACAGATGGTTCCAAATAATTAAATTTCCAAAAAAACCCTCAAGCGTTCCAAGCTTAACTTTACCCATATTGACATTCTGAAGTATTTATGCTAAAATAGAGCATACCATAAGCTCTTACACAGGTCTACAACTCTTTCAAGCACTACTGCTCAGTTCTGAGGAAACAGAAGGCACAGTTTTCCATTAGGGAGTTAATTTTTCTGAGCTGAGATAGTTAGAAGGTATTTGTATTATCCTAAAAATTATTCTTTGTTTTTTGTCTTATGAAATTAATTTCTTGGGTCTCATGTTTTTAATACACATCTGTGATAACACTCGGTGAAATCCAATAGACCCATCTATTGTCACCTATCTTCCTCAAGCCAGAGATTTTGCTTCCCTAAACAAGGAAGAGAGAGTAACATGCTTCCAGGGCACCATTATGGCACTTGAAAGCAACTAGGCTTACTATAAAATCATGAATAACCTGTGGACACAGATAAAAACTGTGTAAGAAACACATGAACACCTACTTACATATCTAAGTTGTTCCTCAAGTAAGAATTTTGAAAATCCCTAAAAAATATCCTAAAAATGGCTATAGTTAGAAGGTAGGAGGGCTCTGCAAAGAGACCTGGAACAACTGGATAGATGGGCAAAGTCCAATAAGATGAAGTTTAACAAGTCCGAGTGCGGCGTCCTGCTTTTGGCCGCAATAACCCCCTGCAATGCTATAGGCTGGGGACAGAGTGGCTGGACAGTGCCCGTGCAGAAAGGGACCTGGGTGTACTGGTCGACAGCCGACTCAACATGAGCCAGCAGTGTTCCTTGGTGGCCAAGAAGGTCAACGGCATCCTGGCCTGTATCAGAAACAGTGTGGCCAGCAGGACCAGGGAAATCACTCTTCCCGTGTACTTGGCTCTGGTGAGGCCACACCTTGAGTACTGTGTTCAGTTCTGGGCCCCTCAGTTCAAGAAGGACGTTGAGATGCTTGAATGTGTCCAAAGGAGGGCAACGAGGCTGGTGAAGGGATTGGAACACAGGCCCTATGAGGAACGACAGGGAGCTGGGGTTGTTTAGCCTGGAGATAAGAAGACTCAGAGGTGACCTTATCACTCTCTACAACTACCTGAAAGGTGGTTGTAGTCAGGTGGGAGTTGGTCTCCTTTTCCAGGCAACAACTGACAGAACAAGAGGATACCGTCTCAAGCTGTGCCAAGGGAAATTTAGGTTGGATGTTAGGAGAAAGTTTTTTTGCTGAAAGAGTGATAAAGTTCTGGAATTGTCTGCCCAGGGAGGTGGTGGAGTCACCATCACTGGATGTATTTAAAAAAAAGATTGGATGAGGCACTCAGTGTCATGGTTTAGCTGAGATGGTGTTAGGGCATGGGTTGGACTCGGTGATCTTAAGGGTCTCTTCCAACCTGGTGATTCTGTGATTATGTGATTCTATGAGTACTCCCTTAGCTTAAAATGCCATTCAAATCTGATAATTTAAGGCTTGGTTAAGGGACCAAATCTCCAGAAACTTCACTAGAATTTGAACCACCTTGCCATGTCTTACTCAAATTTACCATTCTAAAAAATGCAGTCTTGTTCCTTTCATTTCCTTTCACAACATTGCTTTGCAGATCTCTCTTGGCTTATAACTTTAAGTGTGTCAGCTCTCTCTCTTACCCGTTTTCAGTTTCCTAGCCTACTTCTACTCTACCTTCTTTCACTCATCACTGAGAGATTATCTTTCCCCTCAGTCAGCCTAGACTCCTGTCTCTTTTCACCTCCTCAGCAGATTTCTCATCCGACGTCTTCATTCCTTCACTCATGTGCTCCATCATAGGTACATTTGAAAACTATTAAATTGGTATCCTACAGAAAATATTATCCATGAAGCTTCTACCTATTATGTGTTGCTTTTCATCTCTTTCAATTCTCCTGGTTTTATGTCTACGTTTAAAGCTCCCTGAAGAAGTTACCATCATTTCTAGTTGTATTAGGATAGTACCATAATCAGTCTCATAAGTCAAACATTTTAGCATTCCTGAAGTGCAAATAGAAATTGCAATAACAAGAATAATTAAAATATAATAATGTTAATAATAATATTTACCTCAAATCTCTGTTGCTTAATATTCATTATATTGCTGTATATGCTTGGAAAAATACGTTGCTTTACTCCATTTCATTACCTACACTCATTATGACTTTTCTTAATTACACAAAAAGATGGACCACAACTTCAAAGACCAAATGTTACCAAAAACTTAAGAGATCTCCTACTTATTAATGTTTATTATCTAAGTCAGCCCTTCTGCTAAACTATGAGTAATCTTTTATTGGCATCTACTAGAAATTCTCTTCTGACTTTTGTCTGCCTATGTGGGAAGACTGGTGAATTGGCTACTCAAGTGTCACCAAAGTAAATGGCTACAAAACTGACTGATCAGACACTGCAATGCCACACAATTAAATTAACTGAAAACCTAGGACTTTTGTTGTTATAGGGCCCATTTCTCACTGACTAGCTTTCAACTGACCTCTTTGGTTTGCTTCTTTCTACTCAGAAAAAATTAATTTAAAAATTCTGTTTTCACAAGAGATAAATGAATCAGGTGAGATGTCGTTGTTCAATACATTTTTAAACAACTCTAATGTGTCTTTCAGCTGGGACTGAGGTTTTAAGTTCACATTATACTTTGCTCTAGTAAAATCTACATGACATTTGAAAACTGTTTATGGAATTGAATTTGGGCAACATATGGAGGGAGATCTTTGTAGAGTGTTTTTGGTTGGTTAATTGATTGGTTGGCAGGTGGGTGGATGAGTTTTAGTCCGAGTTACTATTTCTTTCTGTGGGTTGAAACATCATTACATAAGATGAAGGTTTGACTAACTCACAAGCTAGGATGCAGGTCCTTAGAAAGAGATACACTTTCTGATGTTCTAATTATTATTATCAGTGAAATTTCTTGTATAACAATACCATAGATGGTGGTAGTAGTCATTATTCCTCAACTGTCAAATTGATGTCTCATCATCAAAATCTGTTGCTTTCCTAAAGTCATGTTTAGTAAGATTGAAAAAAAAAAATTTCCCGTCATTTGTTCACACTGCTTTGGAGGTTTAAGTGTACCTTCAAATCCTCTATCAACCAGCTCTGTTAAGATCCAATCTAGTGTGGACACAAGGATGAAGAGAGAAGAGTCACACAAGACACTACTACTACAGTCTGTGGAGACACAGTGGAGAACTTCTGCACTGTGCTGTAGCACTGAGGCAGAAATCTCTCCCTTTTAGGCCATAAACACTTCCAGGCAGACATTGCCTTGTATGTGCTGTATTTAGCAAGGCAAATTTCAGTGGATGTTCTGAAAATGTTGTGCATGTAGCCCTGTCTATTTAAAGCAATGCAGAGACCCTTGAGCTAATTCTGATCAGAGTTGAACCTGTATGATGTATAAGAGACATGCAACTAGACAGAAAAAAAAACTAACTGGTGTTCTGGAAACAATGTGAACTAGAGTAAGACACGGCTGAAACCAAGCTACAAAGCCAAGCTTCCCAGCAAGTGTTGAGCTGACCCAGCTACAAACTTTTTTGGTACTACAACAGATATGTCCTTATAATTTTGGGAAAATCTGTGCATTCTCTCCCTTATTGTTCAAGTCAGACATACCTGTGTCTTCTGCTACTTCTTCTGGGATTCTGTACCCCAATGGATATGTCATAAAACTTTGCCTAGGATACTACTATTTAGCTGAATATCTTAAGAAATAACATATTCCATTGACTACCATCAAAATGGATGTTTTTGTGCTTGCATGACTTTTGATATTAGAATATATGATCCCTGAAAAATGATGGATACATACAAGTTGCATTGAAACGTGTGTGCTAACAGATGGAAAAGCTGAATGTCGTAACAAAATCGTTATGTTCCCTGAGGTTTAGTGCAGGCATTAAATCTTCCCTTCATTGAATTTCTGCCTTGGTCAAGCTCTTCACACCCTACAATTCCTCTTTCCTATCTTCCTCAAATAGATTTCACTGGATACTGTTTGTCAAAGACCAAGGAAACTCCCTCTGAATTACATTAAATTCAGAATCTTTACCAGATGGCATGATATAATGTTGGCAAATGTAAACAAGGAATGTAAACAACAGAATTCACTTCTTCACTTGAAAAAGAGACACAATTACTGCAATTTCAGAGCTCGTTAAGTAGGAAAACCTTGGCATAAATTCAAAATACTAGAGGAAATAGTCCTTCTTTCTTCACCAAACATTCATCAGCATTGTATTCAACTAGAATACTTCTGTCGTGGCTTTTCTATATTCAAAACTATTTCCATGCTTTTTCTGATGATCCTAATTATTCGTAAGGGTACAGATCTCATCGTAACTGTATTGTAGTGTAAAGGACATAATTTGATTTGAATTGAATAATTCATTGAAATAAACAGAAAACAATGAATCTTAGGGATCACTTGGCCTCCTGATCTTTCATGTTCAAGGATATATGTCAAGAATGTTTAGCTGAGAGGAGTTTCTTCTTCAGGGGAACTTCCCTCTTGAATCCAAACATTGAAAACAACCCAGATAAAAGTCAAGAAATACTATAAAGCATCTGACAGCAGTTTTTAGAAGCTTTTTGACGTAATTTTGAACATGGTGGATGGTGGGGGTGTGTATGTGTATGCTCTGTGTGGTCCAATGTAAGATATAATTACATGTATATATGTCTGTGTGTAAAAACTGGAATTTCCTACTGGGTCTAACTAAATACTGCTTTAATACAAATGGTACCTTTTCCCTTAATATGCTATCAACTTTCCCATGATAGAGGGTGATTCTTCTCTTTTTTCAACAATTGCCAAGATTTCATACCTAATTTAAAAGCATCATGGAAAGAGAAAGATTGAGATATGGAAAAAACCCCAAAACCAAAACCAACCAAAACAGAAAACATTTATTTCTACAGTTCTAAATTTATGAGTAAGGAATCCTGTGAAATATGAGGAATACCAGTTTTACAGGCACCCTACTGTCAGATATGACAAATGCATCTCTAAAATAATGGCAAAGAATATCAGAGCCAAAGAATCTGACAAAGCAATCATCTATTGTCTGACAGTTTAAAGTACCAGCAAAACTTAATCTTCAGCATGAAGAAGTTTGGAAAAATCCATTCACATTTTATTGAGATGTTTTACATTTTTATGCAGTATTAAGGTAGAACTCACTGTCACACTGATATTACAGAAAATATTTCAAACATTTTGTCTAAATAAGACTGGTATGAATGTCTCTATGACATTTCTATAGCGTTAAAATAATATTTTATTGTATTGTTTTGCATACCAGGCCTAAATGAGATATTTTATACTTGGGAAATAGTAAGAATATTTTGTGAAGCAATTGGGGAAAAAAAGGTGTTTTATTTAAACAGTGGGCATTTTCTAGTGTTGTCATGAAAGGCTTTTTTTCCAATTCTTTGAAGGTGCAGTAAGACCAGTTACGGTGAAAACTGTTCTTTTATTGTATTTCAGGATATGTTTTGAAGAAAAAATACTGAACATTATTTTAGATTATTCATTAACTAAATCCTGATAATAGTGCTGATATTATCAGTCAGTGTATTAGAGACGTCTTCTGTGGCACGAGGTAGAGAGACTGCGTGTTCTCTTTGCTGTCACGTGGTGGGAGAGTAAGTTCTTCAAGATCGTGCTAGTGATCAGAAGAGTAAGCACATGGTTTCTCTTTCACCATCCACTAGGAGCATCTCTGAAAATCACCAGCTTAAGTGCTAAGGAAAATGGGAAACCATATTCATTTAACTGAGGGCATTTTTGTGGTATATCGTAGACATTAAAGACCTCTTCCCATGGATCTGAATTACTTGATGGTGACCTGTGGCATAACAATTATGAATATGATAAGAAATTACTAGGAATATGAGAGATTTCTGAAAATAAACCCCTATGTAGACAGTAATCCTGTCACTATCTAGAACCTACCCATAGTTTGCTGGTTTGGTTTTTTTTGTTTGTTTCTTTTGTTTTTAAATAGGAAGACTTTTTAAAATGTTATATAATAGAACTACTGTTTTCTTTATTTATTTTTACTTTCATATCCTCCATAGAATAGAGGATACTGACATTTCTAAAACAATAGAAGTCCACTTCTACAGTTCAAGACCACTTTTCCTCCTTGTCATTTTAAAAGCTAATGAACTCTTTCCAACAGGCATGAAATGGATTTAGAACCAGTGCTATAGCCAAAGTTACAAAATGGTATTATTGACTCGAGAGAGGAAAAAGTAGAAAGCAATAAAAGTGTACAACAACTTGTCTTTCCTGGTAATGGCTCATTTAATGAAGCCAAACCAAGAATAACATTCATGCCAGACACATCCATCCCACTGATAATCCTCAGCAGAGCTCTATCCATAATTCTGGGTTTAAGTTTCTGGGAAAAAAATCTCAGTAGTCAGTTTTTAATACTTTACTGCAAGAAATAAATGGTGCCAGCATAAGAAAGGCATCCCTATATGAATGCAAATGATTCTGTTTCTTTTGTCCTCAGTAGTCAGATAATTTTAGAAAAATTTTGAATTTCTTTAAAAAATAATCCCTGAAACAGAGTATTTAAAATACATTGACAATATCTTATAGCTGCCAGAAAGACTCATCTTCTCTTACTGTCTCTAATACAGATTGACATTTGCACAGGAATATAGAAGGAAGCTGTTCATACATCTAATCAGCATTCTTTCAATAATCCACCCTGCTATTGTGCATTTAAAATCTAAAAATAGAGATTATGTATTTTCAAAAATTGTCCTGGTCTCACCCACTGGAAAAAAAATGCTTATGTTTAACATTAATAACCTGCCTTAAAATACATGTTGCTGACTCTCTCCTGTGTCTCAGTTCTGCTTTTGCAGAATCTTTGGTGAAGAGCCTGTACCAATCATAGTGTATGTCTATCACTCTTTCCTGTCAGGTAACTTGACCCAAACCAACAGACGCCAAGTACTTGTATCATATCTGTGTGAATTAGTCCCAAAGAGAGATTAAAATGAAATATGCACTGGCACACCTAACCCTCTAGGGAAGCAATTCCACTTCAAAGCAGCTCCATCAGTGCCTATTGTGCCGAGTCATTATCTGAAAAAAGTTTACTTTTCTGTCTCTCAACTAGAGGGCTCTTTGAGCGCGCACACACACACACACACACGGAAGTCTTCCTCATTTTCCTTGTAATTTCATGTATTTTGAATGTGACAGTAATCTGCACTGTGTTTCTTCTTTTTCAGAAGATTAAGAATGCTGCAGAGGAAAGGAAAGTAAGGTAAACAGTATCAAAAGGAAGATAAACAGTAAATGTATGGGAAAGGCAATGCTTTTCTAGAGCAACGAGTATTTGAAACCCTTGCATTCAACCTGCCTATTTGGAGACATAAAGCCTTAGGAGCCACCTTCTCCTAGTCATGCACTGTGTTTGCACAAGTGGGTAAACATCTGTTCAGAGAAAGCTTTTGTAACTTCATTTTACATTCCTCTGCAACTCAGTAATCTTTGAAATGTAAATAATTGTAACAAAAGTTAAAGCAATTTTACTTTAAGAGTAATAAGAATTCAATGTGCCCTTGTTTTCAAGGGCACATTGCTGTATTCTGTTAAATACTAACGGTAGAGACCACCATAAAAAACCAGAATAAGTGCTATGGATATTGTCACATGTATTCTAAAAAACTAATGTCTCAAGTGTATGCTAACGGACTTCTGAGGGTTCCATGATGTTCTCTACTTGAACCAAAACTCTGAAAGGAGAAATAAAAAAGCTTTTTAAATAATTTTCTATTTTTCTGCTTTCTAAAAGTGACAGTCCTAAATTTATTATACAGTTTGTATTAAAAACGTAGGTGTTTTTTTTTATGTTTTTGTTTCACGGATCCACAAAATAAGTGAACATGAAGAGAAGTAATAAATAAATTCTATCATTAATTAAACAGTTTTCAGATTTCATTTTCCCAGAGTTAATGTCTCATTTTCCAATTGTCTTTATGTAAGTTTTCCATCACTGTCACACAACAAAGCATAACTCTTCAAAATGACTGTGTTTAAACTCACCTCAATGGAGCACATATGGGGATAAAAATGCATTGGTCTAGTTTTTATTAAAGGACAATAGAACATTATCATTCCTGCAGGCTGGAACAAAATATTTGTCAGCAGCCCCAAATGTGATCTTGTCTTTGGAATTTGTAAATTGTTTTCTCCATGACTGTGTAATTACACAGTCACATGTTTTTATTTCAGATCATGGCACCCAATCTTCTGAAGATGTTTTAACACTGTTCTTTTATGGTCAAAATTGCAATGGTGAATTAAAGGAGAGTTTCCTTTTAATTCCTCACTGAATTTTCTGAGAATGTTTTGATCAACTCAAATATTCTGTGTGCCAGAAAATATAGTTCTAGTCTGAGACCTGGGAATGATAAACGCAAGAAACGAGAACTGGAGGTTGTATTTGATTTCTGTAGATGCTGAATGTGCTTCACTCGTACTTCACTCGTGCTTCACTCGTACTCGTACTCGTACACACTTCACTCTAGCAGTCTGTGAACAACATATTTCAAAGTTAGGAATAAAAAAGAGTAAGTCTATCTGGATTTGATTGTTGAATGTTCCAACAAGTGAAGCATTCTGAGATTGAAAAAAAAAAGAAATCATATCATATCAGGAAAAAACAAAGAACATCTGAAGATTCTTTAAAGCGAAAGAAGACATAGAAAAATAATTTAAAAGGTGCAACAATGCAGGGGCCCTTACTAGGCTACATAAGATAGAGTAGAAATACCTTTTCAGGATCATCACATATTTGACTTCTTGTAGGTACATAGCTTGAACAGAAGCACATTACTTTAACAGCAATGCACTTTCAAAGAAATGTTCATGTTTGAGAACTCCTCAGTTTTTTGACTAAAAATTGTAGAAAAGTTCCAAACCTTTGGAGCAGCTGCAGTTGGACCATCGGTTTGACCCCATGACAAATTGTATAGTTGGTTTTTTAATTCTGTTTTCTTTTTCCACTTGCAACTTACTAAATATCAGCTTTACTAGATATAGCTGACCACTGTTCAAGATGTAGAGGTATTATTTTTATAACATTTATATGTTTACATTATTTCCCATGGTCTGGAAAATGAATTATGAATATACTTCTTATATCAGCAAAGTCCTAATGTGGACTTTATGTATAAATACACACTGATATATTGATTTATATATTTATACATATCTACATGTATGCAGAGCCCATGTTTTGCTTACTAGTTTGAAGCAGTAGATGTAGTTTTGTTTAGTTTTCATTAAATCAGTTAAACTTGGTAAAGTTTTTCATTACAATAATTAGCTGTGCTTCATCTGTAATGAACTTTCCAAAACCCTTGATCATGAATAATTATAAAATTTTTCCATTTTACTGTATTTTATTAAAAGATCTTTCAGATTATGTCCAAGACCAAGTCCACAGGCTTTCCAGATATTCTTCATGGCTTTAAGAGCAGATTTTTATGCTTAGTCTTTTGGCAGAGATTGGCTTTTAAATATCAGAGTGAAGAAAAGGCATATAGAAGAGAGAGAGACAAAGAAAGAATGGGAATAGTGGCAGTGACATCAACAAAAGATAAAAATATAAGCAGTTCTTGTGAGGCAATAATGAAAAACCAAAAAGGAAAAAAGGGGATATATGAAAGAGAAAAGGGAAAGGAAATTATTTGTTATTAAGACTGGGATGAAATACTGAACAAAATCTATTTAACTTTGGAAGATACGTTGGTGGATCTAGGAGGAAACATTGTGCTTTTGTATTTCAGAGACTAGAACACAAAGCTAACAGCCAAAGATCTGGGTGCCATTCTCTGCTCCTTACACTCTTCGTGCATGGAAGTGATTTGGAAAAAAAAATAAGATGGGGGATATCTGATCTTCTCTGCTTCTTTTACATCTGGACATATTAGTCTCAGATTCTCGGTTGCAGACAGACCCTAGGTCAGTCTGAAGGACACAAGGTACCCATCATCCTCTTAGATCCTCACCAAGACTATTCTGTAGGTGGGTGTCTTGGAAAGACTCTCAGAAGTTAGGAGAGAGGTGTTTGGGTCTTTCCAGGCTCGATGAGGCTTGAGTCCTCGTATCTTCCATATCTTCAGCTACTCCAGAAAAGAAACTTGCTTTACTCTTGGAAGGGTAGCAGTCTTCCCACCAACTCAGTACTATGTCTTTCTTCAGGAGGTTTCAGAGTCTATGAGAATACTTCCCTGGACACCCTCACTGTACTCTGGTTTTCTTTGTGAAAGACTGAGGGAGGTGTCTGCACCAGTTTTGGTTTTCAGGTTCAGTTAAAGAGACACAGTGTGCCCACAACCTAGGATGCCTTCCTGTGTGAATTGACACAGGCAGGCAGCTAGAACAACCACAAAACCACAACTGAAATGCAAAGAGTAAATTAGCTTCATTACCTTGCTAAGCGGAGAATCCCAAAGCAACACGCAGCTTAGTCCATGCTAGCAGGCAGCAGGCCTGATGTTTGCACCAATTTATCAGGGGCTCATGGAGTTTACTACCATGCTGTGATCTCTGTGCTTTTTATGATCTCTGAGCTTTGATCTTCTCTCTTCCAAAACAGGCAGCTCAAGCTTGTCCATGAGAGTGCCTCCGAGTCTCTCAAAGAACATTATCTCTAAACAGGAATTCTACTTCTCAAAACAGACAGAGGATAAACAGAAGTAGGCATAATATATGAGTTTCCCACACTATTATTCTCCAGATCCTGGCATTCCCAGCTGCAAGGTCACTTGAGTGAATCTACTATCCTCCTTACGATTCTTCTGCTTTTAACTCTTTCCTCCCAACACTCACTATTTGCCACAAGTTCAAGGTTCTGGTGGGGATCAAGTGTGGGAGCTCATGTCTAGGAAGAGTAGATGATTTCATTTCTCTCCGATTTCATATTTCACCTACCACATTTCCTGTTGCTGTGGCTGGCTTTTAAGATATTTCAAATTTTACTTTAGCTAAATCATACTTTTTAAGCTTTTTGTGACCTGCTGCCTTTGTGTTCCAGTTCTACACCATTTCTCAGTATTAGTATAATTGGTCAGAGACTTTTGAAAGCCATTTTGCTTTTCTTGCCTTTCTTTTTTTTTGCTATAGTTCATGTCAAAACTGTATTTTTGGAGGGAAAATATATTTTAGTATATTTTATATAGGAATAGAGTACAATTAAACCATTCAGGAAACATTTAGAAGCCAAATAAGATAAATCTTTTATTAGATAAATCCCAAAGAACTAATTCCTTTGGGCTATATCCTTCACACAAAACCTTTTCCAAATTAAACTTTTCTTCATTAGTATTATCAAGCAAAAACTGCACTTAAAAATACACTAGAAGATCAAATGGGCTATTGGTATCTCTGACAGCACTGAGAGATTAAAGATGCTAGTGGTTGAAAGCAGGAACCTTCATTTGAGCAGTTAATAAAGCTGTCTATAGTCTGTCCATTTGTGATATTGCTGTGCTCCTTCTTACCTCATTACCAAGGTATCAGACTGCTTCAAAACCTCCATACATTTATTCAGTCTCCATGGTTGTGAGGTAGGAAACTCAGCGGAGCAATTAAAAGAGGTTGAAACTGCTGTGTTAAAGATTTGTAGGCAGCTAAAGATGAAGATAAGTGCCTAGTAGGATTTTGAAAACAATTTATGGGTTAGGATTACAGCAGGACCTTGTGTCTGAGGCTAGATGTCTAGCTGTGACTTTAGGTTCTGTTCTCTAAAAGCAACTTGAAAGCACACTGTTTATACAAGTTTTTAAAGTGGATACAACTTTTTTCTCTTTCTCTGATCTTTTTTTCTCCTCTTTTGTTTTGCTTTGCCTTTTCTTATATTGCCTTCCCTTCCAGTAGTAGTCTCATTGCTCCTCTGTTTCCTGCTCTAAGCATTACTTCAGAGAGAATAGCCCAACCAATTGCTCCTAAATAAATTTCAATACTTCAATAAAATTTCTTCCCAGTGCTGTTCCATGGGTCAAATAATCATGAGGGCTATAGCTGTGGTGTTGACCCCATGCAAGTTGCTCACCCTGCATAAGTGTGAGCTAGATCCAATACTGGGTGGTTCAGAGCAACCTCATTCTTAAACCTGAGGCTTCAGATACTAAGTATTTGGTGTCAGGCATCAGTAGGAATCCTCAAATTGTTTGAAATTTGCTTAGTTCATTCAACTTTCTAGTTATATTTTCCACATATGTTTGCCTCACCAAAATGCTGCTGTGCATAACCATACAGGTAAAAATAAGGAGCAAAAATAATGCAAATATTCAAACAACATCAAGGTGCCAGAAGTTATCTTGTGGTTTATTTAACCTGTTTCATTGTAATATTTCTATCAACTTTTTTCCTGTTATATGCAAATTTCCTTTTTCCCTACTCAGGTGAAATTATAATACCTTCTTTTTATCCTTGTCTGGCTGCTTGGAAGTGGATGGTGTTTGATAATGACTTAATTTAGGTGATAGTCAAATTGGTAATGCCATTGTGAATTCTCTGATCAGCTCATGGTGTTTGTGAACCAAATACATGATCACAGTCATTAAATTAGTTTTAATTTAAGGGAATTAATGACAGGTTCTGAAAGTACAAATGAAGTCTTGAATCCTGTGGATAAGGTGCTGATTAACCAGTAAAACTTGGCTGACAATTCTTAAGAAAAACCTATACAAATTGCTATTACAAGTACTAAATGATGATATTATTCTTTATGGAATAAAAAGCAATGAAAATAAAATGAAAAGTATTCACTTTCTGCAGTGTTACTGAGATATATATACCCCTCATAAAAGGTTCTTCCACTGAGAGAAAATTTGTTATTTATTATACATTATACACACACAAAAAATAGCCTTATTTAGAGAAATTCTCATAAGGCTGCAAAAACAAATGCTCAAAGGTAAGGAAAAGCTTAATCAAGATTGCTGTGCAACACTCTCTCTTTTTTAATAATGTAGGTGTAATAATTGAAATGCATTAGAGAATTCCATTCCATGATAACTCTTAAATATTGGCGGTAGGCTAATAATAAAAAAAAATACAGTGCTAAGAAATCATACAATTAGATCAAAATTCTGCTGTAAAGAATTATTTCTTCGGGATCAGGTGCTTGTTTTTTTGTTAGTTTTTTTCTAATGTTTGTTCTTATAGAATTTAATGGCCAGATAAAACCAAATATTAGAGAATTGTTCAGTGAAAAATTCAGGGTTCATTTGGGGTTGAAGAATACTACTAAGAAATACACTCTATGTAGGAGAAATTACCTTTAAGACCTTCCTTTTTGTACAAATGTCTAAATGCTACTTGCGTTGCCAAGAATACACAATCCTTCGCACGACTGTCAGTTTGATCAATATATTTTCTCACACCTTTCCTCTAAAAAAAGGAACACTGACATAATCAAATAGGTTTCAAAAGTAATCAGAAGGGGAAAAACAGTTCTGTCTCCCTGCAAATAATTTTTCTTTTTGCCTTTGAGAAACATATAAATATGATCTTGGAAAAGTAAAGGTTTAGTTGTACCAAAAATGTCTTCAGTTAGGTAAAAGGGCTGTTAAATTTATTATCATGACTTTTACATCATGTCATATCGGCATTGTGTTGCACTGGTGTTTGTTACGGTAAAAGTCTCGTCCCATTACTGACTATCAAATCATATTAAAGAATACCAGCTATCTCAACACGGTGCAAGACTAATAAGATATGATAGAAAATTGCTGTTTTGAAAAGACTTTCAGATCACTTTAGGCAAGTAATACCACTGCTTCATGTTCTATTTGCACTCAAAACTGCCACTCAGTATTCATTTTTGCTACATTTTTCTATTGGATGGGAAAATAATTTTGAAAAACTAGGAATAATTTGGCTGACAAGAAAGCACTCCTTTGGCACAGGTAGTGAAGAGAAAACATGACAGGGAAGGATCTGTTCTAAATCCTTCATATTCTGTCCCACCTTCTGAGACATGTAAGGAAGCAGAATGTACCAGTCCAAACGCAGCCCTAAATTTCAGCACAGAAGTAATATTAGTATATTACTTTTGACACTGTGTCTTACAGCATCCTTGTATACAGGTGGAGAGTGAGGTGGATTGAGAACTGGCTAAATGGCAGATCCCAGAGTGTCATAATCATTGACACAGGGTCAGCTGGAGGCCTTTCACTAATGGTGTTCCCCAAGGTCCAATACCGGGCCCATCATTGTTTAACTTGTTGATCACTGACTTGGATGAAGGAGCAGATACCTCCTCAGCAAGTTCAGTGACAGCACGAAGCTGTGAGGACTGGCTGATACCCCAGAGTGCTGTGCAGCCCTTCAGAAGGACCCCAACATGGTGAACAGATGGACAGAGGAGAACTGCCTGAAATTCAGCAAAAGCAAATGCAGGGTCCTGCACCTGGGGAGGAGAGACTGGGAGATGATCTGCTGGAAAGTAGCTCCGCATAGAAGGACCTGGGGGTCCTGGTGGACAACCAGCACCCGTGAGCCAGCAGTGTGTCCTTGTGGCCAACAAGGCCAATGGGATTCTGGGGTGCATCAGGAAGAGCATTGCCAGCAGGGAGTTGATCCTGGCCCTCTACTCAGCCCTGGTGAGGCCATATCTGGAGTGCTTTGTCCAGTTCTGGGCTTCTCAGTACAAGAGAGACATGGAGGACCTTGAATAGGTCCAGCAGAGGGCAACAAAGTTGATTAAGGGACTGGAACATCTCTCTTAAGAGGAAAGGCTGAGCAAACTGGGCCTGTTTCGCGTGGAGAAGAGATGATTGAGAGGGGACCTAATGTCTATCAGTATCTGAAGGGAGGATGTCATGAGGATGGAGCCAGGCTGGGCTTGGTGGTGCTGAGCAATAGCACGAGACAGTGGGCCTGATTCACAAGAAGGTCCACCTGAATATGAAGAACTTCTTTACTGCAGGTGCACTGTACGTGCTGGGACAGATTCTCAGAGACATTGTGGAGTCTTCCTCACTGAAGATATTTGAGAGCCAGCTGGACGCAATCCGATGCCATTGGCTCTGGGATGACCCTGCCTGAGCAGGGAGGTTGGACCAGATGACCCACTGTGGTGCCTTCAACCCTGACCCATTCTGTGATTTTGTGATTAGTATATGAAAACTCACATGGTGATGCCATAATCATGTTTTAAGTAACAATTTCAGTATAAGACCCATTCAGATCTTAAAGGAGACTTAGTCTGTTATGTTCAACATGTTCTTATGGTCAAAAAAGGAAACACATATTATTGATATTATTATTAGTGTCACGGAAATCCTAACAGTGTAATCAAAGAATCATTATTAATTCAGATGCAATTGTGCAGTCTGAAGAGTAATAGAGTCTGACACATGTTCTAAAACAAAGCTTTATTGAGGCAGTAGGAAAGATGAGCAACAAAAAACCCATACAGCGACTAACCAATCACCAACAGCAAATGTGACATGTTAAGAGAGCTATGCTGCAGTGGACAGCTAGGGACGCTCGGTGTCCAGGGCATCTGTCAGCAACAGCCAGTCGGGCAAAACCTTTCAAGTGAGGGTAAGAGTTATGGCACCCTTTGGCTCCGACAATGATGGTGTGATTTGAGAGGATCCTACCTCACATGAATAGTATGGACATCAACCTGCCTACACTGACTGTACTGGTAAGGGGGCCGAGTGTTTATGCAGACAGTGCTGGTCAAAAGCAGGGTGTCAGCAGTCTGTCTACGCTGCTGATATTGGTCAAGGGGCAGGGTATCAGGAGGCAAGGTGCAAAATTATTAAAAGAGAAACAAAGCAAATAAACCTCACCCTACTATAGAAAAAAAGTAAGAAAAAATTGATCTTGAGGAATCTGAGGCATTCAGAGGAATTTCTTGTGGGAAAATTGCTTAATATGCTAGTAGCAATACCTTCTGCCCATCCTGACCTGTTCACTTGAAAGCAGAATGGACGTGTTCCAAGATATATGTTTGTAGCAAAAATATTGTCATCTAAATGGCTTAATTCTTCCTGGGAACTGGGAATAGAAAGAATCGAAAGAATAGTTGGAATAGAAAGAAAAATGTTCAGGGCAAGGGGGTCATGCAGCCTGTAGAAGAGTACAGGAGGGTGGTTAAAGCAACATGTCTCATCGAAGTTTCTACCTGTGCAGGCCAGCAATTGACATTGCTACTACCAGGACATGAGAGAGTCTTCAAGACCTCAGGACTGAAGAGTAAATGAACAGCATCTCAAACACTTCATAACAAGAAATTCTAGATACAGCTGTACTTAGTAGTCTATCAATACATTTTTAACATTAATTGAATTCAATATTGTAATTATCATTAAGTATGTATATTGTACACTTTTTTCTGTTCCTTTTTGGGTTCTTCCTTTGTTCATTCTTTCTTAAACAGAAGGAGTTAGTCCTTCCTACAAAAACATTAAATTGAGCATTTTCAGTTTGAGATTTTAAGTCTGCAAACATTTACGGCACTGTCTCTCATGCCTATTAGATATTTATCCTGTACATAAAATATTTTGCATCTTCCAATTTTCAGTTGTTATTAAAAGCTATTCTTGTCATTGGAAAATCACAGAGTGAAGTGAATGCATTTTCTACTGATTTCCTTTGGAAACAGTAAATGCTATATGCATTTTTGAATGGTGACGACATGAAGCAAATGAATGTATTTGAATAATTATCTAAATGTTTTGAAAAAAATATGACAGATAATGCCTTTATGTGTATTAAATGTGCAGTGCTGTAGCTTTTTGATTAAGGGTGTTTGCTTCTTCATACTGTTGCCATTACAATGTTAGGAAATGTAAGTTAATTTTCCATAGTTAAAGGCTCATAAAACTATGCAACTTATTGTTTGATTTCCTGCCATGTTCCTTCCTGAGTGATCATCTCATTAAGATTATTTCTACAGTTTGTAGTCATGAAGTTATTCTTAGTTCTAAATTTTCCTTTGAAGCTGCCACTGCAATAACTTTGAAACATTTCTCATCTATCAAATTGATTATATATGTAGGATGATGATATGAGATACATAGTTTTGCTATTTCCTTGTTGGATTTAGGTATTTTCCCCTGTTTATTTTGATTTTGGCAGCTGTTAATTTTATGGGTTTTAAAGCTCATTCACCATGCATTTACTGCCTACAAGGGTGTGAACCAGTTCTGGGACCACCAATCACAACTTGGCTCTTTTAAGAGCATGACGATGAATAAATAGATTGAAAGAAATGTCATCTAATTGCTAACTGTATCTGTTAGCACTTTCTTTTTCTTCTTGCTATTTACATATTAATATAGAAAGGAAAGGAGTTAAAATAACCAACAAAACCAAGAACAACTAGAAATAAAAAGAAATTATATTTCTTGCTGATTCTGCTCAAGTACTCAATGTTGGCACCAACTCTGCTGAATTGCTTGAATTTTTCTGTAAATTAAATATATTCTTTAATAGTCAAATAAAAAAAAATGTTCATTGTCCTTTACATACAAATATCGAGGATCTGCTTCTTAATTGAAGGAGTTAATTGTGGAAGTTTTAACTGTAAAATCCTATTTTGTACACTTCTAAATTACATTTATACCTTGTCTGTTGCTGATAAATTTCTCAAAATAGCTGCTTGTCTGCATGCAGGCAATCAGGTATGTTTTTCCAGTACAGAAAGTGCTTACAGGATTCTTTTATGTTACTCATTAATGCTCAAAGAAACATTAGACTTCCTGGTCAATCAAACCAATTAACTGCTGCTACTGAGATGTATAGCTTCAAAATTAAATTCAAAAATTTAATTCCCTTTTACAGTGTTAGATTGAAGTTATCAGACATTTATGGCACTCTTGTCAAATACTCAGATCTCTCATTTGAAGAGAACTAGATGGCAACAAACTCATTAGTTTTCAGGAATACTATCTTCCTGATTAAGTGAGAGAAAAATACTTAAAACAATTTGACCTTGATCATATGATCGATGAAAAATGTGGGTGCTGAATGCCGAGAAGGGGAGATAATAATTTTCCTCAGAATTCTGTCTTCATCCTTGCAGCCCAGCACTGGTGTGCAGTTAGCTTGATGCCTCCTCCAGCCACCTAGAAACAGAGACTAGACAAGAGTAAGGGAATAAAGACAGGTATTTATTTGAAGGGCCTTCAGGGTACACCCTGGGGGAGCCAAAGGCTGCTCCTCAAAAATTGGACCCCAAGATGGACGACAGGTCACGAGTTCTTCACACTTTTAGAGGTTTGGACCATTTGCATATCAGGGTTAATTCTCCAATTAAAGCCCCAGTTTTAGCGATGTAACGCCCCTCAGCTTGCCCCCCTTAGAATCTTTAGTTTACACATTTTGGGCCTAAAAACAGCCTGGCTGTCCTTGAAGGCAAAGCCTGGAGAGGCTTTGTTATGTCTACCCAGTACGAGAGAGAAGGAATTACAGGCTACAAGGAACTTCAGAGTTACACTCTAAGCAGTGCAGGATTTAAAAATATAAAAGTTAAAACCTAAGGCATCAAGCTCTTATCACTCTTGGCTCAGCTATGACATGCTATCCCAAGGGAACTCCCGGTCGTTATCTACAGAGCCATTTTTTTATCCATGAAGTTCCTAGCTTATACTGAAGCATGATTCCTGATACTTCAGGTGCAAAACATTGAATTTCCTTTTTCTGACCCTCATGGAAATTTTGTAGGTCCAGTTGGACATCTAAGTGTCTCCTGTCATTTTATTTCAGCTTGCAGAGGGTGCATTTTGGTCCATCACCCTGATCACTAAAGATGCTTCTAAATGGCACCAGCCCTTTAGTATCACTTGAGGAACTTTTTGTAGTAAGTGTCCATCTGGAGATTTTGCTGAGGACCTCTACATTTTCAGTCTGATGATCCAGTTTTTCACTAACCATCTCTGTAGCTCCACAACAAAGATGTTATGGGTAGAACACATCAAAACCCTGATGAGCTATCTCTCAGCTCTTTCTGCCTCAGCTCTTTGCAAGCTGTATGATCCCATGACACTCAGCTAGGTTGTCACAGAGCTGTCCTGAACATGTGTAGCCTGACCCCTCGGGGGAGGGACAGGCAGAGCCTATGAGTGCACTTAGGGCACTAAGGTGCAAGACTGGGGTTTTTTGAACAAGCTGGGGTCTTCTGAAGCCGAGGACGAACATCATTCCCAGTATATAAACTGGGGAAAGTTGGCCAGAAGAAGCCATTCACTGTTCAGATCCAGGCTGGACTTCCGTCAACGGGTGGTGAGCAATTGTATTGTCTCTCACTTCTTTCTGTTAGGTTTTATTCCTCTCTCCTTTTAATTAATAATAATGATAATAATAATAGTAATAATAATTTGCAATGATAATAGCAGTATAATATTGTTAGTAGTATATTTATTAGTAGTAGATTTAGTTTCAGCTGTTAAATTGTTCTTATCTCAACTCATGTGGTTTACCTTTTCTTTCCTATTCTTCCCTCAGGGGGAAATATCCAACATTGTTTGAAAAATGGGGTTGAAGTGCACTTAGACATCTAATTAAACAGGGCGGCTGACAGCTAAAGAATTGAGGGCAACAATGAAGCTAAAAGCTCAGAAAGCAAATTTTCGTACAGCATTTTCTTGAGGGCAGAAATTAAGGTCAGTTAGTCTTCTGATACTGTAGTCTACATGTCCCCAAATGCCACATCCAGACACCTCTTGAATGCTTCCAGAGAAGGTGACTCCACCACCTCCCTGTGCGATTTATTCCAATGCCTAACCACTCTTAAAGTGATTTTTTTTTCTAATATGTAATCTGCACCTCCCCTGGTGTAATTTAAGGCCAAGGGTTAAGGCACTTCAAGAGAATTTCTCACTAGTGTGAGTTGCATTTCATCTCTCAAAAAACCCCCCAACACTCGGGCTGGCATCGGGGTTGAGATCTTGTCCCTACTGTAACTTAATTCTTCCGAGTTTTGCCTCATCTTTTTGGATTCCTATCTTACCAAGTAAGACAATTGCTACTTAAGACCCTCATCCCATTAGAAGGCCAAGATAACCAGCAAAAATATTTATTAAGAGCAAAGGGTCAAGTTTCCCGCTGATTTAACATGTCTGAATGCTGAAAGCTGGCCTCCAAAATACATATCCCCACGCATTTTCTTGCAGTATTGATGGAGGATTGTTATTTAAAATTGAGGAGAGACAGTATCAAATTATCTAATTTGACAATTATTTATTGCTGTGGGATATCCTTGACAGCAGATTGGGAATATATGGGAATAATAAAGGGAGAAGATGGCCATACTCACACACCCCCCCTGAGTTATTTTTTGCGATATATTTTATTGGAATTCACATCAGAACCATCACAATGGTAATTCATAACACATGATGTGCTGCTGGTGAAGCCCATGCCCAGAGGCTGCATCGATAGCCTTTGTTGCTCACTCACCCTGCTATTGTGAAAATGAGAACTGTGGGGTGAATCGTAATAGCTTCTGTCAGGCCTCTTAGGATGAGTCTTTGTATGACTGCATTGGTTCTTCATTTATCCTTGCTATCACTACCTATTCATTTCTCTCTTGACTTTGAAGGTGAAATCCCTTATTCTTCTTCATCAGAGTTGACAGTAGCACCAAAGCTTTCTTTCCTGTGTTACAAAATTCTTCTTTCTAGAACATGGAGACATTTCATCAGAAAAAAAGCATAAACCAAAACAAAACTGAGTTTTTGTACAGGAATGCCATTAACACACAGTGGTTTTCAAACTGATAAGGTATTTAATGCTTTGGTTTTGTCTGCTGAAAAACCATGGACATAAATGTTCACAATGTTTAGTTTATATGGAAAATTTACAGACTAAAAGAAGTTATTTCTGATTGATGGATTCTCATTTATTCAGAGCTAAAAAAAATTCATAACTGTGTTGTTTTATCTTTTTTAAGTGTTTGGACTTTACACATTTTTAAGCACTGCCCTATTTCTAGGAAGACTTATGGCATGCCTAGCAGCCTATAGGATATAGATGATCAGATTAATGGGAGCTGGAGTTCCATTTTGCCCTTTGACTCTCTGAATCAATGCACTCTGTGAGGAATTGCTTACATTTCTGAGACACAGAGTCTTCTGCTTGTCATCATTGCAAAACTGGCTGTTTGAGTCAGGGAACATACAATATATGCCTTTCCCAAACTTTGCTACATGTCATTCAGCTTGGATGAAAATTGCTTATTGAGTTTCTGTGTTGCTCTTTGCAGTGGTACAGCTGGGTAAAAGATGATGTGACCTACCAGTAATGCCTTATAACTTCTGATAATGATAGAGAGCAGATGAAAGTATGACTTAGTTGCTGGGCTAAATTTATTTGTAATTACTTTGTCTCATAGAGAACCCTGCATCTAGTGCAATCTGTAAATGAGATTTATCACAAAGGGGAAAAAAAAAAGAAAAAATAAACAAAGCTTTCATTTTAAGGGTTCTACAAAGTGAGTAATATCAACATACTTTTAATATACAATATAACAATTCAATGCAACGCCATGTCAATTAAAAAACTTCTTAAGAGTTTTTTTTGGCACAGTCGAGAAGGATATGGAAAATCTCTACCCAAATAATTCTTTTTTTGATGATTCCATTGTTAAACTAAAGGCTTATTTATTCAGGATATAAGCATAGCCAAAGACTTTATATTTGTGTTAAGAGATTACTGTTGAAGTTTCAGCAGGTGCTACTGTCCAAATTACTATATTTACCACCGGCAATGGTGGCACATGTTCTTACAGCAATAACATTTTTCAGTCCATTGATCTGTTCCTACAGAAAACGAAAGAATACCCATACTGACACACACTGCAGACTGAGAAGAGTACAAAGATAGCTCTCCTGCATTCCTTAAGACTCACAGTTCTACAAAAGGAGAACACTGACGTTATGAATTGAGATAAAAGGTCTGAATTTCCCTACTCCAAGACTTCAAACTTGACTTCTGTGGCATTTAAAATAGTCTGTCCATTATAAATTCCTAACTAGCTGCAGTTCGTGGATGTTCATCAAATTGTTGTGCATAAAAATGCAGCAATGCTTAGAAGCAGGGACAGAAAGTTTATACCATGGCTTTAACCATGAAAATAAGCAGAACATATGATGAAAATCATAACTTTTAACTTCAAAAATAGCAGAAACCCTGGCCATAAGAATAGTAGTAATAAAATACATTCTTTAAATTTTGTATAAAATAATATTGGAATAGGGATGCCTTTCAGTTAATAATATTGTAACTGTAGGTGCTCTCATGGACAGAATGGGAGCAACAGACAAATTTATTAGAGAAACTCTCTGGCTGTGTCACACGGTGCAGAAAATACTCCCTTGCTTTCAAAACTGCTCCTCAGAGAGGAGTCTAGGTGTGGCTGGATCCAATCTTAGCCCCAGACTTAGTCAATGATTTATGTTTAAAAGATTATACTGGCGCAACTGAACCTTTAAACAACTTTATCCCAGAGGATTAAGGATGAAAAATCAAATATATTTATATAAATACAATAACTTATTTATTTAAATTGATTACAATAGTGATAATGTTTAGACAAAAGACCTTAATAAGAATTATTTAGTACACAGTATGGACAGTTGTAACTACTAGTATAGTGCACTATTTCTGAAGCAATATCGAAGCAAATATATTAAAGAAATTATATTGAAGCAATTGTATTAAAGCTAGCAAAACAATAAGTAGAGATTGATATTACTCACCTACACGAACAACTGTGGGTAAAACTCTTTTGCTTGGCCTCGAGAAGTAACCTTGAGGGCTGTCCCCACTGGAGGGAAGGATGTTCACACATCTTAGAGACATGCTAGAAGTCCTGACCATGCAGCAGTGGTGTTTAGAGTATAGTGATTGAATGTCAGTCATATACATTCCAAAATTATGTGTTGTCAGGCTTATTCAGTGAAACATGCTTTGTTGCTGAAAAAGGTGTTATCAGCTATGGCTTCTTCTGCTCAAGATTTCTAACTCTCACTTCATATCAGGGCCTGCACATCCCTTCTGTTTCCCACCTCACTCAGAGAGATCTGTCTTGCATGTCCTGTAGGTGGGTCTGATGGTTTGGTCAAACTGGTCACACCATTCTTTAACACTAAAACAGGGGATCATTTTTGCTCCATCCTATCACTGGTCAGCAGACCCTCCTTGCTCAAGCCATCATTGATACCTTGTAAGCAAGACAGTTTGGGCTGCTTAGGCAGAGTGTCCTGCTACAGATGCAACCTGATAGTAGTCCATTTATTCAGTTAGAAATCATAAAAATCATAGAAACATAGAATTATAAAATGGTTTTAGTTGGAAGGGACTTTACAGATCCATATTAAAATTTCTCACTGGACTAACTATCTTTCAGCATCGTGCAATATGCAATTACAGTGATATTCCATGTTCATATGAATCATAATTATCTTTCTATCTACTAACTCCCTATGACTATGTGCTTTTGCCTATACGTATGATCATTGGAATGGATTATTTTAACTGTTGTATGTGCATTTTAATACTGTGTCAGTATATCCATTAGGACACATCTATAATTACTCCCACACAGAAGTAATTGCATTGATACATTTTTAAATATTTTCTCAGAAGAAAAATCACATCTCTTTTACCAGATGAACCTTAATATGAACATACTCATTTGTTTTACCTCTCCAGAGTATCTTTCTCAAACAACATTGATCTTTTCCCTTTATTGCAGTGTAGTACTTGTTGCATACTACTGCCTTTGCTTCTACATATTCACATACTTATTAAAAAACTTCAGTTTTAATGTCAATCCTTCTACCATCATCTCTGGAAGTCCGGTCAGGCTTCACAAGAAGTTACAGAGCCATGGCCAGTGTTGGGTGGGATAACAAGAACAGCATGAAAACAGAAAACATTGGACCAGTATTTGTTGAAGGTGGTCATATAACAAATAGGAATGGAGAAAAAGTAGAGGCATTCAATGTGGGTTTGGGGTTTTTTTTCCCCTCAGTCTTTAATATTACTGGTAGAACTTGAGCGACTTGGCCCTGGATTCAGTTCATGGGAATGGTTCATACCTGTGTCAGAGGAGGTTTGGACTGCATACCAGGAACCATTTTTCTACCCAGAGAGTGGATAAACCCTGAAGCAAGCTTCCTAGAGAGATGGTCGATGTTCCAAACCTGTCAATGTTTGAGAAGTATTTGGGCAATGTCCTTAACATGTTTAAAGTGTTGGTGAGACCTGAATTGGTCAGGCTGTTGGACTGGATGATTGTTATAGTTCCTTTCCAACTGAAATATTCTAGTCTATTCCACAAGTAAACTGTTTATGACTTAGTTCCATTACATGATTCCCCACATTTACACAGGACTTTATGCATCATATTTCATAAGAAAAAAATCACAGTAAAATTCTCAAATTCTCTGTGTGATTATTAAGGTTATATTCCTTACGTCGCTGTTACCACTTTCTAGAGAACATTCATTGTCTGTAAACAGTGTATAAAACAGATGTATTATTTAAATTATGTATTCCAAAACCCTCTTCTAATAATTCCTGCAATATTTTGTCAGTTCTCAACGTCTGCTCTATACCAGCTACTTAATTCTTTGAACTACTTGGCAGGGATGCAATCTCCCCATTTCTCAAAAAAACATATTCTACAGTTTGAGAATGATCTCATTATTTTGAAGCCTAATGTCCTTGAAGATGTCTCAGCATATATCATGAGTAATTCCTTGAGTTGCAAGGTTATATCCCTGAAAACAGTCTATATAACCCTGGAAGCCTGCTGATCCTGTATTAAAAATGATATGTGCAGTCCCTATTTCCTGGTTGGTTCATTTTGTTTTATCACTAGTTTCTCTGGCTTTCTGATATCCTCTGTCATCCGTGGATGTTTTTAAAGCTTTTTGCAATGCTTTACTTGAGGAGAGAAATGGATGATACTACAAAGGTACTTGAAGAAAAAACTTCTGGAAAAGAATCTACCATAGGCAAGGATTTAATGTTTAGACAGAGCAGCAGCAGATGATCTAATAGCCCTTCTGTCAACTCATAACATTTTTAGGCATTTATCTGTCAACAAAAGTCCAGCTGTATCTGTATGCTCAATTTAATGGGAAAGGTCACAGTCAGTGAGAACCAAGAAAATCTCTTCTATGACTTTGCACACTTTTATGAAGGCAGGAAACATATGGAGGCAGTTTTGGTTTTTTGTTTTACATGGCAATCATCAGTTAGCAAGGACAACATCTTATTTCATGAACTTCAACTCTTAACTTCCATGTAACATTATTCATCAGAGTAAACTACAAAACATTACAACTTTCCAGACAAAGAAACAAACAAAATAAACTCCCATAAATAACTTCTCTGCAGGTTATGAGCAGATATCTTTTGTTCTGAGCCTTAATACCAGAATTATTTTCCATCCTCTGCCTTGTGGTACTTGTATTCATGGCATAAGGGAGAAGCAGAACTGAGAAATATGGCTTACCATTAGTAACCTCACTTTTTTTCTTATAATAGAAGTATCTTCCCAAAAAACCTGAGATATTTTTCCAATTCCTGGAGTAAGGTCAGTGCCATAAACATGAATAATAATGGGAATATTTCTAAAGAAGTCACTGCATCCCTATAGTATGCAATTCTGGGGTTTTCACGAAAGTTCTAAAGACTCTGTGTGAATCACCAACCCAAACTTGCTGTCAAATAAAAACATGCACTTCATGCTTAGGAAAAAGTCTGTGTCTATTGATGCTCTATATCAGGAGTCTTGCAGAAGATCTTAGAGTTAAGGGGGTAGAGATGTACAGCAAGCCACATTAGCCGTACTAGATTTTTTATTTAGAGCTTGAGAAACCCATATGTTATCATGAGTCACCACAGTATAACCCTATATATATCAGAGCATAAGAGATTGTGTTGAAATACTCTGGATACTCACTGTTATTAAATATAGGTCCTAGATATGTGCAGCTAAAATTGCTGTAGTGCACATTAAGAGAGAACATTTCTCACAAAACAAACTGTATGGTTTTGTTACACTAGAGAAGCCTTTGCATAGGGAAAATGAAAATTCCCATGGATGTGCTCTGCACATCATGCTGGGGCTATCTACCTGAGGTCCATCTGGTGCCACATGAAACCATCTGAAGGGATGGTAGATATACTTATTATTTCTATTTCTTCCTTTTTTTAATCTTGTTATTAAAACAATTTTATTTTGATATTTGCTGTCATGGTTTTTCTATTGGAATCTGAAAAAAATCGTGTGTTTTTTTTCTTCTGGTACAGGACATGCTGGAAGATGTCAGGTGGAAAATTATGGAAAATAATGCAACAGTTGATGTTTACGAAATATTTCACTATTCTTGCTGTGCATACACCGACTGCCTCTTTCTTTATGTTACTGGAATCAGTGAAATTTTATCATGAGAGAAAAGATGGTTTTGTTTTCCAAAACTTGTGGAAGAACAATGGCAAAAATTAAGTTGAAATTGCCAGTTCAAATTTAGGTGCCTAAGATACTATTTTTTAACTGTCTAAATAAAAAGCAGAAAAATCTTGTCTGTGTGGTCTAAAGTTCCTTTATCAGTTGCAATAAATTCAGTAGGATAATAGAATAGTTATTAGCATTCTGCTCATGCTATAACACTTAGAAATTTTCAGCACTTCTGTACAGACAAAGCTGAAGTACTCCATCAGATGAGTTATGGTATCCTCTGCATAGTGCTTGTACAGGGACTCTACTACTTCAGAATGGACTGTGATAATCTAATTAACATATCATTAGGTGACATTCAGTTTGCCCAGCCCACTTTCCATTCATTTAAATAAATTACTAGTAGTATATTCTCTCCTAAAACCAATTACTCCAATGCTATTTGTTGAAGAAAGTAATAAATTATGGGACTTTTAAGTGTTGTGAAGTAAACATTTCTTTTTTCCTTTCTCTTCTCACTTTTCCCAGTGAAAAGTTCACTGTACAATAATTTTGTGAGTTTGTCAAATAAATCTACATCTTATCCTAATGTCCATAGGTCCTAGTTTTTTTGACCTTTATTAAATAGCTCTCTCTCACTTCACTAGTCAAAGGTGACGAAGAAGAGGCTAATGAGCTATTCTGTCATTCTGCCAGATGGAAAAGTAAGAAAAATTAGATGAAAAGCTGCTCAAGTATTAAACATTCTAAAGCTTTTATTGTCATTCATTTAGCTCATAACAAACAATTTAATGTAGTTTGACATGACCTGCAAATTTGTTCTTTGCTAACTCTGAACACATTATCATTAATACATTAAAGAACACAGTCTATTTGCAAAGTTAAGTGGCTTCCAAAACCACATTTCTTACACTGAATTTGCAATTATCTTAATTTTGATTTATTGTTGATCATTGTTTACTTATTTTCTGTTTTCTCATACTTACAGACCAATATATAATGTTGGAACCTGTGACACATGAGGGCATACTGTATCCTTCCATTCAACAGCAGATATAAGAAAGCACAGTAATCGTTTCAAAACTCTACATTTGCAATCCAGTTTTGGCTTTCAATTTTTCTGTAAGTCCATGTTTGGGTTTTTGTGTTTTGTTTGTTTGTTCCCTCCATAAATATATATAAAACAGTAAGATCCTCAGAAATTTCTTAGATAACGTCACTTCTGAAAGTTCATAGATTCACAGACTCATGGAAAGCTTGGGTTGGAAGACGCATTCAAAGGTCATCTAGTTTAACTTTCCTACAAGAAACAGGAACATGCTTCATTTCAATCAGGTTGCTCAAAGCCGCATTCAACTTGACCTTGAATGTTTCTAGGGATAAGGCATCCATCTCTCTGGGCAACCTGTGTCAGTGTTTCACCATTCTCTGTACGAAAATTCTTCCTTATACCTAGTCTAAACCAAGCCTCCGTTATTTTAAAACCATTACCCCCACTAAAACATCTGTCCTCATCTTTCTATAAACTGCCTTCAAATACTGAAAGGCCACAATGTGGTCACAGTGAAAGCCTAAAATAACTGATTTCATATTTTAAGAATCCCTTGCTTTAATTCTGATGATGGGATAGGCCTAAAACAATTAAAGACTTCAATTGTCTTCAGGTTTCATTTTTAATAGAAGGCATTAATTTGGCTCAACCTGTCCATGAAAATGAGTGTCATGTCCATGCTCTCCTTCCCTTGGGAATTCATACATTTTACAGTAGGTTTTTTTTGTTTTTTTCTTTAATCAGCTGCAGTATAATTTTGGGTTGGATGATGATTTTACTAAGTTTATGTATTATTTCCAGTTTAAATGATGCCATTAACAGCAGAAGATAATTTGTGGACTGAAGTCTTTCTCAATATCAGGAAATATATAAAAAACCAGTAATTGCTTATAGATAAGCCATAAAAATTGAATTAACAATCTTACAATAAGGAAATAATGATAAAAATTCAAACATGATTTTGAATTAATTCATAATTAATTCTTAATAACCCACTGAAATCAATGAATTCAGTTGAATTAAATCAGTATCAAATTAAAAATTGGAGATAATTTCTTGGATTTTTCCAGGTGAATATAAATCTTTATCAAATGACTTTCAAACGACCTGAGCTGTTTAACCTTTTAAATCAAAGGACAACTTGATATTACAGAAATACAGAGGAATTTTTGTGGAAAATGTTCCCTTATCTAGTTGAATTAAAAGAAAACAGACTAAAGGAGAAAAAAGGGCTTCAGCTAATAGTGGAGTACTAATAAAAACTCTGCTTTGGGAATTTCATAGACTGACATTCTTTCTCTGTGAAAGTCTAGAGCAAAAATCCAGAATGAACACTTGATATTATTAGTCAGCATTAAATTAAAATTGTGCCAAAACTAGATTCAGCTTAATTATGTTTCTCTCCCAAAACAAGGACGGCAGCTGTTAAAGAAAATGTCAAATTAAAGATTGCAGAGTTTTTATTTATGCTTAATTGAATATATGTAATCTTGGTGAAATCTGAGTTATCACTAATTTTGAGTGTAATTTGCTTTTACAAAATGCTCTCATTTGTTTTAACTAAGCTAGACTTATTTTTTCTTTAGCATGATTAGTTGTTTATCTTTTCCACTGCATATTTAGCCTTCATTCATGTGTAGGTTTTAAGACAAAAAACAGATATAGATGTATTTCCTACGGTTTCTATCAAAGCCATTGAACATAATTTAAAATCATAGGATTAATTCCTTTCTTTATGATGTGTAATTTATTTTAAATATGATCCTATTATTTCTAAATAGACTTACTCTATTTAAGTGCTATGAGTGTTACATTTCCTCAAATAGAAATTATTGGTTCCTTTCTGAACAAAAAAAAAGCATGGCCAGTGTGTTTTAGTATTTCGTTGAAAATATTTGTGCTTTTTTTTTTATTTTCTTCTTTTTTTTTTTTTTTTTGCTAATAAATAAAACAAAGTTACTGAAAAGTACTTGGAGGTTAGTATAAACTGGAGGTCGTTAAACTCCTACAATGTAAAAAGCTTTGTTCTTGTCATATAAAGTCAAAACTGTGATAATTATACACAAAGAGTTCATGGGATAGCCCCTACTGAAGGAACCACGATGGTGTTCCACAGCTATGGAGCTGGAAAATGGGAAATTCTTTCTCGTGATCATTCGGGGTGTTCAACAAGTTCTAGAAGGTCACTGTTCGTTAAAATGAAAATTATGACATCTATTGAAATTACCTCAGAAACAATAAAAACTTTCAGCACTGAGAATATCTAATTGTCAGAAATTATTTGCGTGGGAGGCAAACAAAGTAGGCAATTCAAAGACAGAGTGCAACACCAATCAACCAAATACGTTTGATTATACTGTATTAGAGGGTAAGAACGAAACTTTGGGCATTTTCCTTTCCTGTTTAAAATAAGCCTGTTTTTATTCTCCCACATTTTTCAACTTTCTCAAAGAACATTGATGCTCAAAATAGTGGGCAACGACACTACTTTTAGATATGTGGTACAATGTCCCTACATAATCTTAGGTTTTAGCCAATGAACTCACTTGAAGAAGTAATAGAATCATAGAATGCTCTGGGTTGGAAGAGACCTTAAAGGTCAATTTAGTTTCAATCCCTGTGCTGGCTCAGGGACACCTCCCACTAGACCAGATTGCTCCAAGCTCCATCCAACCTGGCCTTGAACACTTCCAGGAATGGGCCACACACATCCCACGTCTCACTACCCTCACAGTAAAGAATTTCTTCTTGAATCTAATCTGTAGATAACGTTCAGTTTGAAACCATTCCTCTTTGTCCTATTACCTCATGCCCTTGCAAAAAAGTGTTTTTCCACATTTCTTGTAGGCTCCCTTCAGATACTGGAAGGTCGTAATCATGAACCGTAAAAGAGAAAAGTTATAATGATAAGATGATTAAAATTTATACCTAAAATTTGCACATGGATATTGTGCTATAATGGAAACCAATATAAACATTCAAATGCAATATATCAGTAATTCAAATGTGCATGAAGTTCAAACTGGAGTCTTAAACCTCATAATTTCGGAAGTATCTGAAATCTACTTCAGGTATTCAGTTTTTGTGTGGTCTGTAAGGTAAAGGCCTTACAGAAATAGAAACAGAGAAAAAAAAATGATGGTTTTCAAATGTTTTCCTCTAGGATATAAATTTCACTTCTTACAGTATTTTGGACCTGTAAAAACATAAAAAAAGAATTTACTTTAAAAACTTATTGAATGTAAAATAATATTAATTTTAATGACAGCTGTCCAGATTTACATTTAGAGCTTCTATTTTTTCATTGTGCTTTGATGTTGATTTTCAGAAATGTTGAGCAAGAAAAATGTAACTCTCATGAAGATGTGGCCATACAATATTCAGAATGAGTGATGTCAGACATCTATAAAGCTAGCAAGACAAGTAAGTAAATAACAGTTCAGTGTCTAAAGACTCACATGCCATTTCCATAATTTATGTTTGTTTTCTACTCATCCCTGACACATCTTCCCGGGGTAAGCTGGACAATGAAAAGAAAAGTCTGAAAACATTGCAAAATTGAAAGCAATTGCTTGTAAAGCTCTCATTTAAAGCACATACAAATTCATGTAAACATATATCAGACTGGTACTGGCAAATTCCCAGTGTCATTCTCATCAATGCTCCTGACTCATTACATTACCCAAGAAGGATGGCCTGAATCCAAGTCTAATCTCTGATTTGAAAATCTGCATTTCTTCTTGACAGAGGATCAGATTTCCTTCCTAGCCTGTCGCTCACTTTTGCAATCCCAGTGTAACATACAACAGAAGTGAGGAATAGTTTGGAAATTAACCACAAAAGAAATTTTGTCATCTAAGGCTCTTCTGACCATCTGAAAAAAAGAACTTATAGCACCTACATAAGTAATAAGTCATTTGTCATCCTATGAACAACCATTAAATGATATATTATTACATGTCTCCAAGAAATTTGTGGAATGATGTTTATTTCCCTCATAAAATGTGAACCGAGCTACAAAATAGAGTGAAGGCATAGGGGAAAGAGAATGTTAATAGTGGGAATTGCAAAGCAAACAATGTGATTTATCTCACCTAAAATAGCATAATGGAGATTAGAGGCAACAATCTAAATAGAGATTTTGAGGCAACAAGACTGTGACTGCTGTCCTACCTGCAGTCTCACATTAGGCATTTTAGTGCAGTGAGTGAACCAACTCTCCAGGTATTCCTCTAAGACACAGCAACCCTGAAAGTTTTCATTACAGCATTCTGTCTGGAAATAAGCACAGCACGAAAGACTCATTAGTTTAAATATCATAATGTCTCAGTCTAGAAACAACTGAACAGTACGGGTTTCACTAGTGAAAAAGATCATGATTAATGTTTTGGTGACTGCATTTCAAACATAGATAACCTATCCGTCTCCTATAAACATTGATATTGAAAGCATTTGTGTTACCTCAGAATTA
This sequence comes from Falcunculus frontatus, assembly GCA_013398115.1. Classification (NCBI taxonomy): domain Eukaryota; kingdom Metazoa; phylum Chordata; class Aves; order Passeriformes; genus Falcunculus; species Falcunculus frontatus. The sequence goes on along the minus strand of VZRV01005700.1, from coordinate 328,742 downwards.
TAGTCAAAAACAACATTTCAATATCCTTCAATGGTCAAGGTAATATCCCAGGCTTACAATCAGAAATAATTATTAACCTGAGATATCTTTCTGCAACAAGTAATGTACATGACAGATTGATGTCTGACAGATTTTGATCACACAACCTCTGATTTTTATTAGTGTTAATGCTCTGTTGCTTAGATGTTATCCTTTTTGATAGGTTTATACATCTCAAAGAAAATACTCCCTCACTTTCTTTATTGAAAGAAAATGGAAGTCAGATAAAAGACATTACAGCTATCGAATCTCAGGAGTTTGGCAGAAATTGCACAGCGTCTTCTGAATACTAAGATCCCAGTACAAATAACACTTCAAGGTAATTCTATTTGGAGGTCTGGGAGTGTCAGGTACTGAATATTGTAATTACTCTAGCTAATGTGGATGATTAAATGAAAGCTTGTCTGGAGTAGACTCCAAAAAATCTATTATGGCTTTGGTCCAGAGGAGAAGAAGATTAGGGAGGGATACCATATATCTATATATATGTGTATATATGTATATATGTGTGTGTGTGTGTGTATATATATATATATATATATATAACATACATTCAGGTTTGACTTGATACTTTTCCCAAGGATTACTAAGACATCTGTGGGAAGTTTTTGTCAAGTTTTCAGAAGTGTAAATCACTTACTCAGCATTTGTGGTCACAATAGCAACAGTGGATATGCAGTTTAGAAATTCGCGGATTTGTGATATAAAATAACGTTCACTTCCACTTGCATAATTGTAGAAGCCCAGAAGATAAGGGGCTAATGTGTGTATCTCAAACATCAATAGCTGTGGAGCCAGCCGAGGACTGTTGTATAAGAACATGCTATGAAAACAGGCAGGGAAGAACAGGAGGAGGAGGTCATACGGAGGTGGGGTAGCGCTCTCCTGTGACAAGTGGCCTGTTCTGGCACCTGGAGATAAGCACAACAAAGTACGTTGTGAGCTCAGAAAAGAGTCAAGTAGCGGGCAAGAACAGTAAAGGAAGAAACAAGACCACCAGGGACCCCCGAAGCCCATCTATCAATTTCCAGTAAGATCTAGAAGAATGGACTGTGCATGCTAACTCTTGCATAGAAACTGAGAACCTTAGCCCCAGGACAGAGAAAACTTATCTATAAAAAGGCAACCCCACAAATCCTGGGTGGTGACCTCCAGGACCCTGGACACCCTGTCAGCTGGATCAACATTGGACCCAGGACTGGTGACCTCCTTTCCTCTTTCTCTCTCCCTCTCTTTTTAATTTCTGTCTCTTATCTGTTTTCCTTGTATTTCTCTACTAGATGATAAGAAACTAACTTGTACAAATTTCCATACCAAGTGTACAATTTACTAAGAAAATTTGCAAGATTTTTTTGGGCCTCGGACATTTGTTGTTCCTCTTCTACCACAGGCGTTTATGAATCTTGGATGCTTCATTCTTCTTAAGAGTGGGATGCAATAATATTTGAAAAAAGATGTCATTAACCTGAGGAATATTTCTCTCACTACATGCACAAGACTATAGAATTTTTTAGGGGTGTTTTGGAGGTTTTTTTAAATGAACTTTTCCATAAATTCTGATTTTATCAACTTCTTTTTCCCTATCCAAATCAATAGAAATCTTCAATGAAGGAATTGAACTTCTTCCTTAATGCATTGAAGACTACACTTGAAATTTATGCAACTTCTGAAGAAGCAGTTTCTTCATCAGAAAACATTGGAATATTTCTGGAATTTGAAGATGGCAGAGCTTCAACTGTAAAATACTAAGTGAGGTAATGGATTTTTTATTTTTCCTGGCTCAGGAAGCTCAGGGTAAGTGCTATTTATTTTGAACTGGAGTCAGATGCTGTATTATAGGTGCCTAACTGGTGTATTGCAATTCCTAGGCAGGAGAGTCTGTCCTACTTGGCCAAATTGTAGTTCTCATAGCAGTCAGTAATGATGCTATACGCTCAGTAAGGAAAATTAGGTACCTCCAGGGAGCAATTCAGGAAACTTAGGCAAGTTATCAGTCTTTCTCTATTGGCAGCATAGAAGAATGCATTATTCTACAATGATTCAGTAATTCTGCACTCAGAATGAAATCTCCTCAAAAGCAAAGCTTTGTGTTGGGAAAAAAGTGTCTGTAGTCTTCGAGTTTTTTTCTTCAATATATAAGACTCAAAAGATAAAAGAAGATGAAGATAGGATTTATTCTCCAGAATGTATTTTCCCCGAGTGTAGTTCTTAATACTTTCAAAAAGTCTTAAAGAAATAAAGATTTTATTAATGATGCATTGTTGATTAATCCCTCAATTAAAACGGTTCTGTATTGTATTCATGTAAAATGCCTCTCTGAATCTTAGGTGACACAAAGTGATTTGAAAACATGGCAGATGAGCCATTTCTTTACAGATGCACTCCACAAAGACAACACAGGGACTTGTCCTCTTAAAATAAGCCTATGGCATAAACAGTATATGTCATTAAATCAGGTGTAATAAACAAGATTTTGTATTCAAATGTTAGAATCCTAGGGAAGGATATTGTTAGGTGAAGTGCTAAGCAGCTCTTCTGCATTCACAAATTGAGTAGAAAAGGAACAGTGTCAGTGAGATAAACAAACTACTCACCTGTCCTGGCTGCTCTCAAGCTCGTCACAGGAGTAACACCAGACTATCAAAGGCCCATCTCTACATGTACAGGGGAACACACAGGCAGGATGAAAGGCAAAAGAACCCAAACTACAGAGTCCTGAGAAGGGACATCTTGTCCAGGCTCCTCACAGGACTTTTCCAGGACCAGCAGATCTGTTCAGGTGTGAAACCCACCAAGATGATGGGAGCAACCCCCTGAAGCACCTTTTTGGACTAGGGGATGGCTATTGCCTGTAGGTGTTAGACACAACAAACTTTGCAGCAGAAGAGAATTTTGGGATTACGCGAGTTGTTATGGGATGTATGTGGGAGGAACCAAAGGTGACATAAGTGAGGGATGTACGTGGTTTGAGGAAGGAACTACGGTGGGCAAATGAAGAGATAAGGAAATAAAAAGGTCGAGTCACATGTAAGTAGGGTCTGTTCTGTACAATCTAGAGGCATCCTGGACCTGATGACTGCAGTCTGTCCTCTCGTCTCATTAGACTCTATTTCAGTTATTTTTCCAGTAATAGGCTCTTAGGCCACTGTGTGCATGTGTTTATGAGGGATCTGAGTGCCAGCAAGTGGAGTCAAACCATGGGTCCAGACGACCTGTGTGTCCATGGTGGCAGCAGCTGGAGAGATTTGAGTGAGTGAAACCTAGTGACAGGCACCGGCGTGGTTCCAGGGGTCAAAGCCACTTGTGCCTGTGCTGAGACACCTGGAGTGAACGCAGGACTATAAGTGTGGGGGCACTGGTGAAGAACAAACCAGGTGAGCTGGTGAGTAGGTGAGGTGGCCTGGGTTTCAAGAATTCTCTAAGGGTGAGATCATGGGGTTGGAGGTTGCTGTTGGGGATCAGGGGAGTCCCAGGCAGCAATGGTTGTAGGTGCACGTGTTTTTGTGTGTTTGCAGATGTGACAGGGTAAGACAGTCCTTATCAGCAAAGAGAGTGGAGTTTTTATGTCCCCTACATGCCATCCACTGGGGAGACTGGGTTGCAGGTGAAGCTACTGGGCATACCGGGAAGCTGAGCCTAGCTGCTGGAGGGATCTATACTGTACGTATAAACAAACATGCCCAAACATATATATGGACTATTTTTTCATATATATACGGACTATTTTTTCATATATATACATACATATATTCCAGCTGAGCAGGGTGGAGGTGCTAATGATACAAAATGGTACTAAATACTGGCCCCTCCTGCTGCTCAGCAGGAGAGACTGGTACTGCCCATGTTCCTGAGTGCTCTGTAGGTGCACCTGTGCTCTCTGTGTGGCCAGCCATGTATAGAAGTGTATATATTGCACACAAAGTAAGCAGGGTAAGCTATCCATTGCTAACACACTCTCAGCCTTGCTGCTGGAGAGACCAGCTCTTCAATCAGACGAGGAGGAAATAAAACTGACACAGGTGGCCCAGCAGATGTAGGAGAAGCAATCTCCTACATTCCCAAAGGTTTCCAGATCAGATAGTCTTATCAGATGTTAATTGAGGTCAAAACTGCTTCTTCATATTTTACCTCTTCAGTGGTACCAGATTGCAAGACCCAGGTGAGAGAATTCCCACCCACAAATTACCATGAAAATTTCTGTAAGCAAGCTAAACTGGACTCTAAGCTGTTAGGCAGGCAATAAGGACTAAGCAGTGTTTTGGTTCATTCTGTTTCTCTGAACTCCATGAACTCTTAGGGGGGAAAATGCAGAAGCTCTCTTTCTGCTTCCGAGTATAGCTTCAGAAATCCCCATGAAAGTATGAACACAATTTTGACTCAGAATTTTGCCACCAGTGCTTCACATGCTCTTTCCCTTCCCTTCTTGTGCAGACCATGTGTGTATGACCATCCACAAGAAATATGGGAGGAAGGAAATGCAGAATTTGCCATGCTGAGAAAGAAGCACAAATGCTAAACTCACTGCAGAATATCATTACAGTGTTTGTGCCAGCTGCACAGTAATGCTATAATATGGCTGACAAGAGTGAAATTCAGAAAAAAAATTAGAGACAAAATAGTCAGAGATTTCATTTAACTAAATAGATGTGCTAAAGAATTTACTTTTACTTGCACCAGTAGGAACACTGAAATCCTTCATGTGAGACAGAGAGAAGGGACACAAGTTAGAGCAGCTGAATTTGGGGTACTACCCGGTCACTAGGAGTTTCATGTTCAGACACTGGCCTGTGGACAGGACGGAAATCCCAGGAAGCTGAAATTGGATCCTAGGCTCTAGGCAGGGTAGAGGCGGCCCCAAAGCCCAGCTGAGAAGTGATAATCAGGACTGGTGATGCCCCCAGAACACTGGCACTGGAGTAATATCATGACTGCTATGATAAGTAACACATTATTAGCAAATTCATAAGTCATATAATTTATATGGATACAGAAATGAATGAAAATGATTTTTTCATCTAGATAAATCTGCATTTCTTCCCCATTAATTCTTTTATAATGAATAATGCAGCAGGAAAGATTCTAATTATAGAATGCCTTTAATTTGGATAGATTTCATACATTTTTTCCATCTTATTAACCCCAGCGCTCTTTTCTTGATGTGGGAGGATAATTTACACTCATTCCTTTGTTTAATTGTGCCACTTACACAACAGGTGCTCTCTGTAGTAGTTCATATAGTGTGCAGATCAATGCTGTGGCACTGTTGAACAGTTCTATATTTAAATTCTTAATAATGCATACTCCCTTGTTACATTAAAATGTAGGAAGTAAGAAGTCTGCCTGAAAATTTGATAGGATTTGGTCATGCAATGTTCCCTTTTTTCGAGCTCATGAATAATCTTTAATTAGGTATCATTTCAGGATGCACAAAATTTTAGGATTATGCCTGAGATAATGAACATGAGAACAATTTATGTGTCTAGTCCAGAAACCCTTACAGATTGTTTTCTCAGGGATGACGTCAAGATAAGTCATCTGGAAATAAACTTTATTTTAAAGCACCAGAACTCTTGCAAATGCAGCATCCATTGCTAAGAGCTACTGCAGCCTTTGACCCTGATCTTCCCTTTATCTGTCTTTTTGATGCACCCCTCTGCAAATAGTCATATTGTTACTCTGTGACACTAATTTGTGGCATGAAATTATTGTTTGATTTTGACAGTGTTTGTCTACTTTTTGAGAACAGTGGTCACAATAGTACAGGAGAATACAATAGCTAAGCTGAGGTACAGTAGTCCTAACAGGAACACTACTGTGCATCAAGGAGCCGGTGATTCCCAGAAGGGCTGACCTGAATAGGTGCAGGTCTGTGCTGTGTGGTCTGCAAGATGAACTTCACTGATTAATTGTAACATGAAAGTCCATATGCAGCTCTCTCTTGGCCCCTGACCTTTATGCCACCTCATATATCTTCGTATCTTGAAGGCAAGCAGCATGTTTACATAGAATGTTCCTCCGCTTGACAGTAGGAATGATGAATAGAGCTGTTTGCTAATGAGGAAATACTATAAAACCTCTAAAGATGACAGTGCTGGCAAACAGCACAGAAAGGATCTGTGCAGAATGCCGTGCTCTGACTACTCGAGTACTGTTCAATCCTATGAAACTTGGGGTTCTCACCATTTGAAGGAATGTAAGATTATCTCTGTTATCCCCTTTCTCCTTCTCCTGTTATGTCCAGTAAATGACATTTTAATCAATATCTGATGGAACCCGAGTGCCTTTCTTACAAGCACATGCATAGCAAGCACATGCATCAGTGGATTACATTAAGCATTTGCTGAATGTTCAAGTCCAGTACCAGTGCCAGAGGCTGGTTCCTTGACAGCCCCTTCCTCCAATCTGTCAAAGTCACACTGAATGATAACATGACCCTCTGGCATGTCAGCCACTCCTCACAGTTTGGTGTACATTCTGTCCCATCATCCAGATCATTAATGTTGCTGTTAAACAGGATTGGACCCGGTATTGACTCCTGGGGTACGCTGCTAGCCATTAGCCTCCAGCTAGATGCACCAATTGATCATAAACCTCTGGGCCAGCTGTGTACCTAATTTTCAACCCACCTTAGCATCTTTACATCATCAACTCCTCTATGAGAATCCCATGGGAAATGCTGTCAAAGGCCTTACTGAATTCCAGGTAGACAATACCTGCTGTTCTCTCCTCATCTACCAAGCCAGTAATTTTTTCATAGAAAGCAAATGAGCTTGTCAAGCATGACTCCCCTTTGGAGAATTCATGCTTTTTACTCCTCATCACTTCCTCATCTTTCATGTTCCTCTTATTTATTTATTCTGCCTTAGTACTTATTTACACGTGTCTATTAGTTATTTATTGGGCCAAAGTACACCAATTTTAAAATTTAACATGATAGTACTAATTTTATTCTTAGTTATTTTGATCACTGAGGGTATATCGTAGTGCTGTTGGAAACACTGGGCCAGGACCTTCTACATTATACCGTAGCCCTGCAGTAGAGAGATGAAAATGAGCAGTGAGAAACAGCACCTGATCAAATATTCCATCTCTGAACAAGGGTTAAAACCTTTCTCCAAACATTCCTACATATGGTCATATGAAGGTTATCCTCACATTATGTTTAAGTTATTGTGTCTGCAACCAAAACTGAGCAGCACCTTTTTCTTTTTCACCCTTTTTAATCTAGGAAAATAACCCTGGGTTTTGACTGGGCCTATTAATAACCTTAAAAAATGAGTGAAAAATAAAAAAAATTACTCAAAATATACAAATAGTAATATTTGCTTTATCAACAATTTTTAGGTGAAATTAATATTTCATTGGGTTAGATTCTTTAAAGAACTATCAAAGGGAAACCTATAATTCTGGTGTGTCTTATGGGAAAAATATTCTGTCATCTTTAATTCAACACTAATTTATTAATGTTCAAAGAAATTGCCACCAAGAGGTTTTAACAAAGTCAGCATGATAATGAAAAATTAAAATAAAAGTCATTTGGAGGGAGATCTGGTAGTGTTATTTTCTCTCCTTGAGCAGCCTATTGATTTAAAAATTGGTATGTCATAAGAACAGTCTAAGATTTTAATAACCATAGGTCACACGGTCAAGTTAATTATTAGTGGGTGCAACAGCTGACAGCAAACAACAACTCGAATAGGGAAAGTTTCTTTGGGGAAAGTATAAAAAAGGGGAAGAGAAAGAGGAAAAGGAGGAAAACTTGGCAAAAGCAAAGGCAAGGGAAGATGAAAACTCACCAGTGGCTGGCCTGGAAGAGCACTGGCAGGGTCCCAGACAAGCATCCTCTGAAGGAGGTCCTTTTCAGCGAAAAAGGTGATGAGGAGGAACATAACAGCAAAGATGATTTCTTTCTCTTGCCCTTAGTCTCTAGAACTGTATAACTTTACCATGACCCTCTCTTATTAGCTATAATTTGTTCCTGTTTGTGATATTAGCACAGGTTGACATATACCAGTCGTGTGATCATTGAATATTGACTGTCTGTTAAAGCTTCTGTGCACAAGTATTATTGGATAATGACAGTTGAGTATGGAAGAGACCATTGTCTATCTTACTGTATGCTGTTTGTTTTTCTCTGTATCAGAGAAAACTGGATTAAAAAACCCTTTAAAAACCTAAAACCTGCAAAACAACAGGAAAGCATAGGCATGTAAAGAGGCATCATTGCTATACCAGTCATAGCCACTTCCCATGATAACCCACCGTACCAACACAGGTGCAAGTGCAAGCCCATGAGATCAACAGAATGATAATATCAGTATGAAAACAGAAGAAAAAATAGAGAGGCTCCAGTAAAGCACTGCTACATCAGCACAGCTGAAAGACTTCAGAGCCGCAAAGAGCATGCCCTTAGCATTAGTACAAGTAGGGTACCAAGGCACCTCAGGCATTGTAGTGTGTCATTATTATATTTCATAATGATGTATATGATTGTATTTTGTAGCAAAAAGATTAGCTATATCTGTATTTACTTTGTCTTGTTAGTTTTACTTCTTTTAGGATAAAAACTCACACTCAACTTTCTCTATTACAGACATAATTTTGAAGGTTCTACATAATAATATGGAAGTACAGAGGAATAACAACTATTCATTTCATTCTGGGACTTAATTATAATTCAACCTCACATTTATGAGATCTATAAAACTGGTATCATCTGTACATGTCCAGAATATTAAATATTACTTAAGGACAGCATTTGTAATACTGACTTTAGCTTTCCCTTTAAATTGGTTGTGCATTAAATCAGTACATTAAAGTGCTGAAATAAATAATATAAACATGAAAACTGTTACATTATACTGAATATTAATTCCAGAATAATCACAGTAACCAAACACCTTGCTCAAAGGCTTTGAAAAATGAGTTGCAAGGCAATTGATGAGGGTGAATTTATTGCTGTCTGAAGAAGAATACTTTGAAAGAATGTAATGCAATGCTTGCGTAGGCAACTGTTGATTTTAATAAATTGATCGTGATTTTTACTTCAAGTATGTAATGAAAAAACGTAAACATTTGCAGTCCAGTTGTTTGAGAACTTAAAAGAGTAAACCAACATGTGGCTATAATTTTGAAGCCGTTTCCTTTTCTTGGTTTACCAGATCCAATATTAAGACCCGCTGTATAGGTTTTCATTGCATCTTGGTTGATGTTCAATATGATGAGAAAGAATCTTAATTTCTGTGGTCAATGAGAGGTTTTGCTTTAATTACCAATGCCAGTAAACATTTTAAACTTACCTGATATTTCTCTGTGTACAAATTTAGGTGAGATTTACTTAGCAGAGCCGTAATACCCAGAATTTTCATTTCATATTATTCTGAATCTGTGTATGCCTCACCAGCTTTCAGTTTGAAATCTGAGTCGTTTTTATTTAAAACTGACATCTAATGCCTGTTGCTCGTGTGTGCGTGTGCTCTGTTGAGATATTCCTTTTATCAGTAACAGTGGAAATACAGACCTTATGAACTTTACAGTTGTTTTTGGCAGCACATGATAGCAAAATATTTTCTGAACTCTACAGAAACAGCTCTCATTACTTTACTCCCACTTGGTGTTAGTTTCTTTGATGGCAGAGTGCACTGGGCTATGTCAGATATCTGTTGAACACGCTGAGGTTATGGTAAAGAATATATAGGGCACTGCCGTCCCATTATTCTAGATGATGATTTAGGTTTACGTGTTATTTTGTGTTATTTTAACTCATGTAACACATTACCCGTGTTATTTTAAGATACATGGAGGCTGGTTAGATTTTACCAAAAGGTGTGTTTAAATCAGTTTTTTGCTTTCTTTTCTTTTATCCTCATCTTCTTATACTGCGAGTTAGTATGTGGAATAAAAAGCTTTGCAGAAGAGGTTCTCTAAAATAAAACTGTTATGAAATCCATTCTTCTACATGAGATTTGTACCAGCACAAGGGATTTTCAGCTGGGGGTGGAGTACCTCATAAGCCTTGGCCATCAGGTCTAAGAATACACCATCACAGATTTTAATGTAGAGAAAAAAATTATTGTAGTCTTCAAAACTGTGAATAAAAACTTGAAGACACTAATCATCAAAACAGATACAGGTCAAAATTGTGGTTCTCAGACAGCTAACTGCTCTGTTCTTTGTATCATATCAATGTCGTGACCTAGAGGGTTTCCCATCCTGGGGGTGTTTCAAGATTGTGACCATGAATTCATTGGATTCCACAACACACAAGAGTACAGAGGGTTTTTGTCCCCTAAGTTTCTCTACTTTATTTCAGATTACAAAAATGCTATACCAGTCACCAGCAGCAGATATACTTTCCCAGAAATCACCACTTGCAAGTTTAACTATGGTTAATGAAGTGAATATATATTTATCAAGCTGTAATAAGCTACTATAAGCAATCAATAATAGAAACAACCAATTTTACACCAACAATCAATGTAAAAGCAGCATCCAAGTATCTATGTAGTGTAGCAGGTTACTACGAACTTGTCACTAGTGAAGCAAGCTTCTCAACAATACAGCTGTAGATATAAGAGATATATAATATAAGTGTCAAGAAAATTGACAGATTTCAGAAAGGACTGAACCATCTTGAGGAGCAGGATAACTCATTCCTAGAGGGTGGGACACAACCTTCTCAGAAATGGGAGAACAAATTGAACTAATGCCAGAGGTGTGAGTGAAGAGGAGCATCAGTAGAGTAACAGAGTCTCACTTCAGAGATAACCCACATCACAGACTTTGGAGTCAACCACGAATTCCCGGCAAGGGTCCAAGCTATCACAGAGAATTTGTGAAGAGAGTTCAACTGTTTGTGAAAGAACAAGCCACATGGGAAGTTTTCCAAGAGAGAGGATCTATTTTGGACAAAAAGTAAGTCATTTTTCTATCATAGACATATAAGAGTGCATAGGACACCAACACTTCAAGCAGCCAACAGGTGCTGTTAAGTTCACCTGTTGCAGCATATAGATGAAGTTGCTTTCTCTTTTCAGACCAACTTTTGCTTTTCCAGACTGTTTTCCTGTTCTAGCAATTAGAACAGCCTATGAAAGCTTCCAATTCTCATTCTTTTATGATGCTTTCCCCTCTTTCCAGACTATTTTTCAGCTTTTTTTTTTTTCTGTTAAGTTTCCATTACAGTTGTATTTGCAGTAATCAGTGATATCTCAGGATGTCAGTGGTCTCCAAGTACCCATCTCTACTTCAAAGACGCCAGCTGCTCTTCTCAAGGATGCTTCTAGTTCACAGGCCTAGACAGAGAGCTCCCATTCTGGCAGGTATTTTCTCTGTCAGTATTTGTGCAGACAACTTCTGCTTGGTAATTTTCCCCTTCTAACCCAGTCACCTTTCTGGCTGTTCACATCAGTTGCTAACTACAAAGACCCTTGTCCCACTACCATTGTCTCTCTTCAGGCTGTGACTCTTACTGCAGCCCTTGTGGTTTAACTGGTGACAGCAGAATAGGTTTGAGCCATCTCATATAGCATTCTTCAAGCTACTGTGTTTCATAGATGTCTTCCAAAATCAAAGAGGTAACCACAAATAGAAGTGTTTCATTCCTGTGAAGCCCTTTTTCTCAACCCGCCTAAGCTCATCTCCTTCCCACAGAGGGAATAAATAAGGCAAGAATGGGAAAAGAGAAAAAAAAGACACCTTCTCTTTCCAGCAGTAAAAATTCTGGACTAAAGGAACAGCCCTTGGCAGCTTTTCTTCCAAAGACACATGGGAGTAAACCTTAGAACGGTCTAGGCAAGGTAGCTGAGTTGCCCTAGGGCTGAGAAATACAAGGACACATAACAGTGTGAGAACAAATAATTTCAATGTCCGTATAAAAGTATGAAAAAATAACTTACTTTAAACCTGAAATGCAGAATTAATTCAATCTCGCATGGATATAGCACTCTGATAAGGGGCTCAGAGGAAACCCATGGATTGTTCTGTGAACTGGAATGACTTTTTTTCTTTTTTTTTCTCTATTCATTGCATAAAAGTAGGTCCACAATGCATGTTCTCATGAGAATCAAACATCTCTCATGGTACTTCCTAATGTGGATATGAATTTCCTATCCATATGCCCCAGCTTTCTTCAGTCTGATGCTGAAAATACAGTAAAAACTAAAACTCATGAAAAATGCATGTATTTTACTTTTCTATAGGCTTATTACATTTCCTGTTTTCACTTTTGAAAGATCCATTATACAACCTTCACTTTCTACAAAGATTCTAAGTGCTTAGTTTTCTAGCATATTGTCTTTTTGGTAACTGACAGCTGGACTAAAAGCCTTCCTAAAACGCCTCGAGATTTTAAAAAATGGATCCTTTATAATGGGGAATCAGAAGTCACCGTTCTTTATGTTTTAAAGCTCATCAACAAGGTTTTGATTGGTGCCTAGAATCATTATCAGTTTTTTGATGAATTCTATGGTTTATGTTTCTTCATTTAGTTTCTTTTCTGCATATGCACTCACTAGTCTGTATGTAAGTCTTCAATATTTATTATGTCTGTAGTTAGTTTTGGCATGATATGTGTAATTTTAATATTTGTGCTGTAAATTCATAGTATTTATCTTGTTTTAATATTTTATAGCATAAACATGGCATTAAATTCTGCTTTCCTGAGCAAGAATTACTTCCAGGACCATCTTAAATATCATCCTAAAGGTAATGAATAGACACACAAAAGACTAGAAGGATAAAGTCATTCCTGTTTTGCACTACTTTAAAAAAGAAAAAAAAAAAGGAGGAGAAATCCCCCATGTCTTACTCTTGTGTTGTACTCTTAAGCAACTCAATACTGAACTTTATGGCAGTGCAGTAATTTCTCTCAATCTTCTATCTTTTTATTCAGTTTTATGCCCATTTAGGTGTGGAAAATAATAATTGGGAAAAAAAGGAGACTTTCTTCTTGTCAGTAAGTCTCTTGAAAGAGTCCACATATGTTTAGAAACATAGTTAATTTCTTGTCCCAAAAATTCTATTAATTCACATTCTCTCGGCAATTTCATACAAAATATCATTTTTTTGGCATTTTAGGTTTTGGGGGGGGCTTTTGTCCTCTTATTTTGCCTTTTTTTGCCTTTTTTTTCTGGTTTTTTTTTTGGTATTCCTTTTTAATAATTTATTTTTATCACAAGTATTTTGCTGGTTTTTCATCTTTTGTCAGTGGGATGATAAACATGATAGAGATTCTTGCAGAAGAACTGTAACACTTCTTGTGAGCAGCCCAGGTATAGAACCCAATGTTCTCTCTTTATCTTTGGAGATTTCTCATCTTCTGGAGGGAAGAGCAAAAGGAGCTGGGACTGGGGGAAAGTCCAAGAGTAATATATTTTTCTTTAAAGACCATCAATTCAAGACATCTTGATCAGGCACCAAATGCCAATAGCAAGCAATAAAAGGAAACTAAAAGAAAAATTCAATAGAGGTAGAAGTAATCACAGAAAGTTTGCAGTTGGAAGAGACCTTTGAAGGTCCAGCCTCCCTTCTCAGGCAGGGCCATCCAGAACAAGTTGCATGATGCAGGGCTCTGCACTTCTTGAACTTCATGAGGTTCCTGTTATCCCCTTTACTCCAGCCTGTCATGATCCCTCTGGATGGTTGCACAGCCCTCTGGTGTATCAGAGAGTCTTCCTGGGTTTGCATCCTTTGCACAGTTGTTGAGGATATAATCTCATCCAACATCCAGATCATTAATGGAGATGTTAAACAGAATTGGACTCAATACTGATCCTTTGGATGTACCACTAGTCACTGGCCTTCAACTAGACTTCACTGCTTTACCTCTGGGCCTGGCCTACGCAAAAAGTAAAAATCACGAGGACCATAAGAGCTCCTAATACATTTAAGCATACTTTTTTTTATTGAAGAGCTTTCCACAAAAAATGTTGGATGAAATCAGTTCATGAGCAATGCATACCTAGGGCATTTTTATGGAGCTGTTTTCTTATATACTATTGCCTCATCACCTTCACTCCTCAGTACTGGACAAGAGTTTTGGAATACATGTTCTATATTAATTAGGGAGGCTCACCTTTAGTTCCTAGACACTTTCTTTTGGACGTCTACAGTTTGGTCTTGCCTTCTTTTAAATCCAGTGTTTCTTCCCCATGTACACACCAAACCTTGCAAGTTCATATTCTGTGGACAGTGTTACTTGGCAAAATATTTTTAGATAGGAGAATTGGTAAGCAATAAATACTGAATTTTTGTCCAAAGCATGGGCTGCAAACATGGTATTGCCATCATACTGAGTTCTTCATGGTTGAGAGTGTCAGTGCTGGCATGCATCCCTTAAGCTTGTGTCTTGATTTCAACTCAAATAATTTTCTTTTTAGTAGCTAGTGGGGAAGAGAATCAGAAAGAAAAGGTACACCTTGTGATTGAGATAAGAAGATTTTCATAATTGAATAATAACTATACTAATAAAAATTGTAATGAAAATAAAGAAAAAGAGAGGGGAATAAACCCCAAGGCAAGTGATGCACAATACAATTTCTCACCACCCACAGAAGGATACCCAGCCAGTCCTTGGACAGTGATGGTCAGTCCCCATAGAGTTCCCCCCAGCTTATATAGTGGGCGTGATCTTCTATGGTATGGAATATCCCTTCAGCCAGGTCAGTTCAAATGTCCTGGCCATGCTCCCTCACCGTTGTTTTGCAGCTCCTCACCTGCAGAGCATGGAAGCTAAAAAAATCCCTGACTGAGAATAAGACCTCCTTAGCAACAACTGAAACTTCGGTGTGTTATAAACATTATGCTCGTTCTACATCTATATCATAACACTGTGCAAACTACTAGAAAGAAAACTAGAAAGAAAGCTGTAACGAGGACAGCCTGTTGGACATGGATATAGTTAGGTGAATAAATGTAGGTAACATAAAATCTGCTTCTCTCTTTAGCTAGAGCATTCACTTGTCTTTTTCTGTGCTCACCGTATAGCAGCAGCTGACTGACTGTCCATGTCACCTAGTTATACCATACCTCTGGCTCAGCACAGCTGGACTTAACTAACATTAAATCAGAAAATGTGTAATCAGCAAGTTTCGTGCCCTCATCCCTGGCTAATTTGACATACCACTTCAGGCAAAGATTGGCATGAAAATGACTCCAGTGGAATTTCTCCAGCTGGCAGCTATGACTTCATGATAGCCTCCGGTTTTGTTTGCCTTCATGAAGTCAGACTCATTTCACAGGCCTAAACAAAGGGACTAGCACAGCCTGTGGGAGGGTGAATTCCCTACTTCCTGGATAAAAACGATGTCGAAGAAAAAATGTATTTTATTAAAAATTGTGGGTAAAAGCACAGTTGAACATTTCAACGATGAAAGTTTCCTCTCATGGGTGTTACATCAGCACATTATCATATCAACCCTCAATTTTTCAGAAACTGTGAATGATTGCTGAATCAATGCTTTTATTCTACTCACACTCTATTTTAGTAGTTGACTTTTGCCCAGAATTTTGTGCCTTTCATAAGAAAATTTCTACAGCAGGTAATGTTCAAATTCTGTCATTTAAACACATAAAATCCCCAGTACAGAGAAAGTGCAAAAAAATCCCACGAGCCAAAGTCAGTGGATGAGCCTCTGCAGAGGTAGCCAATGATGTTTGGAAGGAGTTCTGAGGAATGAAGAGGAGTTTGGAAGTGAGGTAAACAGAAATAAAAGGAGTGTGTGAAGCAACGCCAGTGCCGTGGAATGACAAAGGTGTGTGTCTGATGAACTCTTTGTCACCAAAAAACATTCAGAGCTCCTGGTACTTTAAATGCTCGTTAGAAGTCATGTCTTGTTTCTTTGGCAGTTTACTCCTTCAGAACTCAAAGCAAAAACTTAAGAACAATACATAATTTCTTTTTTCTTTCACCCACTTCCTAATGGTGACTATTTTGCTTTATTTTCTAATTTGAGTGTTTATGATTGTATATTTCTTCAACTAGTTTTCATAGACCTTACTGAAAGAGAGGTATGTCACTTATGTCCTTCCATTGTTTAGTCTCTACACATCAATATTAGAACATTTATAATTTCAATTATGTGTACCCATAAAGCTGTTATCTTGGAACACGCAAATTGTACATGACATCTCATCTTTCAAGCTAGTAAATCAAATTATTTCCTTCACAATTTCGTTTGGAAAAAAAATGTAATTGGTAGTCCAATGAAATCTATATTAGCTTGTTCTAAATTCAGTCTGGGAAAAAAAAACCAAAACAAAACAGCAAAACCCTGCTGCAAGAAATCACTTTATTAATCAGATTAATCTCAACTACTCCAGTAAACTGGTGGCTATACTGAGCAAAATGCTGCTGAAACAATCACCAAGCAATTACTAAGTCTGAAATTTCTCAGTTTTTATGCTGTCTAGTATTGGGGTTTATTGTTTGCTTTTTAATAAACAAACCTGCTTGACATAAAAGATTATTTTTTATTATTCTTTTGCAAGTGTGAAAGTCCCATGGATCCATGTGTGAAAGACACATGGATCTAAAAGCAATCTTCATTATAAAACCTCACTGTTTACGTTTGGCCATGAGAATTGCTTTCTTTAAGTTTGTATAGGTGCTTGAGGATGGAAATATAAAATGGAAAGGAAAACAGGTGTATACAAAAATAGTCCAATCCCTTCTACAGAGTTAAACTCAGATTTATACGACGTCAACCTATTTTTGAAGTTTAAAGATGGAAACACAGCTTTCAGCTTCTCCAATTTAATTCAGTCTTGACTTTTTAATTTTCTCTATCACCCCATAACTCAGTGCTATTTAATCTTTCTGCTATGTTGACACACATGGAGAACCCCCTTCACCGCTACACGACTTCATAAAAGCGCTGTCTAACTGAATTCTTTCTCAAGACTGACTAGTGCAGCAGTGCCTACCAGAAACTAATCAAGAAGGACTTTTTAACATTAACTTTCATTTGATGATTTTACTTCATCTTTTATTTTTGACTACATAATTTTTTCCTCAAACTTCTTTATAGAAATAATTGTTATACTACTCCTCTTTTCTTCTAATGTTTTTTATTTATTCTCCATTTTTTTCTCTACAGTTCCCTGTTACTCCTGAGGGTGGGGGGAAAGAAAGAAAAAAGAAAGGAATTCCATATTTTAAGAATATAGTATATTAAGGATCAAAAACGTATTGTTTTGATGGGCAATGATTCATTGGCTGAAACTGCTGTGACATGGAATCTTTTACTATTAAGTTAAAAATATAAGCTATTAACTAAAATGCACACATACAAAACTTTTTCTTTCTTCACAAGTGTGGATAGATACAATATACTTGAAAGGCAATTTGACTATTTTCTCTTTAATATCATGAAGTACACGGCAAATGTGAATGCTTGCTAAAGTTCCCAAGATGAAAGCCAACATACAAGATACAGAATGGTTTTTGCAAAATTGTCAGTGTTTTTTCCCTCATTGGGTTTGGGGTTTTTCCTCTGTATTTCAGAAAACAAAAGTAACAAGAAACTTAATTATAGTTATCCAATTTACGAAGAAGTAATCAAATGTTCTGTGTTGATATCTACTGTTTCAGTTGAACTGGTCTATACAATATTGCAAAGCTTTCATGTCAGCAGATCTAAGTAAAGCAGAAATTTGGATGGGGGCGTCAATTAGCCCTGAGCAGACAGCTAGATAACTTCTTTAAAGGGCTTTAATAAAGCATGAACAAATTCTTTGAACTAAGTTTGTTTAGTCTGGGCCATTTCCTTTTGATCACTGTTGTGTCAACTGGCTTGAGTTTGTTCTTTAGGCAGCTTTGGGGCCTGGATGACAGATTTTATCTAGCCAACAATTTAACTCTAGAGAACAGAAGTCATTGGTGAATATATGCCCTAAAGAAGCAATAAACTTGAAGAATTTTTTAAACTTTGACTTCTCAAATGCAAAAGTGAGAATACTATTAAAAATATTGACATATTAGGTGAGAGAAATAAACAAAATATTTTTCTATATTTTATTTGATCAAAGAAAAAATCTCTACTGTACATATATTTAAACAGTCAGTATTGAAGGAATTATATTGAAAAGATGGGTAAACACACTCTAATTTTGATTATTTCAAGAATTCGAAAGAGATGACTGTTGTGGTTAAAACTGTCCCTTACAATGTTAGTGGATTTGCAAAATCACATCAACATGAGAGAAATGGTGTAGACAAACTGCAGTGCTTATGACGTAGTCTTAGCAGTTCATGTCAGATTACTGTTCGGAAATTTGACATTAAGCTTTTACTTTGATGTCATGAATTGCTGATCAATTGGAAAGCAAGCTTTATAAGTACAAAATACCTTGAGAAAAATCAATAACTCTACTTTGTCCTAGTTTAAAGAGAAGATGAAAATTTTCAACAGTCAATGCACATTATTGTCACTAGCAGTGGGAAATCCAAAGCCATACTAAATTGCTACTCATGGCTACTTATGTACAATAAAAGGCTTAACTCAGACTTCTCACATACTTTGACAGACAGCCATAGCAAACTGATAAAAGGTTTACTTACTATTTATACTACTGATAAAAGGTTTGATTTGGCATCATAAATGGATATATTCATATTTACACCAGAACCTATGCACTTCACCCCTTAAACATAATATGAATCTAATGCGTAGACATGTATGCTGCTGCAGAGGTCAAAATTTGGAAAACAGAATGATATTTTTTAAGGTTTTCTACAATACTGAGGAAATCCCAGTTGGAGTTCAATGATCCTTGTGGGTCCCTTCCAACTAAGGAAATTCTTTGATTCTATGAACCAATCCCTCAGTTACATGCTTTAATTCCAGTGGCATGGATTTTCAGTCAACCTCTGTAGAAGTCAATTTACAATGGTCCTATTCTGCTGCTAAGTGCCTTCTGAGAACTGTCCTCTTTGACCAAAGTGTATCGTACAACTAGCTGAGATAAGGTCAGGCAATATATTAATGTTACACTTAACTGACTTGTATATTTAGATTTTTTCAGTTATTTCACTGTAAGAAACACTGGCCTAAGAAATATCTGTATCTATTTCCTAGTACTTGGCAGAGATAAGCATTACAATGGAGAAAAAAAATCATCTTTGAAACTCTTTTCTGCTTTTGCTGATAACATTCATTTTTTCTCTTTTCTCATTTCTTCAAGAAAATTTTAGAGAATTGCAAAATTTTCCTCAGTCTATGGCTGTCAACCAGCAAAACAATAGTAACAAAGTTTTAAATATGGAAAGGAAAAAAAAGGGTGGACAAGCCGATCCATCCTCTCCTGTTTAGATTTATAGTATGACCTTAAAGACTCTTTCCTAACTTTGGAGAATTATTTGGAAAAAAAAAATCATATAAATTGGTGTGAAAAGTCAATTATTTAGTTTAGGCTTGGTTCTCATAGGCTCATGAACCAGACTTTAAAACTGAAGGCCAATCACAATTTAAAGACTATGCTTGTGACACACATAGCTGTCCTGTGCATCCACATCTGACTTAACACTTAGCAAAGAAGTAATGCTGGTGAAGTCAACTGACAAATTCAGATATAGCACTTTGTTCCAAATCCATGGATCCTGAACCACTTCATATTCTACTTAAGAAGACTTTCTGAAAACAGTGAAGTCAACTACCTCCTATCACCTTCTAGGTGATCAAAATTTTTTTCAGGGACAAAAAAATTAGGCATACTTTTCCAGCCAATATTGTCTGAAATACATTTGTTCCTTTAAATCCTGATAAAAAATTAAAGCAAGCAGCAATTTCACATTGTTAAAATTATGATATAGAGGGACTAGAATATCTAGAACTCCAACTGTATGACCACCCATTCCTTGAAAGTAGATCAATTCAAGGAATATGCTTTTTGATCTAACTCTGTTTCTTGTATGATGCCCCTCTGAAGATAAATAGGAACATGAACAATGAATCTTCTCTGGCTAGCAGTAAAGCTATTTTATCTCTGTTATCTGTAAAACAGGTTCAATACAACAACCCTATCTGTAGGACAAAATCCTTGACTTTACTTCCACAGTGAATACCACACTTTGATTGTTTAAATATGAAGGATGAAAACTAAGAAACTAAAGTTACTGTACAAATATAAATTTTGTTTTGTGTTAAAGCCTCGGGGTATGTTTTCTTCTCTTCATGTGTACTAATATTAATCTGATTTTATGATTAAATACTCTTCAAAGTATTACGGAAATGCTGCTATGACATTCATACTCAATTTTCCTGCATTTTATTCTTTACAATAGCATGAATATGCTGACATTTAAGAGACTTATAAAAGTCTATATATGTCAAGAGAACTAAAGTGAGTTGGGTTCTATACAAATGCTCAGACAGAGAAAAAATTTTAAAAAATAAAATTTAGAAAAATGGAAACAGTGAAGAGCTCAGACAAGAAAATGGAACATCATATCGGATTTCTGCAAGGCTTTAAGCTGTTCAAATTCACTGGTACATTCAGTGAATATCCATAGTTTCTGATATATTATCATGATGTCATTCACGTAATGTAGATCCTGAGGAGGTAATATTTCCATTAATATTTTAGTTCATATTTAATTTTACTTAAAAAAATGGAGATCATACAGAGTGAAAAATCAAATAGAAACATATCTATTCATATGGGTCATAAATACTCTTCAATGAAAGTAACATGGTCTCTTGCTATGGACAAACTCTTACATGAAAGCTTTGGGTCATTTGTTTCAAAGGACTCTGACAGAAAATTAAAAAGATCCTCAGTATTTGGAAATTCACTCATAATAAATTAGGTGTCTAAATCCAACATCGTATTTGACATGCTCAACATCACAAGTGTCTTTTCTTTTAAAAGACAAGACTCATAGGAGGTAGATTGGTAAATCACTAAATAGTGGTAAGTAACTGACAAGAAACACCAAGAAGTAAGTGTGAAGACAATCTAAGAATAGAATAGACTAGACTAGACTAGACTAGACTAGACTAGACTAGAATAGAATAGAATAGAATAGAATAGAATAGAATAGAATAGAATAGAATAGAATAGAATAGAATAGAATAGAATAGAATAGAATAGAATAGAATAGAATAGTTCCAGGTGGATGGGACCTATGACAATCTTCTAGTTCAGCTGTCTGACCAATTCAAGGCTGACCAAATGTTAAAGCATGCTACTAAGTGCATTGTCCAAATGCCTCTTACTTACAAGACAATCCTTGTGTTAATTCAGGCTGCTTTATGATTAAGAATATAATATTTCCGAATACAGAAGAGAATCCGACAGTAGCATAATGAGAAATCTCCCTCAGCTAGAGAGTCATATGATATGTCTTCATTAGTAAATTAAATGTACTCAGGGCTATTCTCTGGCACTTAGATCAGCTGACACTGAATCGCATCTTTCCACACTCTTAAACCCTCATATTCTCTAAAGCAAGGTAGCTGACTGCAGACCAGGAAATGTTTCGTTCAGGCGTAGAATATGCTGTGCATCTTTGGGTAGGGCACTCTGCTCAGTGGAAAGAATTGTGTGTTAATCATTCTTGAATACTGGTAGGGATGCTGGACTCCTCAGCCTGAGAATTAAGTGATACAACATCCCCTCAAAGCTGCAGCCAAAAATGGTGCCCAGAAAGTGAATAGAGAAGAAAAGTGTTTCGCTTCACTTCAGAGGAAAAAAAATTATGTAATTGGAATATTTCTAAAGAATTACAGTGAGGAAGGCAAAATCTGAAGCAGTTATTGGCAATAACTATTTTAAAGCCTATTTTAAAGACTAAGGTCTACTCTATTTTGAAGTGTTTCACAGGCAAGAAGAATTAAAATTCTGGGTAACAACAAAAGATAAAAGTAGACTAGAAATTTTATAAATCTTCTTTATATTTTCATTTGTCAAAAAATAATTCCTTATATTTCTCTTGCTTGTAGATTCTCCAAACTTATGAATACGAAGAATAGCTCACAAGAAGCTTGTGCATTTTCTGTGTACATTTCAAAGAGGAAATTTCTTCTTTAATCATTTTTTCTTTCATCCTAAAATAGAAGGTGAGAACAAAAGGTAGGGAACAGCAACAATTGAAACCTTGCTAGTAAAAAAAAGATACACAATGAGGAAAGAAGCCAAAAGGAAATAGACAAGTCTTCACAGCTACTATAAATAGAGATATTAAAGAAAAAGTGATCAATATAAAAAGACGGCACTGATGAATACCCAGTTTGAAAATACACGGAAACAGAACTTCTTAATGGCATTACTCTGATTTCTTCCATGACTTCAAAATGTTGTTGGCATATATTTCGCTCTTCCTACTAACAGGATAGGAATGGATTGGAGAAAGAAAATAAATCTTTCTATTTAAGCTGTAGATGTCCTATTCCCTGTAAAGACATGAAAACCTGTCTTAATATTTGCTTCCATCATGTTGACTACAACAGATTAACAAATTCAGCTAGAAGAGAAAAAACCTGCACTCAGAAATCAAGTATCTTTGTTTTAGAAGACCAAACTCCACATCCTACTGGGCTGGCTTTCGCTAGAGGGTAAGTAGAAAATACAAAATATTGCCTGAAACTACAGTTTTTTAATAACTTTTTCGTAAATCTTCTCTTAAACTGGAGTCCAAAGTACTTGAGTTTTAAAGGATCGTGTAAATCTTGCTTGTTATAGAAAGCAAAATTTATAAATCACGTGACAAAGACCAAAATATTTTCAGTGCAATATAGCAAAATGCTCTGAAGTAGGTTTGGTTATCAGAAAATAAAATTGGAGCTCTTGGCCCCTTCTCTGACCACCAAGATGATTCAGTACAGTCACGTAAACAAAAAGGCCAAAATTTAATTTCAGCAAGCCTCTATACAGAGTAAAGTAATGGCCTCAAGTTGCACCAAGAGAGGTTTAGTTGAGATATTAGGAAAGAAAAAAATCACAAAAAGTGTTGTAAATCATTTGAGCAGACTACCCAGATAAGCGATGGAGTCACTGTCCCTGCAAGCATTCAAAAAACTTGTTGATATGGCACTTGAGGACATGGTTTAATGGTGAACATAGTGGTGCTAGGTGGTGGTTGGACTTGGTGACCTTAATGATTCTATGATTCTATGATAATAATGTTGGTGGACCAGCCTAGGAGACAACTGAGACATAATCATATCTTTAAATACTTTCACCATTCAGTTATAGTATCTTTCAAACCAGACACAATAATTTTCTTTGTGTAGCAAACTCAAATTCAGAAAAATAATTTTAATGTACTATATATGCATACTGTAGGCAGAAATCTATAATTCTTTTTTAAAAAGCTGATTTTTAAAAAATTCTTCATTTATTATAAAAATCTCCCTTTGATACAATCTAAATCATATCAGTTCTTACTGGTCTACTTATGTGTATTTCTTCCATGTTCCTAATACAAATTTTTATGGCATTTTAATAGCCAAACACTTTTTAAAAAAAAATCTTCTTCAAAACCAGCAGATTTTGATGAAACTAATAGATTTCTCTTGATTCACCGCAATTTTATAGCTTCCAAAGTGGGAGGAGCCAATCCTCTGGAACATTCCCCCTGAAAACAGCTCTTGCAAGAATTTGTTACCCGTATTCTGCTTCAAAGGTCATAATAAGTTAAAGAAATAGGACCCGCTTAAAATTTGAAGTACAATAAATATGCCCAGATTCATAAAAAAGCAAAGGCCAAAAGGAATATGCATTAACCAATCTAATATAGAATAGATTTATGTGGTGCATTTAGACTGTGAACACAGAAAATGTTCACTCTATTGAAGACGTTTTAAGGTATGAGAAGTATTCACACACCTGCCATCAGTTTACTCAAAAGGAACACACACTCTCTAGGAGTAACTTCTCTCCCAGATTAAATCAACAAGTTATGGTAATTCCACTGTTTCATATTCTAGCACTAAATACTAAATCTGAAGGTTCTATGATACAATGGTGATAGAAGTTACACTGAAATTAACATCAAGCCTGCCTACTTAATTCATGTCCTTTTCCAAATTCTTTCCTAAAAAGGAAAAATATTAGAAATCAATATTTATCCAATTTGTATTGGGACGGTATTGGGACATTAATATGGATATGTTAATAATTTATATACATGTTAGATCTTATAAAACACTATATATTAATTATATAAATAATTCTGCCATTTTATGATTCTATGAATAAAGTGCTGCCTGCATTGATTTTACCTGAACACTTGGATTTTACCAGAATAAAATAATGAATTCCATCAGTTACATTAGAGTGGTTTATGTATTTGCTTTTTATAAGAGGACTGCAAGATATTTCACCTGTTTTCCTTCTTATGACTTGACCCTTCTGGTTCAAAAGAGTTCCATCCTTCGTATTTAATTCACCATACTTTCAACTTCACTTTATTTTTTCCACCTAATGCTCTGCTGTACAGCCTTCTTAAACTTTAGTTGAAACAATATTCAATTTATTTAAGTGAAACACACTCTTGCAAATAGACTCCCATGATCCAAGAAAAAGCTTTGAAAACAGAAGGGGGGCAGGACGGCATCAAGAGGGTAAATCAAAGATAATTAAACCATCTTAGAGTACATTAAGACATATTTTCAGTTGTTCAGCTATGAAAAGGTAGAGTTTCACAGACTGTTTCATACGTAAAATCTGACATGCCAACAGTTATTTTGAACCAGATAAGGAGGATATTATGCAATCTCTTTTAAATTCAAAAGTTCTATACTACAATTTTACAATTTTGCTATGGATATGAAGAATATTTAAGGTAGATATGCTCTTCTGTTTCTCGATCTCATTTTTAAAATTGTATTTAAATAATGACTTTTTCACATCATCTAGAGCCACCTCAAGATACTTTACAAGTGTCTCAGTAACCCAACATGCCTCCCTCTTCAGGCATATAATCCAGAAATTATGCATTCCAAACTTGCCAAGTCTCAAACTCAGGAAAAAAAGCAGGGAAAAATGTCACCAACTTCTTTCCAAAGAGTAAAGCAAAATTTTAGCTAGTGTTTAGAGCCAGAAAGCTGCTCACATACTAGCATATTCAGCTGCTAGTAATGCATTTTTGTAGGATTTTATAGCCATAGAGACTAAATAACGACGGTGACTATGATTTATTGAATTTTAGAATCCAGTGATCAATTTTCCATTTGCAGCTATTTCAGCTGAAATGATCTCTATTTTTAACTTCATCTTAGTCAGCCAGATGCATAGCATAGAAGCAAACATTTGCTCATTTTCTGCTGCTGGGTCCTTAATTTACTCTTGATATTGGAGCTGCTGAAACCATTGAAAATGCAGAAGGAGAAGAAGAAAAATTTTCCAGACTCAATACACTATCTTACACTAGTAGTATAAATGTACTTCATAAAAGTATTTGTTTCACCTGTTTACAACACCTCAGAGATGATACATGATATATGACAGAAAAATTTGCCTTAGCAAATTTTCAATACTCCTTTGGGCACTGAAAACGTCATCATACAGTGTATGGATGAAAATATATCTAGCACATTTTGTAGGATGACAAGAAGCTGTTCTGACTACAACTTAAGCACACACAAATGCTGATGCCATCTACTATCAACCTAAGTTCACTATGGACTTCAGGAGTCTGACTTGAGTAAACCCACATGAGCTAGTGGTGATGAATTTACATTTATATATCTGATCTTGTTACTTGATCTGCTCACAAAGCTCTCTTTATAAATATATACCCTCCATATAAATATACAGTATCTCATGTATCTTCTCTCCTTGTTACTTACTGTAAGACAGGAGGACAAATTTTTTAAATCTCGCATAGAATGATAGTAAAAATAAAGGATTCTTACAGTCAGGTCTGAAGGAAAAAGTTTTTGAAAAAGTAAGTTCAAAAACACCCCAGGTTTTTCCTTAATTTATCTTTTTTTTTTGCTTTTAATCTCAAAAATTAATATAAAGAGAAAAAAAATAAAGCAGGATGATAATTAAAGCAGTTATCAGTTTAGATTCACAGAAGTCACTCTGCCGAGTAACAAAAGTTGCTAGGCTCTTCAAAACAGTGAATATCATTCAAAATTTTTATTATTATTATTATTATTGGTCATTGTTATTGTTACTATTATTCAATATGTCTGAGAACTGATTGGATCCTCATGTGTGGAGAAAACATGAATGACTTAATCAGAAAATACAATGAAGTATCGTGTAGTTCAGGTGAATTGAAATGCAGGTGTATGATCACAATGATCAGAGAAATATGTAAATACTGTTATCAAAAGGAAAATAATGAGCAACCAATAGTTTTACAACAGCTACTAACAGCAAAGAAGTAGAGCCTTTAACAATTGTAGAATGCAGCAGATTTTTATCCCTATGAGGGTTTGATCTGAACCTCTACTTCCCTCCTCAAGCACAGAATTTTTGTCAACAAGCAGAGTGCTGCACACAGCCAGTCAAAATCTAAAGACTCAAAGCTTGTATAATTTTTTTATTTCCATCCCAAGAGTTTAAATTGCTTGCAAACTAGGCATAGCTCAGATTACTGAATCTGAGTGTTCCACCCCACCAAAGAAAGATGCCTAGGAAGTAGCAGAGAGCTATTAACTTGTGGATAAGATTGCCTTGTCTTGGTCAATCAGGATAATTATGAAAACTGTCTGCTACACAGACTTTAAACTCTGGTGTCAGACATGCTGGGTGGTGTAACCTCACCTGTGAAAGTTGGCTGCTATAGTATGTTTCCTTCTGAAATGTGAATGATTGATGAGATATGAAGATTTTATTTTTACATAACGAAAGATATGCCATCAGATTTCATGGATGAAACAGTCAATGATGCCTTTTCTTCAAGTAATAAGAAAGTGTTTAATTTCTCACAGTATGATTTTAGAAGTGCAAAAATCACAATCTTCTTACTGTACAAGATGGTGATATTAGGTGAACACTGGGTTATAGTTTTAAGAATGAAATTATAAAATGCTCTAACAAAACACTACTCTTATATCTGATGTATGAGGATATATCATGAGGATATCATCAGCCATGCTTGTGAGAGACTGAGAGTGGAAGGGATTGATATCTCAAGACATTTTGGGGTGCATGTGTGCGGGGGAAGAGGCAGGTTAGGCCTTGCCCTGGCAAGGGAGTGAAGTGCCCCACATCCTCCAGCCCCTGGAGCCTATATCTCAGCCTGGCAGTGGCTGCTGATTACTGGCACACAGGAGGCAATGCTCCACACCTGCCTCAAACCCTTAACCCAGTTGCTTTGTGGCCAGATTACCACAAGTCCCAACTTTCTATCAGATGAATATCACTTGAATCCAGGAGCTGATAGCTATACGTGTCCTTTTTTACATCTTTTCTGTCTTTCTCTCTTCTTTTTCTTTCTCTTCTAATTCCCTCTTGAAATTATTGAGTATCTTAAACCAAGCTTAGAGTTTGCTAAATTGAATGGACTAAGTTAATGTGTTGAGAAGTTTTTTTATGTTGATTGAATGCTGCTCTAAACCTTCTGCCAAAGTTCTTTGATTTGCCAGTAAAGTCTTTGTTGTTTCGACCTCTTGAGAATATCATGTTGGTATATTCTCTTGTGCATCTAACCCAGAGTACATGAACCACTGTAAGCCCTTTTAAAAGCCTCATCAACTAAGTTTTTTTGGGCCTTACAACACCGTTGAAGTCCATATAATTTTTGGCTATTCTTAAAGGGTAATAACCACACTGCTGATCTTGTGGCTAAGTCTTTTTTTTTATCAGTCTTCTCACAACTCTCAAAGATTTCTCACATTTTATCATCTCTTAGGAAGAGCAGCAGCCTTTTTTTTAACTAAAACTATTGCTCAAAAATCTACCAAGTTTCTAGTTTCTTCGTATGCTTTCTAGTTTCTTCTTTTATCTTCTTTCTCCCAAGAAATTCTGAGCATATCTTTACAATTAATTAATCTCAGAAGTTAACAGCTTCATTTAATTGTGCGTCTTTCATTCAACTGGATATGACTTCTTGCCAATAAAACTTGAATGCATTGATGTTATATTTAGTCCACTGGCCTTAAAAAAAATTTCTTTATGCACTGTATTTCTAAAAACAGTAAACTTGCTTCTTGATTTTTAAATACTTATTGCATTATAAATCATCTTAGGAGCATGAGAGACTATTAGACAGAAGGAAGTGCATATTCCACTCAGCATTTCTGAGTACAGGCTTCTCTGTTCAGCTCTACTCCCTCTTTATTTAAAAGAAAAGACAAACAGAAAACATTTCTGAGAGTCTCATTATCCTAAATAAAGGAAAAATCTCCATACAGCTCAATTTATGAAAAGGTTTGATAATGCGTAGTAGAAGCAATTCTATTACAACAATTCTATTCTAGTAGAAGGAACATAATTAGTGTTCAGGCAGGTTTTGCAGGTACTGATCATCTAAACCTGAGGTCGTGCCAGCAGAACTGAAAATATGTGCAGGTTGTTGCTGATATCTGGCAATATAATGAAATACTTTTAAAAGAAGTTTGGTCAAGAAGTTGTTTGGGTCAATAACTGCTTTTCTAGGGAGACTTGATTAAGTTTTTGTGCTGATGAAGAGCTATTACTCAGGGCTCTTCAGTAAACTTGCTCACAGACAGCATGCCTTTCTGTCTATCACGCTCCATCAAGTAGTGTAGGAATATCAATAGTTAGAAGTGACTGGGTTAGCAAACTATTGGGAAATGCACTGTTCTGTATGAACTACTGGAATCTGCTTTCTTCTTCTTTTTTTTCCTTTTTCCCACTGATGTCTTTATATGTACTTAAATAAACCAAAAGCCTCTCTTTTGCATAAAATTGGTTTTCCTTCTAAGTTACTTTATGTAGGTATTTTGGACTTCTTCCTACAGCAGGTGTAGAATCTGAAAGAACCTCATTAAAGATACATATCTCTGCTGGGATGGGGTGGGAGGGGGCAAGAAGGAGAGATGTGGAAACAGAGGTAGAGACACACAGAAAATGCTAATAAGACAAAGAGAAGGATCTAGTATTTTTCTGCTATTTTTGTCAAGAAAAACATAACTCCCCTTAAATGAAAAACAGCGAGATAATGCTAGGCAATGACTGATGAATTAAGAGTTGTCCTATTATATTCAGATCACTTCTACTCAGTTTGTTATTGTTATACCTCAGGAAACCACCCCCTACTCTTAAAAACTTATCTGTTTGACAGTATACAGTGACTATTATAGAATATATTGTCTTTTGGAGTGCAGTGGAAAAAATGCTGCCAAACAAAATTTAAAAATATAAAACCACTATAAAATTATTCTTTATTTCTAACCACCCCAGGAGTGCTTAAAAATCATAGAACTTAGATAAAATCACAAAAAAATATGCAAGTGGAAAAGGTCAATGAGATTCAAACTTGACCATAAACTAACAGCAAAAAATAAACCTGTCTTTTCACAGGACTCCCTTGTATTGCCATCAAAGCATATTAAATATCTGATGATGCATAATGATATCCCATGCCCTGGATAAATGTTGGGCCATCTGCTTTTCTTCCTGTTTCATTTTTTCAAGTTGATATGTTGGCATAAGTAATAACTGTTTCCTACAAACAATAACTGTTTCCTATGACCAAGGTAACCACAAATTGCCAATATGTTTGGACATTTTTTGTTAATACAAGAGAGCAGAGCGATGCAATTATGCTGCTGGTGTCTCACTAAACTACATTTTTTGTTTCTTCTTTATTTTCAAAGAATAAATCTTGCCTTACTGCCATACCAGACCTTCCTGTAAAGTGAGTTACTAGAGCAATAGACAAGATTTTGTTGGTCTTCAGTAAGTACCTGCAGGTCAGAACTGCCCTGGAAGACATTAATAAGTTGGGTTTTTTTGGTTGTTTTTTTTTCCCATGGCTATAACTTTTTTCCTAGAAAATAACAGATAAAAATGGAAGCTTTCCCACAAGCATTGTGTACACTCTGCAAAAACACCTCACCGTTCATTTGGATAAAGAAGAAACTTTATTTCAATTAATTAATTGTAATTCATATGCAATTATAGAAGTGGGTTTTTTATTAAGTCAACAGAATTTACTTATAGATTCTCAATTAAAGGAATAGGTAAAAGGAAACAATATAGAATAAATGCAAACAAACAAAAAGAACTGGGTAGACCTAGCTAGACCAGAAGTATAACAATGAAATCATGGACTAATCACATGCAGATGTCCCAACAGTATCATTATAGACATTTGGCTATAAAGTGCATGATAGCTATACTAACCTATCTGAATGACTTTGAAGTCAGATGTATTCCTTAATGTTCTCAAACATGTATTTCCATCAGTGGAAAAATATTTCAATTAAATACATACATGCATGCACATATATCTCCAGATACAGCTATTTAATCTTTCTTCTTGTTTAATTTGAAATTATGCACCTTAGAAAAGGAGATTATTCTTTTCTTTAACATGTAAATTTGAATAACATCACAAACAAGTTTTAACAACTTAGTTACATTTCCAAAACAGTTTGCCACAATATTTTTCGAGAATATCTGCAAGCACTTTAGAAGATAAATACAACACCTTACTTGCTAGTTAAAAAAAAACCCTCCAAACTTCTGAGCCATAAAATGACATCAATTCACTGACCCTAAATGTGTATTCCATGACATACACACCACCACAGGAACATTGCAACTCAGATCCCTGCACAAAACAGTCCATGAAAAATCTCAAAGAATCGATATAAGAACAAAGAATGCTAGGCAAAACCAGAAACCAGGGAGCACCACATCCAACTGAAAAGTGAATAGCGGTTTCCACAGGTAGAGAGATGAAACAACTTCCCAAATGTAAACCTGAGAACAGTAAATGTATTGAATCAGATTTTATTTTAGGGGGAAAAAAAATGTGGGAAAAAATTCTTTTATATTGTGTTCTTTGTAAATTTCGAGTATTCTGATTGTAGTATTTAATTTAGCATAACATATCGCATTTTACTGTAATTTGGCCAAACTTTAGTGACATAGGCTGTAATTTTCTCTTTCATGACATTTGGTGGCCTCCAGTGAGTGAATAGGAAAGCACAGACTGTAGTTTAAACACATTCATACTGGTAACAAGGGGTGACAATCTAATTTAACATGTTTTGTATAAGCACTCAGATTAAGTCTTTAATTACCTTGTCACTTGGTATTTTTACATAGATTGTGCCTCTGTAAGTGCACAAAGTATTTATCAGGATACCAAAACTGGACTACGAAATAAACTAGGACCTTAGTCTCAACTGCTACAGAAGTTGGATTTTGTGCAGTGAATGATCTAAGAATGGCAGGAGGAAAAAGGATCTTTGCCCAGATAATGCAGATAATCAACAGTCTGGTGCTTTCTGTTCAGGTCTGTCTCTGTGATGACAGGCAAGTCATGTAAATGGACATTTTCTCAGATGCACACCAACTGTACATTTTCCACATTGTGAATACCACTGAGAACTGAGAATCATATTAGCAGGCATGCTGAATGCTTAGCAGCAACAACTGCCATTTAGTAGGGAATACTTTGGGAGGGGAAAGTGCCAAAAGCATAATCTAAAAATCAGAACATAGGCATTTAAGCTTATTCAACAGCTTTGGTGCTAATGTTTTTGAGTTTTACTATTCATTCATTCTATATCCATATTCATTGTGAAAACTTTAGTAAATGGCTATGAAGCTGTGATGTGAAATTCCATAGTGTCTTCATGGTAGAGAATTCAACGAGATAATTATTAACTTTATAATTAATATCTGAACAGTATGAAATAAAATAGGACAAGGGCCATACATGGAGCGAGAAAAATGCAAAGTGGCTTGGAATAAGTCCTTTGAGATATATTCCTGCAGGAATAATGTGGAAGATTTAATAAAAAAAAAATTTGAAATTAAACTTCCTTGAATACACTTTGGATTTGATTTCATGTTTCAAACGGTAAGAATCTTCAGTGTCAACTGGTGTGAGTCTAATTTTGTGTTCCAAGATAAGAGTTTTGATCCATTTTTGTGGAGTTATGCTTCATCCCATCATCATATTGACAACAGCCAAGTTGTACTATCAAGCATTTTCCATTTTAGGGTGAATAACTGGGGAGCAGAGAAGAAGAATGCCAAAAAGTCTTGTGTTCTGCTTCACTGCTGTTTATTCCAAACCTGTGGAAAAAAGAAAAGACAGCACTGCATGTATTCCACTTGCCACTGAGAAATGTTACAGATTAATTTTGTAGAAAGTCTGCAGCCTTAGTGAGCATTTCTGTCATTGTCATTCCAACTTTACTAAGTTCACAACAAGCCTGAAAAGCAACAGTTTTACAATGCAATACCTTGCATAAGCTTTCATTAAATTTCCTGTGTGAAACAGAGCCCAAGCTGTTAGTTTTATGACAGACACCAATGAGTCAACATTTTAAATGCTGCATGAGTCTTGTTACCGGCATATGTGAGTACGAGAAGCAGTTCTATGTGTAGTGTTTGTGTCTGGATATCCTTCAGGATTACATAAAAGGTAAAAGGATATTCTATCTAATGTCCCAGATAAAATGTAGCTGTTGAGAGTGTTGTCATAATACAGTGTTTAATCATAATTTTGAGTGTATGAGCACTGAGAATTCACACCACAAAAATTCTACTAATTTCACGATGTAATGCAACCCCTGGGTCTAAGCTGGGATGTTGCTGAAATATCCTGATTAATCTTGGGTAATTTTAACAGTATAGGGTACTTAGCATAAATCAAAATAAATTGACACCACCATCACCAGATTCCATCTGCAGTGTTGCTGGAATCCCAAATCTAGACTAAGAATTCTAACTGTGCTTTAAGGTGAAAACACAAAACAATGTGTATGTGAACTAGTTGCCTCACCTCAAATTCTTGTCAGTGGAGATACATGTTTAAACTCCAGTTGTCTCATCTGTATTTCATATTATTTCCAATGCCCTGCACTACCTTGCCAGCCCCCAGTTACTGCCCCGGAGGGCATGGATCCCTTGTAAATAATATGCTGTATCTGAACACTCCATGCCTCCTACAACTGCACATATATATAAAAATTATGTATAAACCAATATGACTGCAAACAGGAGACAAATATTTACCCTACTTGTCTAAAAAGTACATATAGAGAGAGATTTATATGCAGTTGCCAGATACACGGGATACATCATAAAGATGGTCTTCTTTTTCATCTCTGCTGAGCAATCTCCCCTTGATTTTTTTGTTGTTTCTTCTTTGAAACTGAACCCTTTATTGCAAGCTATTTGTCATGAAGAGGCTCTGCATTGGTCAGACCCCTGCAAAAGGTAAATCTTCAGTAACTTTTGCTTTACTGGCTACCTTTATGATTTATATGATCAAGTTAAGTTAATAGCATTTGGTTTTAAGGAATCTTTCAACCCCAAACATTTCCTAGGGTATGTACATGAAGAAGTCAGTAAATTCATGACGAATAGTGAAGCTGTGAATTATATAGTTCATACCAAACCGACAGCAATAAAATCTTTATACTGCAGAACTGCATATTCTGCTGAAAAATTCCACATTTTACAAAGTAAAGCTATTATAGAAATGCTTCAGAGAGTTTTGCTCCGAATACAGTCCTCTATAAAACTAGTCTGCTCCACACAAAATTTATCCACAGCCACAGGCCTCCAAGGAAGAAAAAAACATAAATTAGCTGTTCTGTACACCATGATGTTCAAATCTCTTGAGCTGATGAATGTTGTGGGCATCGACCAAACTTCTCTGCATACAGTTCAAGGACAGCCTTGCATCCTATTCAAGGACAGCCTTGATGTGCCTGAGGTAGTGTTCATCTTCTCCTCCCTGCTTTGTGCCCTCCTCAGTAGTCTTGTGTCAGGCCAATTGTCTGACAGGGACTTATGTGACAAGGGTAGAAATACAAAAAAGGACTGGAGCTGAAAAGGCAGGCATACTTATTAAACACTGCACATCAATTTTTTTTCTTTTTTCAGAAACTTGGAAAGAAGCTTTGGTAATGCATCACAGGCCCAAATCATGCAGTTGACCATGGCGGGTAGGAAACCAAGAGATGAGGTTTACAGAGAGGTCTGACACCTATTTTTCTCTGTCTCCTTAGAAACAAAGTTAAAAATCAGTTAGAGTGAGTGTATGTAAGGGGAATTTTGAAATGCACAATATTTTCTTTACTTCTAGTGTTAATAGTGGTGTTGATTTTATTTGTGCATTGTATGTAAGCAAGGCATAGCTATTTTATTGTATGCATGTTGTCAGGTTTTTTTCCCCCAGAAAGCAGTATGAAATTCTGGGCAAGTATAAAGCAAGTAAATTACAGATTAAAAACCACTCACATAAAATTTAATCAAAATATTTGCTAATATTGTGCTCCTTTTAAAATTCAACAGGAAAACTAAATCCACTCAAATTGCCCCCTTGCAATAGTAGAGGAAAAATACTTGGAGAGATTAAGTTGGAGTCACAATTACTGAAGAAATCTTAAATAAACACAACAATATTAATAAAAGATTGAACAACAGAGAGGATGGTTTACCCATAAGAAGGGGTGTTCACTCCAGCTGTGCCACAGGTTCCCCTGGGAACAGAGACACGATGGCAGGGGGGTCCCTCACTACACCATGCGGCTCCAGAGAGCAATGGAAGGAAAAAATGAACAAGGAAACAATGTTACAAATGATTTTCCATAGTTTAACACCCTCCCCCAGTTAGGAAACCACGGAAAACAGGGGCAAAGCGAAACCTGGAAGGCTATTTTGTCTGAAAGGAGTTTTTCTGCCAAGCTGCTTGCTCCACGTCACCCGGCCGGGGCGCTCCCCGCTGGCGGCGATCTCAGGTGGTGGCTGGGGACTGCGGAACAGCTCCCAGCGGTGGAGATCTGGGGACTTGTGGGGGGACGCCCTCTTCCGAGTGAGCCCAGCGAAAGAAAAAGGACCCCTCCGTGGCTGGTAAAGTGGACAAAACCACTCCCTTCCACGACTGGGCAAGAAAAATCTTCTGCTTCTGACACCTCAGCATTCCCTGCTTAAAACTGCTCCCCGCTCTCCACAGTGGTGTGTATGTTATAGAATAAACAGCGCTAAGACTGCAGCACTATCCCTGCACCCAGGACAGTTATAAAGCAAAATGAGATGCTCAGGTTCTCCAGAAATTCTGATTTTTGTTTTCAGGAGCAAATGCTATGGGTGCTGAAGCCTTGCTTCCAGGGAAATAGCCAGACATCACTTGCTGATGGGAAGTAGAGAATAAAACGTTTGTTTTTCTTTGTTTCCATGCACAGAACACTTGCTTTTGCTTTATGACACTGCCTTTATCCTAAACTATGAAGTTCTTTCCATCTTATTTTCTCCCCCACTGTGTCCTGCTGAGAAAGGGAAGTAATAGAATGGCTTGGTGAGCATCTGGCATTGAGCCTGTGTCAACCTACCACACAAGAATCCCTGCATCTCAGAAGCATCTCTGTATCATTCCAGATGCATGGTGTCTGGAATTAAGACCTTGAGCATTTTCTGTAGTTATATGATTGTTGTTCAAGTTAAATTGCAGTTGCAAGACAAAAATAAATCCACATCAAGTTCTATAAATCACATTGAACCTGAAAGTTAGAGAGATGAAGTATGGTTTTCCCTCTCAACTCTCGTGTTTATGTATAAACCTAAAGCAAACATGACAAAAATCACAAGTAAAGGCTTCTTTTGCCGATGACCTTTTACACCAAGTAATTGGTTTAGACAGGTATATAAAACAAGACAGAACTGGAATTTGTTCCACAGGATTGTGCACCTACAACATTTTTCAAAGACTTTGGTGTTTAGGAGTGACTTCATATAAGAGGTGACCTTATATGAACTTTCATTGCAGTACTTTTTTAGTTTAGAAAGCAGTGCTGAAGTGACTTGATTATAAACAACAGTTTAAAATAATTCATGAAAACCATATTTCTGAAAGAATTTTTTGTCTGTCAAAACAAATCCCTCAGGGAACTTTGATGCAGGTGTTAATATTTATAGCACTCTACCTACCATATAGCACTTACCTTTTTGGGTTATATGCTAGCTGAAACATCAAGGTCTTACTACAACATAAAAATGGGATATGAGAAATACCTGTAAGTATGCAAACCCATGTGACATGTAAATGCTCAAAAGAAAGATAAATCAAACTCAAAATAAGGTCAGACAGAAATAATAGTGGTTAGAATTGATCTATAACATTTCTTCACCATTTATTAAAGAGGCCTGTCCTTCAGCTGTCAGAGTGGCCCTGAGAGTCCTCAACATCTCACAGACCTGTTTGGGAGCCAGAGGCTAAAAACAAAACAACAAGCAAGCAAACAAAAAACCAACAAAAATAACAAATAGTATTATTTCTATCTATCATCAAACAGTGACTCTATTTAAGTTTTCAAATCAATCAATGGGATATAGTGGAGGTACCATTACTACAGAACACTTTATCAAAAGGTTTACTCACTTGTACAGTCCTTCATATCTCCAGAGCAAATCATATAGTCCACATAGGTTATTCCAGAAAAAATGATTCTGACTCTTAAACTTTTTAGTGAATATTTGAAGTCCGTATGGTGCAGGTGCTCATTTTAGGCAATCAAGTTCCCTCTTCATCTTCAGATTTTTTGGAATTTATCTATGAATAGTGTATCTGTGGTCAAGATATATGTGATTACTAAAACGAACTACACTAATAGATGTGACCTGTGGTTACCTTAGAACACAGGATTTTAGCTACTCACAACTCAGTGCTTTCTGAGGAGACATCTTCATTCTGTTAAAATTCAGACCACTCACAAGGATAAGAATGGAGAAACTTGAGAAGTCCTAATCCTGTAAGCCGTTACGATAGCTGTCTTTACAATATACACAGTGTGGTTCTGAATAGCGGTCTTCTAATAAGGTAAACCAACAATTAAATTTATTATTTTATCTTATTCATGTGGAAGTCTGGCTCAGTTTATGTTAGTCTCTTCCATTTTTACTCAATTTCCTTTTTCCTTTAATTAACAAGTTTAAATTTAGGATGTTTTCTTTCACTTTTTCTCTTTTTCCTTTAAGGAGTGAGTTTAAAGAATTTGTTTAAATTGCAATTTAGCTCTCTTTTTGTCATGTAAACTGCCGTAATCTATCACTATGACTGTTTGTTGATCTTGCAATAACAATTATGCCTTTATTCAATACTCCATCTCTACCAAGAATCATTTAAGAAAGATTACAAAAATCTACCCAGGCTGGTCCTTAGGCTCATGGCAGGAAGAACCAAAACACAGAAGTTTCTTTATATCTTTGAGTAAGAGGGAGTTTCCCCCTGATACTGAAACTGTTTTCTGTTTTTATGCTGACTGTTGTGTTCTATTTCTCCCTTAACAACAGAGAAATTATTAACTTATCTGGAGGAAGCAAGTGAAGGAGTCATGATCAAGTTTCCTGCTATTTCATTCCAGAGGAATTTCTTCCTTCAGCATTTTGAGAATGGCTTGGAGAAAAAGCATAAGCTTCCAACACATAAATGTTGGCCAAAACTATCCTGAGTTAGTCCTTGGAGTTTTCTGTAGTAAATCATAGGTAAGGTCTACCATAGTCATCAAAGGTCAAAATAACTTTGAATGAGGCACTTTTTGCCTCAAGACAGAGTTTTGTGAGCAATCCTATATTGCAACATGTTAGCAATATCTTAGAGAGGGAGATGTCCACTATCAATATTTACATAAGATAGTTGACTTTCTTACTCCTAAAAAAGTACTTGGAAAAAACAGTCATTTTGCAACAACAATTCAATAAGATTACATACTGACCATGAGTCATTTCCACTATTCATTACCCCAATTTCATTATTTACTTCTTAGTGGGAGAATTCATAGTCCAAATTCAAAAGGAAGACAAGCAGAATTCAACAAATAAAATGAGGCACAAGCTAGTGTACTGAAAACTGATTAGGGATTTCCTCCTCACTAAAAAATTCACTTTGACTGTAATTTATTCATGAAAAGACTCAGTAGTCAACTTTGGTCATCTCTGTTTATATTTTTCTTGTGAGATGTTTCTTCCATTTGATTATCTGCTCGTTCAACCAACATACCTAAACATGCCTGGGAGATATTCTCTGTTCAAAACCTTGCATCTTGACAAAGCAGGATATTTAATCCTTTTTCTCTGAAAATATAATATAAGAAATATCTAGAAATGAAAGATTATTAACATAAAGCTCAATCTATCTACATTGCAGAAATTCTATGCAGCTTTGTATTTTTTCTCACAGGCCTGATTAGTTCTGTTTGTTTATTTTCTTTTATGTATTCGTCTCTTTTGACCAGTCCCTCTTATTGTAACCCGAGACGATATATCCAAGAAAAGACAGGGTTCTGTGCTATTATCAGGAGGATAACTAAAAGATAAAGGACTTTAACTGAAAGGACTTTAACTTTGGCCTCTTGCCCTTCTAGCCTGGCATCCAGTCATGAAAGCAATCTTAAAGGGGAAAACCAGGAAGGGTAGAATGAAAGGAGTTGAGGATACATCCTTTTTTTTTCAGAGTTTGGTAGAACGATAACACAGGAAAGTCCTAGAATGTGGACAGGCAGGCTAAATATGTGAGTACATCCTCAGGACAAGGTCCCATAAGCGGGAGTTTAGGGAGTATTCTTCAGGAACATTTTCTTCTATACCTGTTCTACACCACACAAGAAAAATGCACAATTTCCAGTTAAGAAACTATTTTGGCATTCAAAGAAACACTGCAGAGGAGGAGATCTAGAGGTTAATTAACAGGCACTACAGAAATGAGTCCTAATCTTCTCTGCTCAGGTTGAGTATTACATTTTTCTCTGTGTCTCTGTGCACAGTTCAAAAACAATAATGTTTTTCTGTTTCTACTTCTAAGTTTCCGAGTA
Source organism: Falcunculus frontatus (assembly GCA_013398115.1). Taxonomy (NCBI): domain Eukaryota; kingdom Metazoa; phylum Chordata; class Aves; order Passeriformes; genus Falcunculus; species Falcunculus frontatus. The sequence goes on along the minus strand of VZRV01005700.1, from coordinate 289,785 downwards.
ACATAATGATTACGATCTCTGACTTGGAAGTTGGTACCATGCAGCTTCTCCTACCTCCTGCTCTGGTAACCACTGCCCAGTCCAACGGAAAATAAAACCAGAAGACTTCCCCCTTATTGGGATGTAATGTTCCCTTGAATTTCACTGTTGTTGTGCTTTCCATTTTAACCTTCAGGGCCTGATGGCTCTGAATCAAGTAGCCATACAAAATTGAAATCCTGTTCACATTTCTTTGCCCACTGTTTTTGAAAGGACTCCTTCTGTACAAACTTTCAGAGGTAAAAAATTCATTATGACGGCTTTAGAGAGCAGAAGACACGGATCTGAAAAGAGTACTAAAATATAAGGGACACAGATTTTTTCTGTGCTTCATGTTCTATTGTCCAGATAATTTGTAATTTTGGGGGGATTTGAAGAAAAAAAAAACAAACAAAAAACCACAACATATTGTGTAGAAATAACATAGACCAAAATACATGTGTATGTGAAGAAATAAGGTTTTTAGACAGCTGAGAATAACATCATGCCCTTCATTGTTTGGCCAGGTAGAAATAAAAAAAAAAAACCAAAACAACTTCTTCTCTTCTAGCTGTACACATATCAGACTAATAACAACTTTTTCAGGTAGGAACTTGATATCTTACTATGTAAATTTATGGAATACCAAGATACCAAAATATCATGGATGATTAATAGGACACCTTTTTTTATGAGAATTGTTTTGATGCCACTGAAACTGTTTCTCTGAAAAACTCAGTGAATATATGTATATATACACATATATACGCACACATACATAATTCTTGATCTAATGTTCCATGTCCATAAATAAGAACACAATAAGAGAGAAGACAGAGCTGTTTGAGATCTTGAACAACCATTTATGCAAGTAACAGAAAGAAACCACAATAATAAATTAGCCAAGTATGAATAATATTTTTAACTCTTAAAACTAAAATATTGCTAATTTTAAAATACTATAGTAATAATAATAATAATACAATAATACTACTATTTTCACCATTGAAGCAGGTTTTCTGCCTAATGAAACTGTAAGCTGATGATTTTAATTAATATCTCTCTGTTGCTGCTTAAGAATTTTCATATGTATTAACATGAGAAACATTAATAATTTGCAAATCAACTGTAAATAACTTGAACTTTTTAAGTAAATCAGACAAAAAAAATTAGTTTGTTTTTGTTTTTCCTGTCAGAGTTTCTTTAATATCTCTAAGTGTTTGATATGGGAAGAGTGTACATACCACTATTCTAGTAGTATTCTAGAGATGTATTACTCTGTCTTAGACATGCATTCTGCCTGAGACAGAGGACAGTAGTTTCTTGATATAGATTTTATTTCTCTTTGTTTTTTAACCATTATGTGTTCTACATAGAGCAGCACCACTTGCTGTTCAGAACATTAAACAACTTTAAAAAAGGTGGATATGCTTCCACCTGTTTTTCCTCCTGTTAGTTTATGTTCAAGTGCTATGAGGAATCTTATCCAAAGGAAAACTGAAACAAACCTATTCAGTGTCTTTTGAAAAATACATTTTTATAATATTCTACTTATAATGTGAAGAGATTAAAAAGGAAAAACAGGGTTTAATTTTCAGTTTTCTTTTCAAACAGGTTTTAATACACATATGTGTAATTAAAAAACAAAATTTGGTGGTTAAAAGTTCCTATTGCAGGGTAATAATATGGAGCAAAAGGTCTAACCTGGAAGCTCCTTAGCCATAAATAGTGGTTTATCTCCACAAAAACAAGTCCAACAGTAACACTTTTTTTTTTTTTTTACAAGAAAATGACCCATTTATCCAGAAATTTTGAAGTCATACATTTGCCAATTTACCAGTTTTTCCAATATTGAGTTAAAGACTTTCTAAATGTTTAAAGTGCAGCTGTAAAGTGTATCTTAAAAAAAGTTGTTCATTTCTACAGGTAGAAAATTTAACATATTCCTCTCTGCATTTCAGTACAGCGACTAAATGCAATTATTTTCTTTTGCTTTTTTTTTGGTATGAAAATAAAAACCTGGAAATCTAGGGGAATAGATCCTTTTTTGGGGAGGTTTTCAAGTGTGTTTTAGTTTTATGGGAGGAAAACAAGGTCTGATAAAACAGAAATAAGTCCTTGAGTAATTTCTAACTATGGCTGTATTCACTTTACGGCAGAACATAGGATTAGAGTTGTAGGTAAACAGCTGCTTAAGGGTCAGCTGCTGTACCAGTATTTGGGGGAATTTTACACTGAGCAAGCTCTAGGCTTGATGAGTGCTCATTAACATCTGGCACACTTAGTGCACTCCCAGAACAGATCTACATCCACACACGCAGCCTGAGATGCCCCTGTGGTGTAATCCAAAGCACAGTGATGGGGCAGAATCAAGAGATTTACTTTAAAACTGCCCCCCATAAGGCATAATAAACATTAATGTGGACCCAATGCCTCTGAATTTTTCCTGTCCTAGTTGTTCAATACCATTATTTTTGCATTGTCCAAAAAAGGGCAACAAAGCTGGGGATGGGTCTAGAGTACAAATCTTATGAGGAGTAGCAAAGGGAGCTGGGGTCCAAAAGGGTCATCAAGTATTGCAACAGGCTTCCAAGGGAAGTGATTGAGCCATCATTCCTGGAAGTATTCAAAGGATGTGGTACTTAGTGACACAGTTCATTGGAGGACTTGGCAATGCTGGGTAATGGTTAGGAGTGGAGATCTTAGAGGTATATTCCAACTTCAATGACTCCAGGATTCTATGAATTTTAAAGACAGCCAAACCAAATACAACGCTTCACAGTCATCAATGTTAGGTTGTTTGGCTTTTTGTCAAATGTATCACCTTTCTTCCTTTTAAAACTTTTATAACATTGTCTTATGAAATGGTGATAACTAATCACAGAAATCTAAACTGGTATATCACAGATGTATTTACTATTGCTACTATTTACACAATTACTAGTACAAACAGTACATATTTGCTACTACTTTGCTCCAAGACACTGTTTAAGTTCATTCTGCTGTGCTTTTTCCATCATTCCACTTTATGGTTTGTGTGTCTTCCTTCCAGCATGTTTTGTTCAGTAGTGATTTATATTTATTACCAAGTCATTGACAAAAATGCTGAAGAGAACTATGTCCAGTAAAGATCTCTGTAGAACACGACAGAAAACAAACCAGAGTAATAACTCCCCTGTCTGTTAGGCAACTGATGATCTACTCGTGCTATTCCTTTCATTAGAACATTATATGGTATTAAGTCAAATACTTTGCATAATTTCAACTCTATTTACCAAATCTATAATCTTATGAAGGCTGACAGTGAAATCAGATTTGCTTTGCAAGATTTACATGTCAGTAAATCATGCTGACTACCAATAATTATATTCTCAGTATTCAATTCATCATGGTTTAAATTTTATATCTATTTGTCTCCAGTATTGTCCAGAACTTATTCCAAGACCTTTCCACAAAATTCCCAGTGCTTTTGTATGAAACTGGTCCTAACTTGCTGGCATGAATTTGTAAATAAGTTGTGGTTTTACACTCAAAGTCTGCTAAATAAAGACATTGGGCGAAAGAACAACAAAAAGTCATTTTTTGAAAAAGAAAGTTAACAGAGGAATGAACTGCTGACTGCTCTTTCCAGAGCTTTCTTCTGCTATTAACCACTAGCTGCTCTGTAGCACAGACTGCAGAAAGGTTTCAAGACTACTGTAATCCAAAGACCAATTAGATATTCTGATCATTTAGGACATTTCAAGAAACAGACATTTTCAATTGTCTAGAAATGACTGCTGTTGCAAATGCCATTTTCCTCAGGGATCTAGCTGGAGAAGATATGGATCACAACCAATATTTCTTAGAAAATCTTCCATTTATTAAGCTGCTATTAGTAATAAAATCCAGATGTTATTATAAATCATAATCACTAATATAAAAATCTAATTGAATCAGCTAAAAAAAATATTAATATAATTCCCCTTGAATACAATTTAAATACACTGCCAGAACCAGCTGTAATGTGGCCAAGTCTTTGTCGTAGATCTACATAGACTTCCACAGGCACAAGCCACTCTAATGCAGTGCTATTCTAAGCAGTGCCATAAGAAGCAATAAAACTAAGCAAAACAGAGGGTTTTTTCATCAAGATCAAAAGGCCTGCTTTTTGATAGACCACACGACCAACAACTCATCAGCAGAAAGTCATGCACCCTGAACAGCAGAAAGATGAAAGCAAGGTTATAGTACATAGTGTTACTCTACCAGGAAAACAAACTGTAGCCAGATATATGTGCATATTCCAAACTTACATTGAAAAGTAAAAAGCAAAAAAAAAAAACCCTCTGAACAACAACCCTGCCTGAGGTTTATGGAGACTGGAGTAAGTAGCATACTGAAACAAAGGACTGCCTAATAACACTTATTGACTTTTGCATAGTATTTAAAATTCTGTCAAAAAAAATAGAAGTTCATTCTTTTCAGTCAAGAAGAATCCAAGACAGCCCACTTTAATACACATAAGTGCTCCTGGACAGACAATGTGGACATGCATATCTTGATGATCTTGACTATGTAGGTGTGAAAATATGTATGTGAATGAACAAAATCTATGGGAGAATGAGTGTGATTAGCTGAAATTAACTCCCCTAAAGGTTTTGCAAATAAATATCAGCTGCTCTTGCTCTAAAATATCAGACTGAATTTTGATACTTTAATTTCTCATGGTATTCATATTAATTTTAAGCTGATATGAAATGTTGATTATTTGAATTTATTATTTATATTAATGTATTTGCATTATTTATTATTTGTATTATTTTGAAATTGATATGAAAAGCTTTGATTCAAAACCAGTACGGGGTAACCTGAAATTAAGATGATAGTATTATCTTGCCTGCCGTGCGCTGGCCGTGTGGATGCTAAGGAGAGAAGACAAGTAAATAAGATGGCTGTTACCCAGAGACACACTTTAAAAGAATGAGAGGATCAAGAGCAAGTACCCAACTTCTCCCCTGCTACTGAAGAGGAGAGCACCTGAATGGTGACTTCTGAGTGAGCAAGTATACTAATCATCTTGTTGTGTGTCAGTTCATCTGTTTTGTTGTGTCTTGCTGTGTTTCTATATAATATATGCTCATTAATAAATTTTGTGTCCCTACCTACATTTTTCATTATTATTTTGATTCTGTAAACTACACTTGTTTTAAAAGTCTGCATGCAGTCTCTTTTCATGCAGTCTCTTTTCATGCAGTCTCTTTTTCAACTTTTGCCTTGTTTTTAGAATACCTTTCTCAAGTGCTTAATTATCTTGCTCAGGTGCTAGACACACACTGAAGTGTCTTTATTAGTGCCCTATAGTAAGTACATGTACAAATCATACCTCTCAGGCACTATGCAGAACATTTTATTGTTCGAGTATTCTCATGGTACATTACACTTCACGTGGGTGATGTGAGAACACACATATCTCAGCCTGATGCAACCAGGTTGAACTTTGTTTCAGTTATTGCAACACTCTGTAATTCGGATGCAAACAGTTAACTTTGTGCAACTACTCAGCCCTTTTCCAGAGTGTATCTGACATTAGCTTTTTTACACAATAAGATGTGATTTGAGGAGTTCAGACTTCTTGCTTTCCCTGTGTTAAAAACTAATGTACAACCTTGAGACTGAACTTTTACCCTCACTGTACCATTTGCCTCATGGAAGCAAGGAAGGAAGAAGTAGTGTACTTCCACTTACAGCACTCAGTTGTTCAGTGTTGAAATCAAATGGAGATTAAATGTGATATAGGTAATATTAAACATCTGGCTGTCATTTCTTATCTCCATGCATTGTGATATAAATTAGTGAATGCTTTAGGATATGTCTGCTAGATACTACATTATTCAAACCGCATTGATGAGAAAATTGTGTCAGGAAGGCCAAAAGAATGGACCATGGTCACAGAACAAACCCACAATAGAATGAAAAAAGAGCTGTTTGTGACAGAAGATCTTCTGACCTCCCAGCTGAGCAAAATATTTTACAGAAGCTCATTTTATTTGTATATTTCTATATTACATGTGGGGGTTTGTCTTTAGCTTTTCCTTTTCATCTTGTAAGCCTTTACCTGTGTCAGATCGCTGTTCTTAAACATAGGAACAAAAACATTAGTAATTGAAACTTACAAACCTAGGCTTTGCACATGTTGTAGATGAGAAAATGAATTACTGCTCAGTGAACAACTTTGAGCAACATCGAAATACATGCAAATTGCCAGGTTGCTGCCAGATGGACCAAATCCCAAGACTGTAATGTTATGGTTACAATGTGTGTCTGTGTGTGTACTTAGAAGCCTTCTCATGCTTGTCAGTTTCAACACAGGTATCAGAAGCGCCTATGTGGTCTAACACAACCAGGCTCAGTGCTCGTATTCTTCCATATGGGCATAGATGAAAGCTGATGCTAGATGTGAAAAATGAGTTTAAAAATGAGCTAGCAAAATATTTTCATTTCTGCTTTAGACTGGAGACATTTCTGAATACATACATAAATTTTCAGGCTCCTAGTTTTTTGCACTTTTGGTTAGGTAGATGAGCAGTCTTTAAGTAGCATTTTTTAATTTCTGTACTATTTATTTACTAACATGCTGCTTTTCAAATTTTAATTCAAATAGTAAAGGTTGAGGTCGCTGGACTATATTAAGACTATGGAGAAAAAGTTAAAAGATATTGTCAAGGCTATACAACGACCTCACAAAGCAGCCTTTTATCTATATTAAAAAAGAAAACCCATGCAAGGTTAACGCTGAAAATTTAATTTAGTTCCCACATGCAGAAAGTTCACATTTAAGACTGATTATCTTGGAATTGTAAGCTAATTTTCCTAAATACTGCTGAACTTTGTGCCTCTCCAACTTTAGCCTCTCTAATTCACATATTGCCTTCTATTTCTGTGCCTCCCACACATCCCCTGACATGTTCTCTTTAAAAGGCTATAAGAATTTCAGTCTTTCAATGTCACGAGGATGACAGCACCACTTCAGAAAAATCTTCCAGACAGTGCAATGTCCAGTACTCCATTTATTCATGCCAAAATAAGATCACAATTATGTTAATACCGGGTTAGTCTGTTTCTTGCACAACATAAAGAAAGCTTTGAGGTGTGTATATTTACTTTCAAGAATCTTCTACTTCTGGGCTAAAGGGTAATTTTCAGTCAAGGCTGAAGAATTTAGGCGGTTTTATTTTTAAATCATTTTTGGGAACCACTGTATTTTAAAAAGGTTATCATTCTATCCTATATCCTACTATAACAAATTTTAATCATTAAATAAGAAGAATGAGACTTGTTATTAATAAATGTCTTAGTATTACCTCTCAGGTACCTGATTACCCTGAAAAATTGTTTATTTTAGTGCACATTACCCTGTCATTAGGATTAGCTCTTCGCTGACTTGCCTAGCAAAAGTGCAAAGGTAAAGTCAGAGGAAATAGGTGGTTTAAATTTTATTGACATAAAGTTTTATATGGTCATTAAACAACCATAATTATAGATTGTGGCCCTCTGTGTGTGTGTGTTTAAACCCTTTTTTCATGATGAATGAGGTTTAATCTATCACACAGAACCACAAAAAGAATTCCTCATATCCAGTCGGGGGCTCAGCAGCACTTTGTATGTATTTATTTTGATGAGGTAAGGGCTATAGATGAAGAGGGGTGGCAGCAGCCACTGCCCCTGAACTCAGCTGTATCTTAATGTCCACAGGCCAGTGAGAGCTGTGGCAACTGATCATATTATCTCAACTGTATTTATCTTCTGCTTGACAATCTACAAATCCATTTATGCAGAATGTTTATCTAGAATTTTTATGTAGCTTTATGCATACAAATTTATTTCAACTAGCTGAGTCATGTCTATACAGTCTTGAATATAATAGATGAATAGAAATGTAATCAGTTCATCTCGAAATGACCTCTCGTGTGTAATCATAAAATCATTAAAAAGTTCCCAGGTGAAAATCTGAAATTCAGAAACTATTTCTTTACCTGAAATTGACAGATATTAACATTGACTGAGTTCTTTCCAAATGTCCATGAACAATTTAAAATTTAACTTTTGCATTAATGAATTGTTTTGAACAATGCTTTTGTTTTAAAATAATGCTGTTATATTTTAGGTGCTTGAGATTTTTACTTCCAGTTACAATAGTCTGTTCAATGAAAAATCAGTTTACCATGGGGGAGCAAAATATCCTGCAGTAATCTCTCAGAAAGAAGCACTTAAACCCTTTTTAAAGGCATAGAAGTCAATAGACTCTTAAAAAAGTTAGTAACTTTGGATAAGAGCATACAAATAAAATCTTGATCAGCGTAGTCACTACAACTCCTCCAACTGATTGTCCTTGATACTCTACCATCTGAACTGTGACCACATTTAAATTTTCCATTGTGCTTGTAGCATAGAAAATAGGTTATAACAGAAATGGTGTTGGGCCATGGTGTTTAATGAGACTCTGAAAGATTCTTCTCTATTCTGAATGATATTAGTTATCTGCATCCTGAATCAGACTTATTGTATTATGCAAAGTCTCAGGTGTAGAAAATTTTGAGATTTGTACACAGTTGTCTGTGTTTTTCTGAGAAAATTTCTTTTACACAAATCTGGAGTCCTTTAATTTCTCAAATTATGCTACACAGAAATCATATTTTGCAAAAAACGACTGTCCTCATCTTCCTTGTCTTTAGAAAAAGAGCTTGACTTTTGGCAGAGAAGTTAATTTATGATACCAAAAATCTATGGAAATCTATACAACTCTAGCAAATTTACAAAGCCTTGAAAATCAAAATTTCCTTTGCCTAATGAATGTTTGCTTTAACTCATTCATATATTTGAAAAAGGTCATTCACGCTTGTGGGTTTCACTGTTTGTCTAAGCTCAATATTTCATGATCTGGTCTTAAAGATCTGGAACCCAAAGGCAGACAAACGAACTAAAACTAATGTTCCTACCAGGTTTTGAGAGCAGCCATCATTCTTTCATCTGCATATGAGGAAGAAGAAGTTATTGACTTGAATAACAAGATGGCAAGATGCAAGTCAGAAAGCAAATAACCAAGTACAAAAGTGGACAGAGTACTCAGCATGAAAATGTAAAATATGATTCTTAAATGCTGAGAACAGTTGGACAAAGAACATAAAGCTGCATGGAGGCAACTTGATAATAAAGAAACTTTCCTCAAGTTTCAACAATGAGAATCAGGAAAGATAAGAGCAAAAGTGAATTGAAAGAGAATAGAGTTAGAGATGATGATGATGCATGAAAAGAAAAGATGACAGCACAACTAGCAGTAACTGAGGAGAGGTTTTAAAAAAAAAAAAAGGACTTGAAAATCTAAGGAAAGATGGAGAGATTAAAGAGGAATCTAAATATTAGACTAAGAATAGAAGGTAGTGAAAAAATAAAAAAGATATCTGGAGGTAAGGTCAGGTGGATACGGGGAGGGAAATAACGGATTTGAATGGGAAGAGAACTTAGAAAATGAGAGTGACATCAGAGATTAGTCAATTATAGAACACTAGTACAGGAGGTGCAAAGAGCCAACAACTGAGGAAAAAAAAATGTGCAAGAAAAGGAATGTAAAACTAATTGTATGATGATAATGAGGTAACAATCTTTAAAAGAGGAGATACTGAAATTGAATCCACATAGACTGGAAGGAACAGAAGAAATCATCTATGGGGCTAAAAGGCATATGGAATTTTCCATCAGCTGTATCACTTGATGGCATAACATGTCTGGTTGAGTCCAGCACTGAATTTAAGTAATTGATAGAGATTCTCCAGTGTACTATATAGGTTAGGTATAAAATTATGTGGGTTTTTTTCTGAAAGGAAGATATTTGTGCCAGTGTCAAGATGTGGTACACTGAATAGTTTTGAAACTGAAGTGAATACATTGATAAGGTGATCGACATAATTTGCTTAAATATTGGTGTCTATGGCATCTGAGGGGCCATTAGGTATAAAAGAAATACACAGTGATCCAACAGACAGGACATAGGACCTATGTGAGTCTCGCTCTGACCGTGAAAGAGCAACTGAAGACCAGTCAAAGTACTCTGGAATGTGTTAAATGGAACCTATCATAAGTCTGTGACATGTACCCTATCTCAGCTTGAGTACCTAGTTTTACTAAGGCAAAATGTGAGTGTTCAAATAAAGATAATTAAATTGAGTAATGATTTGAATACAGAACATATTACATATTGTTTTATCATTTTATAGAATAAAAACTGATTCTGTAAAACAATGAAAGATACTAGTTCTGGGAACTGCAAGAAAGAGGCCTTAAGCAAAGGGCCAAGGGCTAATTTTTTTTCTTCAATGGCAATCAGTAAGAATTGAGAAAACACATGGAACAACTGTTAGCGTAGAAACACATAATCACGTTATGATTATATGCAGGTGCTTTTATTGAAGAGCTCTAGGAGTCAGGGGTACAGACCCAAATCTGACTCCAACATGGATTCGAGATGGATACATTTTTATACCCTTTCCTTACATAACTGTTGTATAATCATATGTTAATCATTAACTTAATATTGTTCTATTGTGTATATTGATTTCACCCGAGCACGAGTTTTAAGCCACCTTCCCACAACATTTCTCATGATTGTTGTTCCTTTCTCATGATCTTTGTTGCGATTAAACAATTATTTTTAATTATATTTAATTACTAAGCAATCCTCGCATTTAACTTTATCATCTACCATACAGGTGTGTACACAGGTGCAGGTTCACATGATTTTAGCAAAGACAATGCCCACTCCCATTCCCAAGGCCTACTTTAGCTATCACAATTTTAGAAACATTTTAACCCTATGCTATCACAACCGGGAAAAAAATGACATTTGAACAGCTGCTGAGTAGTGAGCACTACCCTTTCCAGACACCACATGGAGCAGATCCCATGTTAATGTAACCATGCTTATAAGACAGGCATGAAATAAAGGGAGATGAGTGCTCACTGCAAAGACAAGCTGTTTTCTGGTATCTCATATTTTTGAGTTTCCTTTTTTTTTATTTTGTAAAAGATAATGGAGTTTGATTTCCTACTGGATTATTTCATGTTACATATACATAAGTCTCCCTTTGACCACTACAAAAAGAGAAGTAGCAGGATTTTTTCTCAGGCCAAGATGGAATGGGGAACAATATTGTGTGAAATTCACCTTATCTAGCTGGTTGCTTCTGTGACAATGAAATAGACTGTGTTCCTATGCTATCCAAGAACAAAGATGTCACTCCAATATATTGTACTTGGATTAGTCCTTTCTTACCACATCAAAAGAAGAAACCCATTTATTCTGTTTTATTGTGGATTGATAAAACATGTTTCCAGGACTTAAGAACTATAGAGAAAAACAAAACAACAAAATAAACAAAACAACAACAAAAAAAATGCCCACAAGAACATAGAGGCTTCAAGAAGGAGCTCTCTGCCAAAGAGATGAGAGGAGCGAGGAATAATGAGCACCTACTTCATCTAGGCAGACCCTGCAAGTCTGTCAGGAAGAAGGAAATGTGCATGGAATGCTAAAATACACAGACTTAAGACAGGGAACTGCTGTAGTTATATTTCATCAAATGTGCTCAAATAACAATTCTGGATTAACTAAATAAACAAATTAGACTGCAGTCAAAGGCTTCCCTCTTCTCTGAAAAAACCCGTGCATTTTGCTCTGAAATTAAACCTTTTAAAATGTAGGCAGTTTTTTTTCCTTCTTCAAGCAGCTTTAATCAGGAGCTGATTGACAACCACTTTTGTAATTGTGGGAAAGTTAAGAGAAGTATGTGAAGAATATGCCTATAGTCCTCGAGCAGTAAAAGTACTAAGTGCACACAGGCTTACAGCATTGTTCTTCAGGCTCAGGAGTTCACAAAGATCAAAAAGACAAGTAAATATGAAGCAGGGTTCATTTAAATAAAGACTTGCTTATCCTGTTTATCCAAGACTTGTTGGGTTGGGCTGAATTTATATCCAGATGTGAAAGAGCCTAGGAAAAAAAGTGTGCTATCAATTTCCTACTTGTTGGTATCATGATTAAATGCAACTCATTTTGCAGAAAGAAGGTTTCAAATGAGTGTAGCAGGTCAAGCTCCTCTCAAGGAAGGACATGGCTCACTTGGTGAGATGGTTACAAGAAAATTCTATTTGATCTAATATAGGAAAAAAAGTCCTATATCTTCAGTCACAGACTCAAACGATCTTAAAACTTGGAGACAATCATCTGGGAAGCAGTGTCTCTGAACAGGGCTTTGGAGTCTGGGATGGATAACTCCGCTCATGTAAACAGAAGAGAGATTACTGAGGAAAAATTAAGGTTGCTTATTGCTGACTTTGTGCTACTGTCCCATAAATAGAAAGTCTAAGCCCTTATCTCATTTCAAGACTTTTAGAAGAACTGTGATCATCCAGGGCTCAGGTTGTAGGCAAAAAACCAGCAGAAAAAATGATAGTGAGAACTGACCACAGAACAAGATCAGAGGGTCTTAGGTAACCACAAAAACTTTAACTTAGTATAAGGGTTAAGCCTGGGCTGTCCAGAAACATGTGATGACTTAAGTACAGCCATTAATTAAAGGTTTTGCCAACAACTGCAGAGTAAGAGATGAGCTCTTTCCCTGGGAAAATATTCTGGCACAAAGCTGAACCTTGAGGACCTAAGAGGTCAGCCACTTATATATATTTCTTAGCATCTGAAAAATTAAGAGAATATAATTCTTCAGATTCTTGTTTCTATTATGTTTACAAGGCTATACTATTCTAATTTTTTCATTTACATCACTCTGAACAATTCCTAGAATTCTCTTACTGCTATTTTCAGTAGAGTAATTTTAAAGTCAATTCTCTGCTAATACTTTGATTTAATTGAATCAAGGATTTGGTCTTGTTTTGTTCTTATCTCATATCTTGGGGTTAACATCAGTTTCTTACTTTAAATCACTTTTCTAATGGGAATTAAATTTTTAAAACTATAAATTTAATAAAGAGTGCACTCCTAAAATAGTATCATCATGATTTAAAAACTTCTGATTTTATTCTTATGGTGATCATTTCAGTAATTCTAAATTTTTGTTTCCATTTTTACAAGAATTGCTATGGGCACAAAAATCAGCTCTCTAAAAGCCACTCAGAAGAAAGAAGTAAAAAATAACCTTTCTTCCAAATCCCATCTTTGCGTGAATACACCAGAGATGGGTCTCCACAGTCATGAAAAATTTCCTTGCTTGCACAATTTCAGCTGACTTGGCTGGTAAAACTTATCTATTGCTTTCTTCTCTCCAGTAACTTTAATTTGCAAAAGGGTTGACCTTGCCTGTACTTTGGTTACAGCCCATTGCATTTGTGACACAGCTTGTGTTCAGGATTTGCATAGGCTAATTGCATCCCCAGATCTCCACCCTCCCAGGTATTCTCTCTCTGAAATTTGTGAAAACAAGCTTTTGCTCTAGTCCTGGATTTCTGTAATGTAGTAGCTACTTAAAAATGTACCTGATTGTAAAACTAACATAATGTTTACATAATGATTTAACCCTTGTACCTGAGAGCACTTGTACCACATCAGATGTTCTGTCTTATGTATACTTCAGCCTCAATCTCCTCAAGGGGAGTTTCTATTAGTAGCAAGGGAGGTTTGAGGAGCCATTGAAACTAAGGGAATTATCAAACCCTAATTTTCCTTTTTCATCTGGTTATTTTCTCAATGTTGTTTTAGTGTTGGTTTAATCATCTGTTTCATTTGTTCGACTATGCCAGGTGGCTGAGTCCATAAGAAATACATTTTTTTTCTTGCTGTTGAACTCTTCACATCTTTGAATATTCTCAGAACAGCTGTCAGATTCAATCTTCACTGGGACTATCTAGAGAGAAAAAAGCCTTTTCCACCATGTCTGCAGTTGTGGCTTGCTCAACAGTCCACTGCAAAAGAAATGTTATCCCCTTACTTCAGAATACTGAGGGAGGGAACCTACGGTTACAAGTAGAAATTATTCCTTTAGGGATTTCTATCAGTAGACCTACAAAATAATTTTGACAGCATTCTGTCTTTCTTCCTACCTCTGAGACCCCGAGAGGAATTTTTCTTTAAATTTGATCGTTTGCTTGGAGAACAATTCAGGCATACCTTTGCACATTTACTTTTCAAGCCAGAAGCCCAAGACAGAAAGCTTTTGGAAAGTCATTTCCTAGATTCCCTCCACTGAAGATCTATCTCACCAGCATAATATAACATTTCTTTTCTAAACTCTGTTGATGTTATCTATATACGAACCTTACCTCCTTCAAATAGCAGTGACCCAAATATTATTTTTATTTTACCTAAGAAGCATTTTTACCAGGTCTTTTTACATTCCTCAGCTAATACCTTCAAAGATATGAGATGTTTAAATTATTTTGCCTTTTTCCCAGTCTTTCAATTAAGTGCTTCATTTTCATGTGTTTCTTTCATGAGAGTTTCTAACATTATACCTGCTTCTATGAATTTTTAATTTCTGTTTGAAGTTTACACAATATCTTGTTTTACCAGCTGATCTAGTATTTTACCAGCTGATCTAGTATTTATTTTGAGTACAGTCCCAGAAGTTTTTAATTTTTTCACCATGAAATGTTTCTTCCTTTCACTAATGCCACAAATACACTGCAACAATTAGAATACATTTAGAGAATTGATTCACAAGAAGTGTGTTCATGAGCATCCTGTGTTGATAAGAATTGTATAAGTGAACTGCATTTCCAAGTACGATCTGAAAACAAAATAAGAATTCAATTGCAATGAAAATATTCAAGTGCAGGTGATGGAAAGCAATTCTATGGTGAGCTGAGGATGGGACAGCTGAATAGCACATGCTTCAAGTGCTTCCAGATGTTTGGGTGAAATTTTGTGGTTGTCAAATTCAGTATGCCTTTTCTTGAATGCAATAACTGGAGTCACTATAAAACATTAGTTTGAAATGAAACGCTGCGTGTGAAAGCAACAATTGAAAGTACCAGTTCACTCTTCTCCATCTTTTATTTCATAGCAAAAACTGCATGTCTCTATGGGTGTTATGCTACATAGTGTGGTTTGGACCAGTCAGAAATGCAAAATGTTTGAAAATTATTAGAAAGCGTTTCTCCCTGTGGTGGTATATTCCCTCCTTTCCTCCTTGGGATGCTCTGTGATCTCAGAAATGCTCATTAGGCCTCAGCCTTGATCAACAACACCCAGACTAAGCTCCTCTTGAGCTTATCAGAAACACTGTCTGCTCCTAGGGACTTATGCTGTCTAATGAGCTCTTTTTTTTCAATGAACAGCCTTGGAAACTTATTTTTATTGCCTGAATAACAACCCAAGCGGAATAATTTGTTATTGAACTTTAAAAGAAAATTACTGACCCAAATTGCATCCAGGATGAAAAATTATTATGACTAAAGCCAACTTTAATGACCTATTTAACAACTCTGTAAATGTGATCCTAAGCGAGATCCTTTGAGCTCTCCTGGACTCCAGCAGGATGCCACCAGCAATCTCCCTCTGAGTGGGACATCTCTCAGAGCCAGAAAACTCTCAAGTTTGCTATACTTGAAGAATCACTGCTGAGTGCTAACAGAGAGCCTGGGCTGGTACCCGTACTCCTAGAGGTTCAAGTCTTCACCCATTTAGAAGATGCAAAGGCATCCAACAGGAGTACTTCACTGAATTTGCGTGAAATTTTTCACAGGTATAATTTTTCCATACTCATTTAGGCCTGTAGGAATGTGAGTGTGGATATGCTATAGCAAACCTACTATGAATGCTGCTCTCTTAGATTCTTACATATGTTAGATTTGCAAATAAGTTAAACCTATCAGCGAGTTACTGTGTGGTATGGTAAACGCTTTGAGAATTTTTTGTTAAATTTTTTAAATTAAGGTATTAATTAAGTACTGTTAAAGCTTTTACACCTAATTTGTTGGTCAAGGCCACAGTGAACCTTATACCTCTACAGGAAGGTCTCTCTTATTTCTTCATATCTTTACACTTGTCTATCCTTACCCTTTTCCTGGTCACCACTCACCCCAACCTTCATGTAGGTAATTTTTGTGTCGATTTTAGTTTTAGATTGATTGATTTATGATTTTAGGGTTTTCTTCTCTGTGTGCTTTAACCATCTAGTATGTAGCAGAATGAACATTGCCAACAAATTTTGTCATACTTTCATTTTTTTAGTAAACCTGCTTTTGCCAATGCCTTTGTCAAGGACTCTTTAAGTGACATAAACCAGTAATTTAGAGTATTTGTGTGGCTCTCCTTCCCATGCCGTTTAAGCTGCTGTTCCTGTAACCAGTGCAGAGTTTCCACTGAGACCATGAGATTCCAATGAGATTCCAATGAGATATTGGGATTTAATTCTCAATAGTACCATTTAACATCCAAAAATAAAGTACTGGTAGTTGAATGAGAGTTGTTTCATCATGCTTTCTTGGTGACACAACTCTCATTCTACCACAATTACAGTATTTTTTTATATTTGACCACCTGTACATTTCTATTTTACAGGATTGATGTTCTGGGCACATTTAGAGCCATAGAATCATAGAATCATTGAGGTTGGGAAAGATCTTCGAGATCGTCGAGTCCTACCTTTGACCAAGCACCATCACGTGAACTAAACCATAGCACTAAGTGGCATGTCCAATCATTTCTTGAATACTTTCAGGGATGGTGACTTCACCACTTCCTTGGGCAGCTCATTCCGATGCATGACCGCCCTTTCAATGGATAAATTCTTCCTGATGTCCATCCTGAACCTTCTCTGGCACAGGCTGAGGTTATGTTCTCTTGTCCTGTCACTGGTTGGCTGGGAGAAGAGGCCAACCCCCACCCAGCCACAACCTCCTTTCAGATAACTGTAGAGAGTGATAAGTTCTCTCCTGAGCATCCTTTTCTCCAGGCTAAACAACCACTGCCCCCTCCGACACTCCTCGTAGGACTTACTCTCTAGACCCTTCACCAGCTTCATTGCTCAACATTTACAAAGTGGAACACCAGAAAAACCCCTTCACTATTAGCTGCACTTTTGCTGAATTATGCTTGAATCCTGTTTATTTTGGCGACCCTTGCAGACTTTTCATTTTCTCTAGCTTCTCCTCCTTTACTTCTATGACTAAGGCTTGTGCATTTAGGCAATTTCATTTGTGTGATCAAATTAGTGATCAAACATTCATTTTGGCAATTTCATTTGTGTTTGATCCATTTGACGATGGAAATTGAAGAACTTTTCAGAAATTCCTTGGGTAAACAACTAAAATGTATACTCAGTATCCAGGGAAGCAAAGGTATACTTGTGCTAGAAACTTCAGGCTGATGAATAAAGAAAAAAAATTATTCCTTGCATGAAGGAGTGAAAATCACTCAGCTCTAAGATCTAAACCCATATTTAGATCAATCATCTTAACCATGGCTGTAACACACATAGGTGGGACTTAGTTCAATTTTCAATAATCACTGTGAACCGCCTGCTTTTCCTTTCAGTTAAAGTGTGAAATTAGTTTAAAAAAACCTAATTAGTTAAAAAAAATTCTTAAAAAATATTTGTTGCTAGTAGTCAGATCGGGTAGCAGGGTAGAAGTGAGGCTGCACAGCTCCCTGCTCATGGGTCCCACCTCAGTGGGGTTGCATGTATATTGCCAGCACCCAGGGTCCCACTACTGTCAACCCACACAGAGAAATGTGGGCAGGGATGCTCATGCAGACATGAACACACCAAAGCTCTCTTCCTGTTCCTCTTGCTGCCTGATCACGATGAAAGTCTGTTAGTAGAAAATAAATGCGTGTGTAAACGTATATACAACATAGGACTCTCAAGGAACTGTTCTGAAGACCATCTGCCCAGTTGCTGTCCCTGGTATCCCATTGACACCTGTATCTCCAAACTCCTTTAGCTGCAGTCCCACTCCATCCGCTGGAACAGCCCACCTTTACATGCACACACAAAAGTACACCCCTACACATGCACCCACACCCTGCACACTCTGGGTCTCTCTGGTGCTGCCCCCTGCCCCACAGCCTTAGCCTCACAACCAGGCAGGTGCTTAGCCCTCCCACTCCTCAGGGAGTCTTTGTGTAGGAAAAAAAGTCAAAATGGAGCTTAATGATGACGCAGGAGACGCTGTGTTGTCTGCTGCAGACACTTGCTGGCACATGGACTGACAGGCCCCTGCTCACGCTCTAATAGCCTCTTTCATCCTCTTTTTCTCTGCTGCTCTGTTTCACTTCTTGCTTTCCAGATTGTCCTGATGTCTCTCTTTCTTGCCTTCCATTTCCTACCCTGAACACCCACAATGACACAGGGTTCCCCCCTTTCTTACAAACACCACCGTTTTTTTTGTACACAGCAGCACCATGACACCACTTGCTTCTTTCTGGCATCTCACTCTTTGCCCCAGCATATTTCACACTCATGTCTCTGCCTTTCATACTTCTCTCCTTGGTGGCTCTCTGTTAGCATCCTGCATGAACCCTGGACACGTGCTAAGTACCTGAGCCAGTGACATTTCTTCTGTCAGAATTTTATACAGCATGGTTTTGGAGCTGTTGTAGAATCTCAGTAGCAGGGAGATAAATTCAAAGTGACTGTGAGAGAGAAAATTCAACACTGCCCTTGCAGAGATGTAGGTGTGATGGATTGGTATAGTTCTCTGGCAGACCACTAGCGCTTGGGGAATGTAAGCTTCTGTGGAAAATTGCAAAGCTTGTTTCGTTGATGGCATCACTGTGCACAATTATTCACTAGGGCTCCCTTATTCTCTGCAGTAATATTTGTGTCTGGTTCAGATTATTTGAGCAACTGTTAGGATTAAAGAGCTAAGAGAGTAACAAACTTCCTTTCTCATGTTGATAGTACTTGTGCAGCAAGGGCTCTTAATTTCTGATTCTTAAGGGGAAGAGAACCATAAATTTTATTATGCCAATGACTCTTCAGTGTGGAAAAGGAAGTTAAGTACTTAATCAAGACACTGAGGAGTAGTTCTTCCTTTTCCTTTTTGTGAGTAGAGTTGTTAACAAATAAGCTAATATACCTAGAATTTCCAGGGGGCCCAGACAAATCCTTACTTGAAATTCCACATATATGATCAATGGCTAATATTTGGGAGTTACTTCTTTTTTTCAGTATTTTTACAGTGGGCTTTTAAAGGCTGTAATGAAAAACAGGGTAAGAGCTCAGCAAATGCTGATGAACTGTCAAATGAAGCAAATTATTCAAAGCATAAATATCAACAATAACATGAAAACTGGGACAAGGTTTTTAACAAGTACCACTTGTATGACTATCAGATCATTTTTCTTCATAGGCTTTGCACTTTAGTTTGAACATCTTAAATCTGGATACCAGTTATAAATGCAACTGGAGGCTTAACAATTCTGTTAGAGGAGTGAAGCTGATGAATAGGACTCATCCTCTAAGTACTGCAATCAGACAGATTATTCTATGATGAGGAAATGTTTTTTAAGATTAAAGGAATGAGGAAAAGGAAGGATGTTAAGACTACAGATGTGATGGGTCTTTGTCTATCATTTAGGAAATGCTGGTGTCATCTGACAAGAGTGCCTAGATTGTAAATAGCACCTTAACAAGCTATATGAGTGCTACAAGCATCATGTAAAGATCACATTATAGCGGTGATTGGTTGTGAATGCTAAAGTAGGTTGAAATGTGCTGAGTATCTCTAAAATATCAGCATCTGCCGCAGAATGCATTGCCTCTCACTGCAGAGTTTGGTCTATTGCAAATACTGGGTGAGTAACTGTGGGGAAGAAGCATCCCACATAACAACTTATCTAAGTTTCAACATGCTGTATTGGAGATGGCAAATCAGATGACTCCCCTGTGGATGAACTTTTGGCATTGGTAAATTTTTGGAATGAGAGGAGGGCTTGTTTCAGTGAGGTAACCTCAGGCACCCTGCTGTCCTCTGAAGTAGCGTAACATTTTGTAACTTTCGCATATGTTAGATGAATCATGTTAAAAAAATGTATCAACTTCTTCGTTTGATGAAAATGCAATAGCTTTGGGGGTAAGCTTAAAACATGTAGTCCTTCTCCCACAGTTCAGCCAACTGTTTCTGGTTACTATGAGTCTGCAAGAATTTGTGATCCAGTTTGTGATTCAAAGAAATGCAGACAATTAACATGCATTCCTTTGCAATGTCTGAGCTTTCCAAAGGCTTTGTGCTCTACTGCTGTGCTTCCAGTACATGGCAAATACATTTCCCCATATTTCTGTGGCTTAAAGCCTGGGTTGTTGCAGTTCTTGGCAGTGAGATGACAATCAACAAAGGGACAAATGCTTTCACTGCAAAGTCTTCAAAAACAAAAAAAACACTAACAAATGAATTTTATATTCTGGGAAGACACAATAGAGGAAATTAGAGGAGAGAACAGGGAAATTTATGTTCAGTAATATGAAGAAAACCCCCACCAAAACCACAACTGTGTTGTACTGCAGATGTAGAAGACTATCTCAGGAATGACGTGACATTAAAAACTTATTTCATTACTTAGCATAAGAAAAGAAAATGAACTCAAATCTCAGAAAGCAGCAAAACAAGAAAAGCAGATCATTAATAGCTGAAGCACAGTACAAGAGGAAACTGCCTAAAACTTGTAATCCAAAAGCAAGTGCATTTGGTCACGTATTTCCCACTGCTAAATAACTAAAAAAACCCTCACAGTAAATATAAAAAATGTGTATTAAAACATCCCTACCCACAATTCTCAGTTCTCAAATTCACTTAAAGGAAGCAGTAAGTCAGGAGGAAAATGTTTTCTGGGAAAGACAATGTTGTAAGGATTTTGGCTTAGATCAAAAGATGCTTCTGTCTAACTGATTATTTTCTAGGTTTAGTGGAATTTGATTTGCCTTTAATTCTGATTTTTTTGATAAAAAAAAAGAAGTCTATTATGCAGACTTCCTTTGAATAGAACTGAAAAAATGATGAATTATAGCTCTCTATTAAAAGCACTGCAGATTAGTTCTCACAAGGGCAGGTTCCAAGTTCAAAATAGCTACATCAGAAACCAGACAAAAGCCAGCAAGATGCAATGTCACCTTGGGAAGCAATCAAAAAAAGTTATTCTTTAACACCTTTTTATCTCACAATAACCAATTTATAGACTCATAAATTATAACTATACATGATACATATACATGATGGACAAGCTGGGAAACAGATTTGCTGAAAAGTTCATGGGCTTCCTAACATATGTAAGGCTGAACACAAGCCATCAGTGAGCTTTGTCAGGGAAGGTGACCAGGATGCATTAAATGAAATGCAGCATTCCTGACTCAGCAACTCTAGATGCTGCCTACAGCTTTGGGCACCCCAACACAGTAAGGACACACGGGCAAACAAGCTCAGTGGGAGCCCCATGGTGACTAGGACTAGAATTATTGCTGCGCAACACTTACACAGCTGCAAGGACTTTTCTGCCTCTCTCCTCGCCCCACCAGTAGGAGGACTGGGGTTGCACAAGGAGCTGGGAGGGAATAGAGCTGGGACAGCTGACCAGAGGGATGTTCCACACCATACAGCAACATGATCAGCACATAGAGCTGGGGGAAGAAGGAAGAAGTGGAGGATGTTCAGAGTGATGCCATTTGGCCTCCCAACCTTCTGTTAGGTGTTATGGAGCCCAGATTTACTGGAGATGGCTGAACACCTGCCTGAAATTGAGAAGTGGTGAATTAATTCCTTGATTTTGTTTTGCTTATGTGCATGGCTTTTGCTTCACTTATCAAACTGTCTTTATCTCAGTCCAAGAGTTTTCTAATTTTTACACTTTTTATTCTCTCCCCCACTGGGAGAGGAAGTGAGCAAGCAACTGTGTGGGGCTGAATTGGCAATGAATGCAGGGTATGAGCTGCTGTATAATGAATTTGGGGTATTCTGTTGCTTACCCTAATTTCCCTAAAAAGTCTTCACGAGCTCTTTCTCATTAAGTAGTTTTTCTTCAATAATTTTGATTGAAATTATCTATTTTTATTTCACATAAATAAGTTCCTTATGAAACAGTGCATGTAAGAAGTAACAAGTTATTTTGCCTACTCAGAATGGTGTCTGGTGTCAATCACATTCAAGACCTGAAACTTGCTAAGGTTTCTTATCCAGTCCTACAGTTAAAGGACTTTTTCCCCGTAAAGTTGAGTCCTCTTTTCTTGGGGCTTTACAATTTCTCTACAGTTTAAACTTTTATTTTCCTATTAATATCAGGCAGAAACACCAATATATACGGGTAGCAGTAGCCAGGAGAAAGACAAGGGGTAACCTGATCCTTATCCAGATGTACTTGTGAAGAAAACAAAATTTGGACAATGGAGGATATTTATTTTAGTAGTTAAACACATAATGTTATGTACTAGGGTTTACTGTCAGACAAAGTTTGACTACATTTAAAATTTATAGGCAATTTTTATGATCATAGTAAGTAACCACTGGAATTAAATACAAAATATTATGGCACTTTTATTGGATGGGTTTTTTTCCTTAAAATGGAGGATGATTTTATTTTTTAAAATATAAAAGAAAAGTCCTAGTTTAAGTAGTATTTAATTATGGAAGTCCAACATTTTGTATTATGGTGAAAGCCTTAAAATGGGGAAATTTTATGAGGGAAGCAATGTGTTTTTAACTAAATTTAATTCTTCATTTGCAGTAACTCCTTATAGCAAATACATATGTCATTAATGATGTCCCAGAGGCTAGTGAACCATTATCTTTTAAACAGAAAATAAACCTCATTTTTACAAACACTTGTCATGGTTTGTGAAAAAGTGCCTTACCATGTACTCTTCTTCAAACTCCAGAGGTTTGGCAAGACAGCTGCATTCTTTGCAGTCAAGGGACAAATCCCTGTCAAGTTAACGAAGTAATATAGTTGCTTTTCCCCCTCGTGTTATCTAAAAATTTCAGATTTCAATTATGTACTGATAAGGGCCATCAAGCAGTCCTTGTCTCCTTATGCTGAATGAAGAGCTTCACTAAAGCAGCTGTTTCTCTCTCTGCCAAAGATAAGTTGCATAAAGAAAGGTTACCTGAGCAAAGTGTTTTGAACAACTGACAGTTCAGTCAAACTGGTTGAAGAAATCCATTTCCTGAACCACAAATTACTACATGCCTTAAGAGAAATCTTGTCCCCACAGCCTTTTCAGTTCTTCTCTGGGAGGAGCTGCCTGTCCATGGCCTTCTCCTTTTCTGAGGTCAGCACTGCAAATGTCTTCTGATCTTGTCAAAAACATAAGACCTCTGGTTTAAATATTTTATGGCTCATATTTTAATACAAATTCTCGGATCCAGTAGCTTTTGTTATTTTTGAAACCAGGTCTGATAGAATCAGTCTTTTGTGGTTTTCTGTTTGGTTGATTGGTTTGTTTTGTATTTTCTTTTCAAGTAGAAAGTACTGGAGAAATAGACCAAGTAGATTGATAAGTGGGTGGTTTGTTTTTAATAACGTTTTCTTTTTTTTATATATCTTAGTCAGTTATTCCTCTCACTCCTTCTTCTAACTGCCCTGCTCCTTTTTTTCTTCTGCCACTCCCTTCAAAGAAACAGCCAATAACACTAAAGTAGAAAAGGGCTTTCAGCTGGATTTGCATTTGCTCTTTATTTTAATTATATTCAACAATTCTATTTGGAGAGAAAAATATATATCGTAATTAAAAGAAAAATAAACAAATTTTATTGTTACTATAAAGCTGATCTTACAACCTGCTCCAAAATAGGGAAAATCTTCAGATAAATACCAGGCAACAGTCAGTGTATTTTAAATAGCCAATGCTGCAAACAGAGTAGGTTGCCATTAGAGATAAGTAGAGATAAGTTCAGAGGTTCCAAAGCATGCAATTTAAATGATAAAAAGAAGTAAAACACAAAACACCATAATACTGATTAATGAAAAATGCTAAAGAAAAAAATATTTGCAGACATGAAAATGATTGGATAGAAAATTAAAAATGCAAAATGAAAAAAAATTTCAACTGAATAAAACGTAAGCAGGCAAGCACTGAACATAAAATAGAGGTAATACTACTGTTATTGTTGAAGATCTAATGCTAGGTAAAGATATGCATTTGGTGCAGAAGTAGTAAGGTGAGGATTTTTGGATTCCACTCCTACTCTGAATCCCACTTGCAAGTCTGCTAAAATATCATTATCAGTTCTGATAAAAATTAAAGAAGAAACAGGAGAAGGGAGATATATCAAAAAATTTAAATAAACAGGTTGGCAGGTGCAAGGTGCACCTTGCTCAATTTGATGAGTGATTCCATAAACGAACTTTAGACCCATTTATGAACAATGTTAAAAATTGCTAGTGGTATTTCAATTAAATCCATATGTTAAATAAAAAACATTTCCCTGTGCAGAATGGGCACTTTGTTTTTAATGAAAAATTGTATCTTTGTCTTGAAGAAAGTATTGCTATTATCTTCCATTGTTTGCACCACTATCAGAGTGTAACTAAATACAGTGATATGAAAAATGCACGTGCTGCTTATGCATGGAAATTTCATTCAGCAAGGTGTTCTTAATGCTTTGAAATGGTTTTATAAGAACTTGCAAGGTTTTCTCTCTCTCTCTTTTTTTTTCTTTTTTTTTTTGTTTTTTGTGTGTGTGGTTAGTTGATTGGTTTTGTCTTGATTCAAACTGGGTTTTAAAGTAACCATAAAAAATGGGGTTTTTTTTTGGTAAACCCCTCTGGATGACATCCCTTCCCTCCAGCATGTTCATGCCACCAGACAGTTTGATGTTGCTGGCAAATTTGCTAAATCTGCATTCAATCCCATGGTCCATGTTGCTGGAGAGATTAGGATGCTGTTATGTCTCAGTAGCCTAGCAGCACCCTTTAATCTTCATGGCTGGTTTTAAGATATCAAAAAACAAAAGTCCTCATCTTTAGGATAGGGGGATATCCTTTTCCTCTTTGCAATGATCTGGGATCCTTTAGGCACATTTACTTAATTATGCCTATGCTGTCTACAATGTATATTGTATATATCTTAAGAAAGTTAATAAAATGTTGTATTGTTAAGAAAGTTTATGCAATTTCATACTATACAGACTAATTGAATACCATGGTTAGAGAATAAGATTTTCCAAACAGATGTTAAAACGAGAGAGAAGTTAAAAATTTAATACAGTAAATAGTAATGATAATGATGATAATAATAGTAACTTTTTGCCCTAGGAAGCTCACACATTTGGACATTTTATCAATGGTATGCCATGTGAAGACAGAGTCATCAGGTTACTCGTACATGACCCATGATGCTGAGAAGCTATTTGAAATGGCCACTTTATTCTTATTCTCTGTTTATTCAACTTTCCTTATCAAAGAGTCATAGCATACAGCTTCCAATAACTCACTGAAGTAGAAACAATGTTCAGAGAACAGAAGTGGATACAGCAGTACAGCTGGCTGAAAAGAGTGCATTTACAAGCTTATTCACTGTCCTGGACAGCAAAATAATAAATTATATGCCCAAGAAAAAAGTATGAGCCCAGACACTTAGCTAGTAGAAATTGTAAGCAGCTCTCCACTCCCATTTTGTTTGTTTGATTTTATTTTATTTGTTTTATTTGGTTTCTTGTTTGTTTTTTTTTTTAATACAGGCAAATAGTTACATTTCATAACTCAAAATACATGGAGTCTGTGAGACTTTTATAATCCTGACTGTGTTAGGGTTGTCAAACTGTTTTACCTTCAAATCTTCTCCATATTTTCCATAATTATTTTCCATTATTCTGTATCTAAAACTTTACAGATGTGTCAATCTGTCTTCTTTATTTCTTTCTGGAGCACACATACAAGTCTAGTCTCCACTGGTAAGGTGCCTTCCTTTACACAGTCACGTCTTCTTATAGGATCTCTGCTTCAGGAATTGCTTTTTTTTTTTTTTTTAATTTTGTGAAGACTAGCCAGAAGCAGGAATTTGAACCATTTTTAACACTTTTCACTGCAGGTTTTCTCTCAAATGGGATAATGGTCTCATTCTCTGTTTCCATCCTTCTTGTGCTTCCATGTAGAACGGTAAATCAACGCTGAACAAATGGGAAATAAGCAAAAAAAACCTATTGCTTATCAAATTAAAATACATGGTAAACTCGTGTCAAGAATATCAAGAAATATAGGCAGAATTTGCTAAAAATTGGGGTGAGGGAGACGTTGAAGGACGTTGTAAAGGACATATGCACTCCTATTGAGGCTGAGAATGCAAAAACCTGGATAGTGCTGGAAGCGTGTACAGCAGGACTGCTGGGTTCAATTTTAAGTATTCTCAGGAAGAAATGTGCTGGGGACAAAAGTACCATTTTGAGAGGCAATTTCAGTCTCTGAGAGAGTCTTAAATCTTGTAGTGGTAACATCTGGATGAAACTACCATGAGAGAGAAAAAGGGGCAGACCCCAGCACTGAATTCCTTTGTGGCACTCTTTTATTTGTCACTCCTCTGAATATGAAAGATTTACCCACTCTTCATATGAGAATGCAGTTTGTTATTAGCTGCGACTATTGATATATATATATATCCAATAGACCCATTAATTTCTGGTTTGCACAGAATTGTGGATATTGTTGTTCCTTTGGCGCTTCTAGGCTACAGGTTTGTCTTAAAACCAGATGGCACTGATGGTATAATGAGCAGGAGGAAAGGAAGTTTGGCTTTAAAATCTTTCACGGGAAGCCAAATTAACATCAAATTTCTGCTTATGCAGGGGGAAAACTGTACATACATCAGGACAGGCACCTTTATACTTTTGTCTTGTTTGGTTTGATTGAGAAAGGAATTCAGTTAAGTTTCCTGTGACTGAAGTGGTCCCATTAGTTCTCTATACTACTTTTCATAAAATAAAAAAATGCATTGTGAGATGACACAGTCCAAGGGATGGGAATATGAGTTAGCAACATAAGGAGCAGGGTGAGACATAACTGCTGGTGCCCTCAGGTAAGTTAAGGAAATGAGAATCTGGCAACAAGTCAGAACAGGCCAGCTCAGTAAATAGCATGCCTCCCTGCTTAATAAAAAACAATTTGGTACTTAGTGAATGGAGGTCTCTGTGCGAGGGGGGAAAACAGCTAGTCAATCTCAGTGAACCTCAATGTTTCATTCCAGTGGAAGACACCGTACATTTTTACAGATAAAGTTATAATCTGAGAGTCAGGTATCACCTTGTTTTACACTTACCTAGAGTGTTCTTCTGCTGCTTTATTGAAAATATTCTTTGGCAAGTAACCTTTCAAATAATAATTGGGAGGTATAAAAGTTTAGTTAACTAACCACAAGAGATTTTGGTTTAATTTTCTCAGTCCATGCATAGGGTCTCATGCCTTTAAGTTAAAATATATTCTATGTTTCTGCCACTTGTTTGCTGACAGAAAGCTGTAGCGCGGT
>VZRV01005700.1:78689-262212 GCA_013398115.1 Falcunculus frontatus | reverse complement strand
AATGACAGGGGTTTGACAGGAACCAATAACAGAGGTATAGGGGAGGAACAGATTCAAACGAACCAATGATAAACCGAACAGAACAGAACTTTCCAGATACAATTGAATATTCAACGAAGGGTTATGAATATACATAAAGGGGTAAACCAATGGGTGTAAGGAGAACAAAGAGGGTTCTGGAAAGAGGGGTGGAGTTGCGGTGGGGTGACACCCAGTGGGAAGGAGCCTCAATCGTCGACCCCGCCTTCGGGGTCGGACTCTTGGGCTGGAAAGTCCACCCACTGAATGTCACTCAGCCCCAAAGTGGGCTGGGCCACCGCAACAGAAAGCTACACCTGCACCAATTACAAGCTTGTCTTTTAAGACTTTCTTGAATCCTCTAACATTCCCATTATTTTGGTCAGAGCTGGCATTCAGGATGGGTGACCTTATTCACATACAGAAGCACAGAATCTGGGGTTGGCCTAGGCTGGAAGGCACCTCTGCAGTTCATCTTGACCCACCACCTGCTGAGAGCAGGGTCTTCTTGAGCAGTTTGCTCAAGGCCATGTCCACTCAAGTGTTTATTAATTCCAAGGATAAAGACTCCATAGTGTCCTGAGTGACTTGTTCTAGTGTTTGACCACCCTTGTAGTTAAAATAAAACAAAAAAAAACCACCAAAAAAACTCCCAAACCAACCAAACAAAAAAAGCCCCACCCACACAAAACCAAAACATGGTAAACTTTCACAGGTTTTTTTGTTTATTGCAAGAACTGTGACATTGAATTCCTGAAAAAACAAAGGCGAAATAGAAGGAGCTCTTTGGCAAAATTGGAAGAGTGTTAACTTTAAAAAGGCTGGTAAAATCAGGAAGGAATAAATGGCTATTTCAGAACCTAAATTTGTCTTAATTTTCAGGCAGTACAGAATACTGGCTTGAAGACTCCTCTGACTAAAGACTCAACTCACTAGAAACTACAGACAGAAAATCAAGGAGCAGAAACAGTCAAAAAGACCTTGGAATAGAAATGAAATCCAAAATAGAATGATGCATCTCAAATGTACATTGTGAGATTTTGAAATAATTTGTGTTTTTATTCCAATATCTGTTTCAGAAACATGACAATATATACTGAGAAAAATATGCCCTCTTCTGTTAGTCTTTCATTTAAGAAATAGATTCCCAAAGTTTATTTCCTGCCTGATTCACTCTGCTGTTACCAAAAACATCTTGACAAACAAATTAAGAATGGTTTGTAAAATTTGCACGCATGTGTGTACCAAGTAATGAAAATGTCAAGGTACTTCATTGGTTTTCACATAAGATTTTCTCCATTTAAGAACCTTTATCAGTATAGCAATAGCTTCTCTTTTCCATGGAGTCTGAGAATACAATAGGAGAAGAGTTATTTCATTGATGCTGTTTAAATCCATTTTCTGAATGTCAATTAAAATTAAAAAATTGTTAAATTATTTTCTCCTCTTTTTTCCTTTTTTGTTCTGAGTGTGGTTAGATTTATAGAAGAGAATTCTACTCACTGTATAGTTTTTATTTGGGTTCAGTCTCTTTTTTAATCATAATTCAGAATCAGAGTAATGTAAGACTAGACTTATTGCTAGCTATATAAGTAGATATGTGGAGAACGCTGTAAAATTTTGTGCAGCTTCTCTATATTCAGTTACATACCCCTACCTGCAATCTTAAGTAAATGCTAACCCAATTATATCTTTGACTAAATTAAAACTGACTGACAAGCTCAAAAATGATACGGAGTAGATGTGACCATTATCCGATTTCTAAAATGTACCAGAGACAGTTAGATGCTCCTTTCCATTTTTCACCTTAACACAATGCATAAAAAAATTTCACAAAACAAATACTAATTTCCTGCAGTCCATCTTAAGCAGAATTTCCATTGGGAGTCCTTTGATTTTAGTACTTAGAAATGTGCTAAAATTGGCATGCTGGGAAAAAACCCTACATCATTCTAAGTAAATTAGGCTGACTTTTTGCCTGTATCTTCAAATTACTCTTGATTTTCTATCTAACTGCACAGGGTGGGATTTCCCAAAACTTGCAAGGAAGAATAACATTTTGAGCAAGATGGATTAAAGATGAAGTGTCAAAAAAGCAATAGATGCTGATGAATTTTCAAGATTTAGAAAGCAGCATTGGACCTTTATTTGAGGTGAATAATGGAACAGTGATTGCACTTGTTAAGTCATACATACGGTGTTCGTTTGAAACACTGCAGTTCATTTCAGTGGAGCTTATTCTGTTGAAAAAATGGGATCTGAGGATCTGGTCCTCATATTTAAGGTTAATATAGGTGAAATTATTTATGTTTGATATTTAATTGATGTACTTCTTATATTTTACTTGGTGCTTGTGATGAAGTTCTAAAAATGGTTCAAGAGTGGAAATAAAAAAGAACAATATGTTGGAGGGAAAGTCAGAGAAGAATAAAAGCGTAGTCTCACAATTGTTTCCACAAATTGTGGGAAAAGTTCTTGAACAGTCATACACACATTAAAAAAAAAACCCAAACAGACCAAAACCAAACCAACCAAAACAAACCAACCAAACAAAAACCAAAATGCATACATGAAAAAACTTTTTAAGAAAACTTTTTTAAAAACACGGGCGATTTGAAAAGTGTAATTTAAATATGCCCAAGTTAGTTGGAGTCTAGTTCACTCTGCTTTAAAAATTTACCAAATTTTCCTAATTTTTTCAAAGTTAGCCCCAAAGATGTTTTACAATCTCAGTATATGCAAACAGTAGTTAAGGACAATACAGAATTGTCTAAATTCAGGCTGTTCCATCCTCCTCTCAGTAGGGACTACAAGTAAGCATAAAGCAATATGATTAAGAATTCATTTGTTTTACGGTTCTAGGGGAGCTGAAATTATTAAGCTCCTTTATCATGTTTCTGTTCCTATGTATATTTTAAGAATACTTCTGCTAAAGAAGAACAGCAACAAAACAAAAGGGAAGCAAGCTCCTCTTCAAAGTGTGGCAAATATTTACTTACCTACTGTATGCATATGTTTCCATTTGATAAATACTGCTTAAAGCAAGAGAAATCGCAGGCTGCAGAAATGTCTCTGTGCGGCACAGAAGAGAGAGACTGCAAAGGCAGTTTTCAGCTCCTTATCTACAAGGGGAAGGAGATTATTGCCTTAACCTTTGTTATCAGTATGAGACGTACTTTAATGCTCATAAGACTCGGAAGGACTTACGAAGTGTTGAAAGGCTGAGCTAGATGGGCTGCATCTTACTGCCAGCGCCTGGCCCTCCAGCAGGGGAGCCCATGCTGGGGCAGCAGGTGCCTGAGCACAGTGGCACACTGCTGCTCTCAGTGCACACTCAAATGATGTTTTCCTCCTGTGGCAATTCGCATTCAGAAGGCATGGCTAACACCGATGTGTGAAACTCACAAACAGATAAAATTATCAGCCATCGGTCCCTTCTTTTTCGTCCAAATATTGTCATGCTAGAAAGAAGAGAAACCTAGGTTCCTCTGCCCTGACTCCCGAAAGCTGGCTGGGTTAACTTATCCACCTAAAGGGTTCACCAGCAATCAGTCTGGCTCTGCAGAATGGAGTCAACTATTAAGCTTGGCTTGAAGTATATTATTTTATTTTATTCTCATTAAACCACCACATAATAGCATAGTACAATAAAAAATAAACAGAACGCACCCCAATTTTCCTCTTCAGTTTGTAAATATTTCACAATTTCTCTTCTGCCATTATATCCATGAATATGAGATTTCACTCATAATTTCTTTGGATGTTCTGAAAAAGTTTATATACACTAGGAAACTAACTTGCCATTTTGCAGATTTTTACTTTTGTGCCTTCTTTGGTATACTTGTATTTTTGAGAAATACAGAATTTCTGCAATAAAGGTACGCTCCAGACTTGCAATATTGCACATGTAATGTTAGCACACTATAACAAGGCTGAAGACCTATTTAATGCCCAAATAGTTTGGGGATATCTCTCTATTTTTAAACAATAATTCCAAGGCTATTTGTAAGTACCAAATTCCAAAGTCTAGGAATGCAGAAAAAAGGGAGAAAGTTGGGTGTTTTATAAAAGTGATTATTTATAAAATGTGATTTCTCATTTATTTTTTCTACTGTTCTCTCTGTCAAATACTTCCATTCCTTTTAACCTATGAACGGAATGCTACTGCTATGAGATCAGTAAATATATATTCCCTAGGCATTATATGTTAAGAACACAGTACATACTACTTTGGAAAAAAAGGTGCAAGACTTGTTTATGTGAATGCCTGATCTGAAGAGAGAATCAGCAGTACTATATGCTCAGAAATACTAGCTAAAATATTTTCCCTTTTTCAGGGCTTTCCACATGCTGAAAATATAAATTAGCTCTTAGAAGTTTTCATGACATGCAGATATAAAAGCTAGCCCATAAAAAAAAGAGAGTTAAAAAAGTAGGATCAGAAATTAGAAATTGGAATGAGAAAAGGAGAAAATCATGTCACACCTGTGAACCTTTTGTCTCTTCCAATATATCTTTTGTTCTAGCCTAATTCACATAAAATATGTATACCACTTTTATAGACCTTATCTCTGTATCTTATTACAGGTAGAAAATTTAAAGACGTGAATAAGCACTTTTTTATTTTCTGTATCTTTGAATATAAGCCCTTTCTTTACATTTTCTTTCTCTGATGTGAGGGAGTGGGCAGATGTGATACACATGCTTCTTGAAATGTAGTAACTTCATGCACTTTGGTAAATTCATCACTCATACATATACAGAATACAGAATGCAGGGGTCTTACCCCCTGAAAACCTTCAAAAAGCCCAGAAAGTTGCTTTTAGTACCATTTGTCTAACTCTGTTAAGACAGGCAGTGAATGTAAGTGGTATGTTTCTGTGGTCAGTTGGATAATATCTGGGGTGAGGATACAAAACATCACACCACAGCCTTACATCAGCTGCCATCTATGCCACTATGTACTAATCCATCTGTTCACATGAAAGTGCCTCACATGCATTTCATCCTTCCTAGTTTCCTACTTAGTCTTTCAAGTTTCTTGTTTATATTCTGTGGTAGTTCAAGAGACATAAAATAAAAAATTTAAATCAATATTGTGACTGGGCAATGAAAGAAGACAATTAATTGAAGAC
This sequence comes from Falcunculus frontatus, assembly GCA_013398115.1. Classification (NCBI taxonomy): domain Eukaryota; kingdom Metazoa; phylum Chordata; class Aves; order Passeriformes; genus Falcunculus; species Falcunculus frontatus. Next base: position 257,059 of record VZRV01005700.1, on the reverse strand, counting down.
ATTTTTTTTATCTGCGGGTGTGCCTTTATATAACATTGGAAAGAGGCTGGGAACATTCAAAACCCTGCGATCTCAGTGACTCATACCTATGAGGTACACTGTGGGAGATAGTGGGAGATATTGATAACCAATTTAGACGGAGCATTGAGAATTAAGAAATGCTTAAGAAAAAACACTTTCTACTTTTTGGTCAATAAGTAAAAAAGTTGAATTTTGTATGTGGCCTAGACTTGGTAATACACTTGGCACCTTATTTATGTCCCACTCTGGCCAAAATCTCAGTGGTATATAGATTCCCTTTTTCTTTAAGGGAAAATTAGTTTATAGAGATTTTGCTAAAAACATCCTAAATCTGCAAACTAGCAGCCTTCAGATTTGTAACTACTTGATACATTCTTCCCTAAGGCACCTATATCTACTTCTCTCAGTACCCCAGAATAGACCCTTATTTTGCTTCCCTGAAGATGTATGCATCATCAATTCTCTTGGCTCCCTTTTCAACAAACTTGGGATATTTAAAAAATATACAGAAACTATTAAAAAGAAATGAAGAAAGATATAGCAACATGAATCATTTGTAATAGTAAATAAGACCCTATTTTTATTTACTATTAACGGTATTTGTCTAAAAAGAATTTTTTTTTCTGAATACTGACTGATAGTCATCATTATCTCTTCTTTACATATGGGAACATTTGTATTTGAATATGCTTTAGTTAAATTACATTCATACATTTTCTAAAGGAGTAAACTTTATTACAGTGAGACAGAGTAGGCATGTTTTGAGGCGTTCTATATTCCTTTTAGACTCCTACCAACACACATCAATATCTAATCAAAAATCTCTTGAACTATGCAAAAAAGTCTTATTAAGTTCTATATATTGACTGTGCAAAGTATTGAAGCCTTTATGTGCCTGAGAAATTTAATGACTAACTCATGAACCACCTTGCACAAACTCTAATTTCTCTTGGTTTTTGGTGGGGTTTTTTGGGGGATTTTTTTTGGGTTTTGTTTTTGTTTTTTTGGGTTTTCTTTTTTGTATATATGAAAAAAATTGTTACCTCTCTTAGTAAAAGGAAGAGGGTTAATGTCTTCCTCAGTTTTTCCAGCCAGTGAAGCCATGTGGAAGTCTTGTACTATTGGCGGTATCTTTCAAAACTCTTGGACTATTATAATTCCCAAGATCATTCATAGGAAAATAACAGTATTAAAAGCATGTATTAAAAAAAAAAAAAATGACATTACAGGCCTGGTTTTAGTTATTGTTTTTATCTTTAAAAACTCTCCTTCCAGATATTTCTTTTTATGTACAACTATAGACGTAGACATAGATATGGATACATATTCATGTGGAAAGAGAGAGCAGCAAATGAATAAATTTGGAATAAAATGATGATTAAAAAATTCTAATAGTATGACTCATTTCAAATCAGAAAATACAAAGTCTGCTCAGGATATCACTTATAGCTAATGTTTTATAGAAAAGGAACTGCTGTCCATCGACTACACGTGTCACAACAAGTAAATTTCATTCTACTTTTTTTCAAAGATTCCATGTTCCAATATGCACATCAGAAATAAAACAAATCGTGGATGAACAATTTGCTCTTGTACTACAAACAGCAGCTCTGGATAAACATTACCTAGGTATATACTGCTTTTCTTTTCCCAATATTTTGTTGCTTTTTTGTCCCTTCACTAGTTGTTCTCCCATTTTACTTTATTTCCTCTACATTAATCTGTCTTTTTAGCTTTCATTTGCAACAAAAACAGCTGGTTCATTATGACCATAAAGAAAGACCATCTCCTCATGTTTACATCTAGAGCAACACCCAGGGGAATTTTAGTTTTTAGCTAAATTGATAATTTGCTAAGTATATGAAAGTTTAGGTACCACCAAGTGATCTGCCTTTTTGCAGAGCTCAATAAAAAGAGCACAGTGATCTGCTAAAGCAAATGGTGGAAAATTAGCGGGATTATTCTGCATGGAAAAATACCTTTTTTTTTTAATATTGATCTTTGCAAGTGGTAAATCGTGTCTACATCCCTTATCTACTGCATGGAGAGAATCTAGTTCTAGAGATAGAAAGTGGTTTGTGTTTCATGTTAGTGCATCCACACTGTGCATACACTGTGTGATAACCCCTGTGACTTTATGACAAAATCACTGCTTTTGCGTGCACTTTTCTGAAATTTCTGAAGTAATGTGAGGCTTAGCTGAAGACCACTACTAGTGTATTGCATATGACACAAAATGAGAGTCTACTTTGCATGCTCTGGGATGTAGGATGAAGATGCTTGAGGCTGTTTGAAGGTACAGGCCTGCTGAGAGACAGGTGATTAGATGAGAAAGCAGTACTTGCTGCAGTCTCTTAGTGGTGATTTGTCACTGGCTATAGCCTGCCTTTGGGCAGCACCCAGCCGGGTGCTACCTGACCGCATCTGTGCATCCCAGACTGCTCAGACTAATCTGGAATAAACTGAATAACAAAAGTAATACTTTCTTTTTTGTAGCATTTTTGACAGAAGATGATGAAAACCATAGTAAATGCTGACTGACTTGAGGCTTTGTGATTAATGAGTACATGTGACTTGTTCTGAAAAATTAATAAAGAAAATGGTGAAGATTTGAAATAATAACCCCTCCAGTAAGGATACTGTATAAGCCAGAAGAAATGATTATTGGCCCACTTATATGTGGCGGGGAGGGCAGAGCAAGTTCTGCATAGGTGGGGCAGAGCACTGCTTCACATCCAACCCACTGGAGCCTCTGGTCCAGCTCCAAAGCTGCTACCAAGCCCGTGGCACAACTAAAATCCCAGCTGGGGGGAGACCTGAGCAGAAAGAGGCCATGACGTTGGTCTGATGTATCTCATTGCCTCAGATCTCACAGCAGCTGGGACCACACTGGATCCTGGGCTGTGACTATTGATCTTTCTCTCTCCTTTCTCTCTCTTTCTTCTAACTTCCTCTTCTCAAAATCTGGGTAACTTAAAGTTAGGTGGGTTAGAGTTTGCTAAGTCAGTGCTTTGTAAAGTGCCTTACTATGATTAGATGATGCCTTAAAAATTGCCAAGTACCTTATTCTCTAAAGATTGTAAGTAAAGTTTGCTGCTCAATGTCCTGAGAAGTTTGTTGTTTTCTCCCATTCACTGCCAAGGGAACTGAAGTACCAAAGCCTCTTTAAAACACATGCCAAGCGAGCTCAGGGTGTAACAGATACCAAATGTAATTTTGAGTGCTTTGTAAAAGCTGCTGCCCAAGCACCAGGCACTGCATGTAATGGCCAGGCTGTCAGCTGCAGATATGACATGCCTGTAAGTTGCAGGAGTACCCTGTTCACCTGGGTCTACCTTGTTGCAGTTTGAACTGGTGGGTCTGCGCTTTGATTTGGGTGTACATTTGTGGGTTTTAGAACAGGACTCGCTGCCCGCCCAATATACCTGTCATGTCAAGCAAATTTTGAGTCACATGTCAATGTGGCACCACGGGATTGTGCCATCCCCAGAGCTGCACTGAGTTGTATTTCCAGGAGAACCTGGGAACAGAGGGATGATGGGACAGTGTTGACAACAGCAAAGATATGAGAGTTCCAGCCAGTGTAACGCTGTAGGCCGACTCTTATGACAATATTTGCAGTACTCACCAGTTCTATTACACCAAGACAGTTAGGATCATTTAATCTCTAAAAGACCTTAAAAATCATTGAGTCCAGCCATTAACCCAACGCTGCCAAGTCCAGCACTAACCATGTCCCAAGTGTCATATCTACACATCTTTTAAACAGCTTCAGGGATGGTGACTCAACTTTTGCCCTGGGCAACCTGTTCCAATGTTTGACAACTCTTTTGATGAAGAATTTTTTCCTAGTACATAATCTAACCTCCCCTGCTCCTCCTGGGCCCTTTGAGTGAAAGTCAGTGATAGATTTATGATTCTTTGGACTGAGTCTGATACTAGCAAACAATCCAACCCTATCAGCATTTAATGATTTTGTGGGTTTTTTCCCTTCTACGGGTGCCTTTATCTGTCAACGCACTAATATCTAATGCTAAACTGTATGGTCAAGAAAAGCTGATTTTAGTAATTCATCCATGGTTAATTTTGCACTGAGGTTTCTTTGAAAGTATTCCTGCTGCCAGAAACACTATCATATCTAAGGACAGGATCCATGCTTTACTCAATAACTCATCTCCTTCTTGTTCTTCAATGCCAAAGAGCAAGATTATGTTTCAAATTATTCAGTTTTGTATGGCTTTTTACTAAAGCATTCATGAGGCAGAAACCTGTTTATGTGAGGACTTCTGCTGATGTACACTGAATTTGGAGGCTTTGCTAATTCTGACTTGACTAGCATGCAAATAACTTTTGATGTCTCTGCTCAAATTAACATTCCTATCACCTTATCCCTCAAGATAACTGTTTCTCCTGGCTAAACATCAAAACTGGATGTCAGCATTTCCCAAGATCTTAAATTTAAAAAGACTGAGCCCATATTTACCAATAATTTCTCCATTTCTAAAGTGAATCCCCAGCAGATGAAGCTCCATCTGGCATAGTTATTAACTCCATTTTGCCTGCTCTATAACCACAGTGAAATTCCTCTGCTCCACAGAAAGGATTGCATTTCTTCGTTGATACATGTCCACCTTAGAGGAATGGGTGACACCAGTAATACTTGCTTTTCTGTCCTTTTTCTTCTGTAATTTTCTTTCCCTCCAGTAATACTCAAATGTGAGGAAAACAAATATTGCCAAGTCCAAATTTCCCGGAAGAGAGACATTTTAAATTTCACTTCACTTTTAGCCTTTTTTTTTTTCTCTCTCTCTCTTGAAAAAGAATGAACCTGAAAACAAAATGCCTGCCAGACCCTCCACAGCTCAGGCTTCTTGCAGCCGCTACAGTTTATTTCTCCCTCTCACCTGCCGCCAGTGTAACAGCAACTGCTCTTTCCAGACAGCCTGGAAGCGTGTTTTATTTCCATGGGCACCACCTCCCCTCCGATGCTGCGGCTCCTCCTGCTGACCGCAGACTCGTTTCTCTCCCGACGCTGCAGAATTGCTCTGTCAGATACAAAGGCAGCTGGCCCTTAGAATTCAAACCTGATGAATGGTACCTTTAACGATTGACCATTACAGCCAATATTGTTACTTTTATCACAAGAAATAGAATGCATCAATCTGTATTTGTTATCACTAGAGGAGAGAAACAAGAATAGCTATAGTCATTTTTTATAGGTTATTTCAGTGTATTGGTGAGAATATTTTTATATTCTATGACTCTTGCTAGCACCTTTTTAATAACCTAGGTCACATTACTAATTTCTCTGATTTTTGTACTGTTTCTGTATACACTTTCCCCAGAAAGAAATATGCAAAGGCCCTCTAAAAGTAACACTTTTGATCCATATCTTTTTAATGGGGTAATATTTCATTTGGAAACATTTAGCTTCTTCTTCCTAAGGCTTTCAGCTCGTGTTCATCAGATCAATAGGAGTGGTTGTGATCATAAACTATGTATAAAGCACGTTCCTACACCACCGTGTCTGAAGCATTGTGTCGATGTACTCAAGCTAATGTTAAACTATCTATTCTAGTTTCAGTGATTCTAAGGTGACCACGCATTTGTTATTTGACTGTTTAGTGAGCTTTTAGTGCAAAGTTATTGCCCTGGTTTTGGCTGAAATAGAGTTAATTCTTTTCTTAGTAGCTGGTAAAGTGCTGTGTTTTAGATTTAGTACAAGAATGATGTTAATAACACACTGATGTTTTAGTTGTTGCTGAGCAATGCCTATCCTGAGGACTTTTCAGTGTCTCATGCTCTGCCAATGCAGCTCTGCAGAGGAAGCTGAGAGGGAGCATTGCCATGACAGATGACTTGAACTGGCCAAAGTGATAATCCGTGCTATAGAATTATGGCTCAGTATATAAACTGGGGAGATGGGGCCGGAAAGGGCCAATAGCTGCTACAGGATGGGCTGGGCATTGCTCAGTGGCTGGTGAGCAATTGTACTGGGCATCACCTGTCTGTCTTGTTTTCTATTTCTGTGTCTCTCTCCTGTCCATCGCAACTAGTATTATTAATATTAGTATTTAATATTTCTAGTTTATTTTAATTTAGTTCAATTATTCAGCCATTCTTATCCCAACCCATGGATGTTTTTTTTTTCCTGATTCTTCTCTCCATCCCACCAGGGAGTGGGGGCAGTGAGCAAGCAGATTCATAGCACTTAGTTGCTGACTGGGACTTAGCCACAACAACTATCACAGATGTGTCTAAACTATCCTTTAATTATAATCATCTTAGAGATGTAACTGTATCAGTGATCTTAACATGAATGCAAAGATATGAAGCTACATATACATTGCTAGCTGATTACCCATAAATGCGTGTTTTACCATAGCGATGTAAAATAACATTCTTTACAAAGAGAATGTGGGGGTTTAGGTTTGAAAATTGCACTCTACCAGATTTGATTCCATTTAAAATGTAAGTACAGCCTGAAAAAAAGAAAGATTTTTAATATGTATATATATTTTCCATCGCTGTGTTCACTGGTGTGTCGTCCAAACAGTGGTGGAATCTGACAACACTTTATAAAATGAAACTTTATTGAAGTAGTAGGTAAGATGGGCAACAACTCACTCATAAGATAATTCGCTCATGACGAATAATATAGGAGGGACTTACTTTCTTTCCATTTTTTTTTTTGTTACTAGTTTACTTTCCCTGAAATGTACTTTAGTTTGTACTTTCCCTAAAATGTACTTTAGGTTATACAAATCACGGTGGTACTTAAATCTGTTAAAATTATTCTATACAAAGTCCGAGAAGTTTGAACATCCCTACTGCATAATAAAGAGGAATACATGGTGGATTTCTTTCTTTACGTACAGAACAATATCTTGAACTTTGGTCTATTAGATGAGTTGAATTCAACTTTTCTCAAAGACATAAATCAAAAAAGAGTCTTTAATATGCATTGATTCACAACAGAATCCCAGTGCAGAATAGAAATATAAGATTTTACAGACTGTGCTGTTTTTTCTGGGCTAAAGTTAATTTTCTTCACAGTGGCTGTTATGAGCTTGTGGCTTGGGTTTGTGCTGAACACAGGGTTGATAACAGAGGTGTTTTTATTATTGCTGAGCAGTGCTTGCACAGAGCTGAGGCCTTTTCTGCTTTTTGTATTGCAATGCTGGCAAGGAGACGGAGGATGCATGGGAAGTTGGGAGGAGGCTCAGACAGGGCAGCTGACACAAAATGAACTAAGGAATATTCCCCAATCATGTAAAAGAGTGCACAGTCTATAAACATGGAGGAGGAAGGAAGACAGATGGTGACATTTGGAGTGATGGCATTTGTCTTCCCAAGTCGCCATTATGTGTGACGGGTCCCTGCTCTCCTGGAGGTGGCTGCACACCTGCCTGCCACGGGAAGCAGTGAGTGAATTCCTTGTTTTGCTCAGTTTGCATGAGCGGCTTTTGCTTTTCCTATGAAACTGTCTTTATCTCAACCCACTAATCTTCTATCTTTTACCCTTCTGATTCTCTCCTGAGTCCCACTGGTGGGGGAGTGGGCAAGAGGCTGTGTGGGGCTTGGTTGATGACTGGGGTAAAACCACAACACAGGCACACACAAATGCATGTATATTTGCTGTAACTTGTATGATTCACACAGGACTGACTGTGTTAGACTTCATTTGTAACAACTTTGGATGTAAGTGGGTACATTTCAGCATGGTGCTCGTAAGAGGAACGTAGGCTCATCCCATGGAAGAAAGTAAAAGAAATTTCAAGTTTAAAATTCAAAATTCAAATTTCAATCTGTTCAAAAGAGTTCAAAGATGCATTCCATCTAAATTAGCTACTTCTAGCAAAGCAAACTAGCATCTTGTTTGCTATCCCCACCGCACTCATTCCTATGTTCAAAGTACTCTATTTTTAGGGGGTTTTTTAAGAGCCGGGTGAATGCCAAAATATTCTCTTTGTGGGCAAGTAAACCCTCTTAGTTCATCAGTATTTGAATGATGATCAAACCATTCTGAGTGTCTCTGAGAAAATCCCTTCTCCCTAGTAACCTCTTTTATTGAACTGAAGTTTTAAATCACATACCCCAAATGAAAATGTGAAATGAAGATTTAAATGAAAAATCAAAATACAAAATGTCTTCTTTTCCTCTTTTGCTTTTCTTTTCCCTCACTTTTTTTTTTCTTTTTGTGGAGTTTTTTTTTTTCTTTCTTGAAAAAGCTGTGTGTGTTTCTTTAGAGAAATTGATATATCATAGAAGCTTTTCCAACTGGAAAGGTTTTACTGTTCCAAATCTCCAAACTCACACTGGTCTTAACTTTCCAGTATATTAAAGCCATAAAGACATTTTAACAGGCACTACAGGATTAGTTCAGTAAAGAGGGGATTCTCTGATAATGGAGAGCTGCCATAGCAATGTATTTCCCTCCCCATATCTTTGGCATTGAAGAGGTACACATGGAATAGACTGTAATTCTAGCTTCCTTGTTTTTCACTAGTTTTTGGCTGCTAAAATTCATTTTTGGACTCACTGACTGAGGTCAAAAACTGTCAATGCACAGGAGCCCTTCTAGCTTACTACGAAATCATAGAATATGCTAAGTTGGAAGAGACCCATCAGGATCATCAAGTCCAGCTCCTGGCCATGCACATGACATCCCAAGACTCACACCATATGCCTGACAGGCTTGGTGCCGTGACCACTTCCCTGAGGACCTTCAGTGCTCAACCACCCTCTGGGTGAAAAACCTTCTCTTAATATCAAGCTTAAACCTCCCCTGACTCAGCTTTATGCTATAAACACTAGTGTTTGTGTAATCATAAAAGTAATTTTTAAAAGTGGTACCACATTCTTTTTTTTTCACCTTTAATTTATTGCAACCCTTCTTTGGATGTACTCTGGAATTAAGTAAAGTGCAGAAAGCAAAGATGGAATGAGGCAAGAGATACGTCCTTACAGTGGCCCAAATCTTTTCAAAGCACGGACAAAAATAAGATGAAAGTTTTGGAGTTCCTGAGCTCTGGCTGGAACCAGACAGGTGACCTAAAGCAATGATTCTCTGATCTCTAATTCCACTACTAAAAGTATTTCTATTAAGTTTTTAATGAAATTGAAACTAAATCATTACAAGCATAGCCAAGAATTTTTTTCTTGTCATTTGTAAGTCCATATCTATTTCTTTCTCCTGTGAAGAGATAGGTGTGTAATCTTCCTTATAAAAATTATTTGGGAGAAAATAATCTTTAAAATAATTATTTAGATAGAGACTATTATTTATCATATATTTAAAACAATCAGCTTTTTAAAGATATCTCTAAATGGAAATCTGTTAGAGAGCAGCTTACTGAGCATTAAAACTCAAAATGAGCTTTCACTGCACTGTCATTATCCTGGAATGTATTGTTACTTCTTGAAAGTTTTTTGGAATTTCCATATATTCATTTATTATAACATGAATTGTTACTTTCAAGAAAAACTAAGCAAAAAATAAAATTATGTATATATTTATATCTATCTGCCTACCTATCTCAGACATGACTAATTATACGGACATGGAATCACAGGTGTTACCGTTTCTTACCAACTTAAGTGTTTTCCAAGGTATTCCAATCAATTTTGTGACTTCCTTCTTGTAATAATATCTGGGCTGCACTGCTGAAGTGCAGCAGATAAGCTTTCTGCTTAACAAGTGTTTCAAGCAGGTTTATGTACCTGTAAATATAGAAGGTGAAAGAAAGAGCAATAAAAGCCCCAATCCTGCAATTACAGCTCTGATAGCAGATTCACAGGCCTTGTCTGATAAAAACCTAGAGGGCAACAAAATTCCAGCAGCACTGGAACCTGTCCGTACAGAACCAACTACAGGATAAAGGGTACATATATTTATGTTTTCGAAGAAGTATGCCTAGAAATCTGCTCACTGAGTTGCTCAGTGAAAAGAGGTAGCTGCTTGTCAATTTTCTTTTTTATTATATCCTTCCAGTAAGGGAAGCTATTGATCTGAAAGACATGGATATTGGTGGATTCCTGGGAAAAAAGAGAAGCCTGATTTGCTTCGATTTGCTTTTGCTTTTTTTCTGAGGGATAATCACGTGTTAAAACACAGGGTTTGCAGTTAATAAACTTGAAAACACCACCTTCAAACTGTTCAGAAAAATAGACATCAGTTAGGACCAGGTTTCATTCAGTGGGATTAATTTTATTATAGCAGATACTAATGAGCATGCAATATGTAGTTCTGCTGCAAAAAACTCAGCTTAATATTTTGCTGAGATATGGATATTATGCATTACAATTTGCTTCACAAATTCCAGAAATATACTTAAGCTTATCATGCAGTCCAAGGAACAAATTGATAAATATATATGTTTAATAAGTGTGGGTACTTTTTTCAGGAAATTGCTGGTAAAAGAACATCTTGGTATTTATTTTCTGTGTCTCTACTCCAGTTCAAATCCAACCCAAGTCAGGGGTACTTGCCTTCTAAATAAATTGAAAGTCATTTTCAATTTATTTGGCAGCTCTGAAAGAAGTCTCATCTCAGGAGACCAAGGGTGGAATAAGCAATGAAGATTGAACTGAACATTCACCAAAAGAAACAATTCTTCCATATTCGACTTGAACACCAATTACTTTCCCACACATTCATTATTCTGGAGTCAATTGCATTTTGGAGCCTAACTTCTTTTTCGGTTTAGAAACTGAACTATGGTCCACTGAAGTAGTTTGTCATAGCCTTGGCATAAGATTTTTTTCAGAGTCTCATATACCCATGTAGGTGAATCATTATGGCTAGAGCATGGATTTTCAGACTGCTGACAGACATTTGATTTAATTCTTTATTGTAAACAGCTCCCAATCTCCAAACAGTATTGACTGATATCAAGTTGCAGAGTGTGAGCCACTCAGACCAGAACCAAAGACCAATGCAGTGATAGCAACTATGACACAACCGAAGGCGGAAAAGGGGTGAGTGAGCAAGAACATAATGATGTTCTTTTTCCATTGATAGGGGTTTCTTGTGTGAACAGCCTTTAAATGTCATGTTGTTAAAACCATTTTGCTGGAACATATCTGGCCGAATGCATTGTTTCATTAGGAAAGGTCGTGCTGATTTAGCAGATTTGATAAAACAAGTCATTGAGGTCAAGAAATATTCTGGTTAAAAATAGAGAAAGAGCAAATAGGAGAAAAAAAAAGGAAGCAAAAAAACAAACAAAATAAAATTAACAAACAGTGCCCCAAAAAAATTAAATCCAAGAAAATATGAAAATGGTGAGGTTTTATTCCAAATTTTTAAAAAAATTAATTCATTAAGAATCTCCACTGCTTAAAAGTTTTGTCTGAATACAAAATCAGAAAAATATCTGTTTCAGAACATGTTCTTCATTTTCTTATTTTATTTTACTTAGTTTTTCAAACTGACTACCATCATACTAATGAATTTTGAAAGTGCAGACCCTTCAACCTCTCCCTGTGCCAAAGAAAATGCTTCTAGGGTATTTCCATGAACATGTAGTGATGCCTTTTCTTGGTCTTAAAATCAAGAGCCAAACACGGTTAGAAGGGAAAAAGGGATTTTACCTTGGTATTTATTTGAAGGATCCTTGGTGCACTCCATCCAGGTGGAGCACACTGGAATGCACATCCAAATGCACACCAAAATGCTCCCCCGTGGGTACCCCCAAAATGCACACACACAATAGTTTGAGTATAAAATTATAGGCTTTACCAATTAGCATATCTATCAAAGATTCCCCAATGGGAGGCTGAGTGAACCCCCCTCCCCGAGGAACCTTCCCCTCATGGACATGCCTATCTTAGTTTACAAAATGTGTTCCAGAGAAGGCCTTGGTTTCTGAGGCTTCTAAGATGTTTGGTCTCCTGGCTTAATGGAATACTGGGCCTATGCTGGTTATCAAGCCTGAACAGTTAGAAGTATGTGGGCTAAAAGGCCCTTAAAAATACATAAAAGTTATACAAAAGAGTATATAGAGGGGGGTATATATAAAAAGCAAAAAACATCATGGCATCAGTAGTGAGTCAAGTCTTGAGGCTGCTGTTAGAGAGCTGTTTGCAAGGTAGCCTAGGCAGACTGGCCAAATCCTGTGTAAGGCTCCAGTGATCACGGCAGGGTTTATTGACAGTCAATACAGATTCTTTAGAGTTCCCTTAAAAAAAGAAATATTCTTCTTTTGTTGCAGACACTGCAAATACCTTATTTGGCTTTTTTTAAATTGAAGTGGCTGGTATAAAAAAACATATGGTTGAACTGCCTTTACCTGAGAGCTGCTTTTTCATGTCAGTATATCCACCTGTCTTTTTTTCTGGACTATGACAAGGACATACTGTGATGCACACAGCTTGCCTTTCTGATGATCACATATTCACCTTCCACAAATACAAATTGCTTTCTTGTTTTTTTAATGAAAATTCCATTGGGTTGACTCACTGCTACAAGATTATTTTCTTAGAAAAACCTTGTTAGTTTTTACTCTCTCAGCAATGCTAGAGTAGTTGATGCTATATCAAATTGACAGTGCTTTGAGGGAATTAAATACTTTGAGAGTTAAGAGAACTCCGTCCAGACCACCATAATGATTAACAGCTCTCTCAACCTGATCTGTCTTCTACGGTGTTTTTACTCAAGCTGACTTTGATACCAAGGGTAGTCCTCCCACAAGGAAGAGTTTAAATTCACTGCTATGAAACTCTGTCCTTCTCATGTACCCAGCTTCTCACAGTGTCAAGCACCAGCTATGGAGACCAACAGACTTTAGACATGCTTCATTCCAGTAGGGAAGATACGGAAAAAACATACGGAAATGTAGTAGGTGTACTCATTTTATCTCAATACTGAAGCTCTGAAGTAACACACTACAGGAAAACTGGTACATTCACCTCATCCCAATTTAAATGGACAATTACATGCATAAAGATTAGAGCAATGGCACAAACAGATTTAAATATACCAAGTATTTGATACCCCATATGTGTGAGATAAAATTTGAAAATAAAAGCTGACAGGTTATAAACTACCCCTATAAAAAAGCGGATTGAGAGGAAAAAAAAAAAAAAAAAAGATCTGACTCTGGACAATTTCTCTGAAGCATATTTCATTAGCAGTATTTTCTTTATATCAGTTTGATCACAATATGAATGTTGAATAAAGTAAAAAACGTCTGTGTTTGTGCCCTGCTGTTGTCTGATACAAACTGTTTTGGGGGTTTTTACTTTGCTTTTGCCTACACGTGTCTTTTGGAATGACTTTGATAGACTGTTTGACTGTCAGAGAGGCATGGGCAGAATTTTGAACACTGTAAATAAAATATGTCTAAAGTCTGAGAGAGAGGAAAACCATATGAATTTGTATATTGCAGCTTTGTGCCAATCCATTAAAACATTAGATATAATAAGTATTTTCTGTCTGCTGTAGGTTTTAACCATGTTTACCTGTTTCCCAGGGAACATATTTAACAAGTCATTAGTGGGAAAAATAATGCCAAATGTAAGATTAACTGATATTGAATTTAGTAGCCAAAAAGTTAGCAGAAATATGTTTCTATTTTAAATGAGTACTGTATTCTTTTCCAATAAGAGGGAACTGTAGGCTAATCAGTGATAAAATAAAGGAAGAGGCAGAGGGAAGATCAAGAGAAGAAACAGGATAATGTTATATTTACTAAGCCTTGAAAGGTACTCTGTTCAAAAATCACCTTCTGTGTCAATCAGTACAAAAGGCTGATTTCAACCAAACACTGTCAATGTCCAAACTGATCATTATTTGTCCTTTTTTTTATGTAATTACACTTTTTAATTTATGCCAATTGTGATTAAGTGCATTGTAGGATCACGCTGAGTTTTGCAGCAATAGTATAAATATTTGTCATGTGTTTTTCACCTTACCTCTTTTTCCAGCAAGATATGTGCAAGTTTTTTCACCTCAGAAACTGGGATCCAAAGTAAACCCTTCAGAGTACACCTTGAATGGCTGCTGGTATCACACATAGCTTTTTCTTTTTAAGGGAACGGAAAAGTGAGGGCCTGATATATGTTCTCAAATGTTTCTAAGATATATAACTTAATGTGAAGTAAACAATTGAAATTAACACTAATTTTTATTCTGTTTGGGAAGAACATAATGTAACTCCCCAGCATTTTGTGCCGTGGAACAGACAAGTTTAACACAGCTCAGCCAGTGTCTCACAAACAGGAAAAATTATGAAACTGCTGGAGGAAGGGTTAAAGTGAATTGTATCCTACTTGTATTTCTAGATCTATGTTTGTCAACTGAAAGTCAATAAAAAAATAGGGCTTATTTTAATTCTTCAGAGGTCAGATTTTTCTTAATGAGTTTCTGGAAAAAATAGTTGTGATGTGCAGTCATTTTTGAAAGCTATTAGAAAGTACTTTAGAAAACCAGCGTCAGTAGGAAAACTGTTCTGAAAGATGACTACTTAGCTGTAATTAGCTGTAATAAACAGTACTTAAAGAAAAATTTTATATTTCCCAAGATTCAGCATGACCTCTGAAACTTGACCAAGGATGCTTTCAAGGGTTAAGCGAAATGCGTGGGGTTGCAGGGGGGGAGGGTGGAGCATTTATTCCCTTTCTATTTTCTATTTTAGTCATCTCTGCCTTCCAAGAGGGAATAATATATTTTAAAAAAAAATACCTACACAGGCATAGATGCATAAATATAAAAGTTTGTAAGTACCTTTACTTTGGGAAAATTCACTTGCATGACATATCTTTCTCAAAGAATCACTGTCACGTCCTCTGCAGTGTCAAATCTGTTGACAGCAAACATCATTATAACCATAATTTGTGAGTCATTCTGCCAGCTCCTGTCCGGTAAAAGAAAACAGCCTTTGGATACTGAATACTTTTTCCTACCACAAAGTGGCCAGCACCTCTCTCCTTAGCATAGGATCCCCAAGATATGAGAAAATGAAGCTTTCTTTTTCTATGACAAGATAAACTATTCTCTTTTCAACCACAACAGTCTTCACAAAATTCAATATACCAGTCATGTCTGATCTGGCTATTTTACAACCCAGATGTGACTGGATTTCTTACAGTTGCACTGATTCAATGCAGCACTGACTGCTATGCTATTGAAGAAAAATAGCATTAACTTGAAGAAAAATACAGGGCAGTCAAAATAGTTTTGTTGATTTCAAATGCTGTTGAATGTAAGGTTTTACTCACTGAACTTAGAGGTCCTAAACAAAAGTCTTACCTTCCACGGCTTGGTAGCACATGAATAACATACAACAAAAATGTGCCTTCTAATTATTACTTCATGTTTTTATTTCCATGTTCATTGCTGTGCATTTATGGAGTGCTGCATTAGGAAAGAAAATACAGCTCAAAATTATTTTCACTATACATGCATACAAAGTTTTATTTTTCTTCCGGCAGCACTCATCTTCTGAGCGAACAATCCCAAAACCACCTGAAAGCATAACACTGGTGGATTCTATAGTTTCCCAATTCTGTCATGTAGATGTCTTTAAAGACAAGGCTGATCATAGGGGATTTGTACCATTGGCCTCTGCTACTCCTTAAAACATTACCAAACACCTTCTCAAAAAAAATTAAGCATAACCCACAGTTACTATTATTTTGACATCTTCTCCAGTGGTTAAACCACATTAAAAAAATACAAGAACAATCACCTTCTGTATTGTCTGAACTACTGAATTGTGTGTTTGTTTATTTGTTGGTTTTTAAAGTTTGATCCATAGTGGCTCTGTTTTTCATGTTTGGTCTGGTTTAGTTTTTTTAGATTTTAACTTGAGCCTCTAAAGATATAATCTGATTCAAACAGAAATGTCATTATGTGTGGAGCACAATTTTAAAAGGTTAATAACTGTTTTCACATTGGTAGTTTTAGGAATACACCCAATCTTAGCCAAGTAGCAGCTGTTTTTCAGGGGTCAGTGAAAATATTAATCTGTGCTGAATGGGAAGGTTATTTCCTGACATTGTGCAATAGCAGCAGTGGCAAAGGAAAAAAAAAGAGAAAAGGAAAATAAAAAAAAGAAGAAAAAAAAGAAAAATTGCTGATCCATAAATTTTGGTTGAAATGGCTACCCTCTATCTGGAGATTCTTCTAGGAATTTTCCTTTGACTAAAGTAGTGAGCAAATTTAAGTCCTATGCTTAAAGCCCAGAAGACAAAGAATGTTGACCATATGCTCCTTCTCTACCCTTTCATTATGTCCAAGAAATTTTGCTCTGGTGACATCCATTGGAGAGAAAGGCAAGTAGACAGAAAGAAATCAATGGGTAGAGGTGAAATATTGTTTTCCATATGTTCTTTCTTTACATGTGGAGGCACTTCTATTAAAAAAGAAAGTATATAAGAAAGTATTTTAAAAAATTGTAATTGTCTTAATGTGTGCAAGTCTGGGCAGATATTTATATGCTTTCCTATAGAAAGCAAGTGTTTCCCAGGAACAAAGAAGTGAGAGTCTGGAACAGAAAGAAAACAGATTATAGGCTTTTATAGAGGGCATCTTGAGCCCTGAAGAGGGATTGGTGTTGAGTTTCCTTTGAACTACAAGACAGTCAAGTCTGCTAATATTTCCCTATTTCAATAAACTGCTCATCATAAGTAGTAAATTTATTGCAACCTGAGAAAAAGCACAAGAAAGATGTTTAGGAATATTGCAGCAGTTAGCTACAGCTGCTGGTGGGAATGCAGCAAGTGCTGAGCAGACAGAGAAGGAGAGCACCAACCAGGACGAGGACCAGGTCATGGGAGGTCTGGTGCAGAGAGCAGAGGAGAGGCCCACGGGGGAAGCAGGGGGGCAGCAGCTCCTGTCTCAGCAGTGCTGTCAGTGAAGATCAGGTGTTGTGGCCCTCAAAGACTGTACAGTTCCTCTCTGAGGGCGTATCACTGCAAGGTGAGGAAGCAGCAGTCTGCCAGCAATTACTTCACTAGTAAGGGACATGTTTGCTACTGACTGCTACATCTTTGTGGTCAAATTTTCTGGTTTTTAACTGTATAAAAAAATGTGGTTACATCGACTAGTTGGTATTTGTGCATGGAAAAAAGATTAGTTCATTAAACAGTATTTAACACTTAGTTTATTTTCCCCTACATTTCCAATTTCCTGTGTGGAGCAGTGTTTTATTAGCTACCTGTTTAAATCCCTTGTTTCTGTTAGCTTGCTAAAAAATCACAATCATTTACATTTGTACAAAATATTTAAAGAACTAATAATGGTCAAGCGCAAGAACTTGAGTCGTTGATAGAATTTGGATCACATTTACAGATGATTAAAAAATGCATGTGAAACTCTGTTTCAGAGTGTTTGTCATATTTTTTAGGCAAGAATTCACCTGCTTAAAAAGACCAAAAAGGGAACTTAGAGGAAGGATTTGTCTAATTATTGAACAAGAGGTCTGTCTCTAGAGAGTTTAGAGAGATGAATTCTGGTGGAGTATATTTTGTCTCACCTTACTGAAGATGCTTACAGCAGATAAGAGGAAACATTAACTAAGACAACTTAATTGTGTCTTTGACTGTAAGTGAATTCAGACTGATTCACTTGGAAGTAAACATATGTATATTAAACATCTAATACTATGTGAAATGAATCTTACTTTAAAATGCTCAGAGGAAGGCCTGGAAAGGAAAATTTCCCACCATCTGAACATTTCAAACCTTCAGTGAAGATGCAATGCAGAAGTTCACCACAGCTCTGGTTCAGGTACTGGAAGGAAACCAGTAAAGTGGGAAAAAGTTTCTATATTTGTTGTTGTCGCTTTGAATACTTATTCAAATTTTTATATATATACACACACACACAAACATCTGTATAAAACATGATACACATATTTTGTATATATTATAAAGTAATTAGGACACTAAGTGGCCAGCACTTATTAAATCATTTATTAAATAAAAATTTAAAAACTCTATAAATTTTTGTCATTGAAGAATTTTATCGACTAGTATTTCCAGGTCTTATGTCATCAGGACCAATGGTACTTTCTGATAGTAAGCAACTGTCTGATTTTTTTTTACTTATAATCTGCTGATACTTATCCAGCAATATGAAAAATAATGACTATATGGAGTGTGAAAGAACACTGGAAAAAGAAAGAATATCAGCTTAAAAGAAATCTAAGTAAAAATATTTGCAACATATGTAAAATAAATTTACACAAGAGTCTCATTTGTGGGGAAAATACAAAATGGCTTAAGCACATATGTCACAAAGCTTTTAATGCTAAATTCTGTTACAATTTGTCCATTATAGGGTTTACATAGCCAAGTGTATACATATAGGAAAAGTTCACCAAAAAATTTAACCAACACCCAGCAAGAAAAAAGATCACACTTGAGCTGTCCCCCATAATCTCAAAGTAGCAGAAAATAATTTCTAAATTAAACATTAGGCTTTCTAAAATTATTTGCATTAAATTAAATTTTACAATATACTAAATCTACTACAGAATGTTAGTAGACTGCTTTGGAGGCTTTAGGATAATTGGATACTTTAGCTGACAATAAAATAAGAAGAGATATATTCAACTATTCAGTTGTGTGAGCAATTACACTCAGATATGAAAATTATCTTCTTCACAAAGTTGGAAGAAGATCTCATTTTGAAACTCAAATGTGTTTGGAATTTCTCCAGCAATGCAGCGCACTGGAGTTATGAGAAGAATTGATAAGTTTGTTCAGATATTTACTGTTTGGCTGGCCTAGAGGAGGCATATAGTCAATGCAAAAAGTGGAGACAAGTAATTTGTGTCATTGGCTTCAACTGAAAGTAACAAAATATTTACATGTGTACAGCTTTGACAAAATTTTATAGATATACACTCTTATGTTGTTATAAACAAACAGACAAAATATATTTGTTTCTGAAGTGAAGCTGAGCAGGATAAAGGAAGCCATTGCATAGCTTTTCTTATGGGATTTTGATACGGTAGGCAGTTTTGAAAGAGTACAACTCAATTCACAAGACTGTGAAAAATGATAAAAACAGCTAGTATTGGCTGCAGGCCAAAGCAATTAGCTAATATTGATAATTAGAAAACTAAGCAATTAGTTAAGAATGTTACTATGAGCTTTGCAGGGTTGTTTCTGCTGGAAACAGAAACTCATGCCAAAAGAGCTATATATTCCTTGGATGCAATTCAGTTCATTCACAAGGAATGTCTATACTGACTTGTTTCTAGCCAATAGATTTCAGTCATAAATGTTTATTCCTCATGCCTAACTAAGCAGCCCTGACATTTGTTTTGGTGCCACAGAAGAGAAAAATCGGGATTTTAATTGTCTAATGTGATGACTAATTCATCACTCTGAGCATATTTGAATATGAATACAATGAGAAGCATTAGCCAGTTTTGGGGGTTGTATCAATCTAGCAAAACCTCTAAGCTTGCAAATCTCTTCCCCACCCCCAAATTACTCTGCCCCACAGTATGTCAAGTAGATTTTATTTATCCTGTAGTAGCTGAAAAAAATGCTGAAAGACTAGTAAATTGTGTACAATTTTCATTGGAGAACATGCTTCTATAACTTTTCTTCAGAAAATTTCTTTGCACTTTGTCATGACTTAATGTCTTTCAGCTTGACAGATGCTTGAGTAAAAGCTTTCTTTAATTTGTTCATTTATATAGATCCACTTATTTCAGCTCCTTCTAAATTCTCAAATAACACCCTGCATCTTCCTATCTTTGTTTGATGAAAGTGTAGAGTAAGTGGAAGTACTGCCTAACAGTTTAAACCCATATAAGATTGTGAAACTCATACCTAGGATGAAAAATCAAAGGAGGTGATTGTGAAAATTAGTACCAAAAGTGTAATATGATGCCAGTTGTCCTGAAGTGAACTCTATATTTCACAGTAAAATTATAACTATTAAAACCAATAAAGAGATCTAGATAAAGTCAATATTAAACAAAACAAAACAGATTCACTGTTGGAGGTAACAGTTTAGCTAACAGATGGTTAAAATTGTCTTTTGTGTATAGTTTACATTTAAATTCTGGATCAGCCATGCAGAACAACATCATCAAAGAAACAACTGAATAAAACAGCTAAGAAATGCTGAAGAGAATATCTTTAATGCTTTGCAGAAAGGTACATTATTAGATAATATCAATCAAAAGTAAAGAAACTGAAAAGAACAGCCTTAATCTCAATTGAAGACAAAAAAAAAAGAGAGACAAAATAATTTTCGTAGGTGTTCCTCTTTAAATTTCTCCAACATGGAACCTTCCCATGGGCTGGAGGCATGGGTCCCTTCCACGGAGTGCAGTCCTTCAGGAACAAACTGCTCCAGTGTGGGTGCCCCACGGGGCCACAAGTCCTGTCAGGAATCTACTTCCCATGGGGTCACAGTTTCCTTTGGGCATCTCCCAGCTCCAGCAGGGGTTCTAGGGCTCCAGGATTGTCTCTCAGTCCTCTCTTCAGGATGTTGTTGTGGAACATTTTTATCCTTTCTTAAATAAGTTATCCCTGAGGTGCTGCCACCATCACTGATGTGCGTCCATCTTGGATTCACCTGGAATTGGTTCTGTTGGACATGTGGAAAGCTTCTCAAAGAAGCCACTCCTGTAGCCCTCCTCTCCTCCTCTCTCCTCTGCACTTCCCCAAATAAGGACGTGAGTAACACAGAAATAGAAGGGACTTCAGGAGGTCACTAGTGCAAGTTATGCCTCCAGGAATGAACAACAATATCTATGTGGCTTTTACCAGATGCTCAGGATAGAATTTATAAAGAACCATGTGAGATTTCACAACTTCCCAGGCAACCCCATTGCTTCCCTAATCTTGAAATCACTAAAAGGTTCTCTGATATCTAAACTGAATCTTCTTTAACGCAATTAAAGCAGCTTAGTGTTTGTTCTGTCTTCCACAGGTTCATTGAACAGACAGAAAAATCCCTAAAAATCCTTTTATTATCTTGAATTTTTTTTATATCTTCTGAATTTTCCTCCATTGTAACATTGTAACAATTGTTTAAAATATTTGTTTCATATTATTTTATATTATAAATATCTATATACTAACATACAAATAAAAGTAAAATAACGTCTATCTACATATGACAGATTATAGAACAAATTATATTGATAACAGTATTAATCAATGTCACAGACTTGGCTTCTTTTCTGTTGAAACTACGTACATTTCATGAAATTCAGTCATACTGATAACGTGTCTTATACTCAAGAACTTATCTAACATTGAAGGTGCATCAAATAAAGTTTGAGGCCTTTGAATTGGGGAGAACAGAAAGGAAGAAGAAAATAGCAAATAAATCAATTTGTGTTACCTGGCTGTACAACCTGTCTCAAGGAGACTGAAACAATTAAGCAAAGCAAGAGCTGAAGAGGCAAAAACTCCTATCATGTAGTGGCTTATCCAGTTAGAGAAGTCTTATGCCTTTTAATTGGCAAGGTCTCAGTGAAACAATCAGTGTATACAAGGAGACAGGGAATAGAATCATAGAATCATTTAGGTTGGAAAGACCTATAAAATCAGTGCATCCAACGGTAAATCCAGCACTGGCAAGTCCACCACTAAACCATGTTCCGAAGTGCCCCATCTACGTGTCTTTTAGAGACATCCAGGGATGGTGACTCAACCACTTTCCTGGGAAGCCTGTTCAAATGCTTGACAACAGTTTTGTTAAAGACATTTTTCCTAATACAAGTGGTTGTCCATATACAGAAGTGCATAAATTCCTTTAACTTCCCTTTGCTGGTGTCTCTTTTGGTCTTTTTAGTTCTACAAATAAATTTTATGTCACCTCCTAAATTTAGAGGGAATATCTACGTATGTCTAAGATTTCCTAGGATGTGAAAACTGTTCTTTGATGATTTTCATCCTGAATAGAAGCTGAGGTTTTATTAAATAAGGACTGAAGTTCTCTATTTTATTTCTGTGACAAAGTGAAGAACTGTAATTTTGACAGTGGCTAATGCTTCTGAAGTTAAAAAAGATATTTGAAAAGTTACAGGGCCAAAAAAGGAAAGAAATGCATAAAGTCAGGAAGGCATGAAAGTGATGCTACAAGATTTATTTTTAAAAAATCATGGGAAAAAAGGAGAAAGAAATTTAAAAATTGAAATGAGAGTTTGATTTTTAAAGTCACGCAGTATTTAGAAGACAAAAATAGATTCACTTTTGCAGCAAGAGAAATTGACATGAATTGCAGAGGGTTTTTATCAATGTAAGCAGTGCTTTTTGTGATTCTCCTTCACATGCCCTGACTATTCTGAGCTCTAACTTACTTCTGCCTGTACTCAATTCCTTGGGAGTAACGAACTCCAGCAATCAGCTGCCTTTGTCTCCCACTTCTTTTTTCTGCTTTCCTGAATGCTGTACTATATCTTCTTGACTGAGTAGCTTCCTTTTCTTTTCTGGCAGAGAATGAGATATAAAAGGAGTTTTGCTGACTACAAATAGGAACCCGCAATCTGTCAACTTCTTCACTGCTGCTCAAGGCAACAACGAAGGTTACAGGAGCTTTAAAAACACACTTTCTTATTTTTTGTCCATGTGATGGAATTAGCATGCAGACAAGGAGGCCAGGAAGGACGCACAAGTTACTCCTCCTGCACCACAGGCTTTACATATTTACCTATTTTTATGGTAGAGCAGCTGTGTGAACCTACTGAGGTTCTCATACCTAGTCAGTAATTTTAAGCATTAGATAAGTTTAAATATTGGCATGTGGCAGTTCAGAAATTGTGGGGATCTTCAGAAGAAATTTTCTATGGAATATATTGGATTAGAAAGAGGGAAAAAATCTATAAGGCCATCACTCTGTATCAAGTGTTTAGTATTCATTACCATGACCTGGTGACAAAGTTACATAGCTCATCTTTGAGGAGAGGAGAAAGAAAGGTTGCATCTCTGCATGTAATCTGAGAAGCTGGTAGGATTTTATATTCACTGTCACCTAAGTTTCCAGTGGTTTCTGGTCAGAGTTTAGGAATGTTATGCTCCACATATTTACACTCAGTTTGAGGAAGAGCATCTATGACATTGAGACAATACTGTTCTTTACATTAAAACTAAATTTGCTGGTGCAATTTCTTTTACCAGACTTTTGGGTTTTAAGTGTATTGAGCTCTTGAGTTTACTGTGAGGTTCACTTATTTAACTACTTCTTCAATTAGTAATATATTAACATCATGATAGATTTTGTGGTTTGTGAAATCAATTGGCTTGATTTTGCTATGGGCGGAGATCAATAGTGTACTGTAATGATATATGGATTCCCAAGAAAACAAAAAAACTAAAAAAAAAAAAAAATTAGTCAATACTGTTAACTGTTATTCTCATATATTAAAATTTATGTGCAGAGAAAATCAAACAGGATTTTAAAATGGATGGTTTTACTGAGAAAAAAAAAGTGTTATTCTTTTTGATGGTGCATGTAATTCTCATTGTGGCAGGATACCAGAGAGACAATATCGACTAAAATATGAAATGCAATTGTTCTGAAGATATTAGCTGATGAGAAACTATAATTGTCAAAATTTCAAGAGATGATCCAGTGGTCATCAATGAAACAGACAAGATAGGAAAAATCTTTTTATCTTCTTAACTAGCTAGGGATTTCCTTCAGGTGAATGCAAAGAATATTATTAAAAACTGCTTAACTGGATTAACCATTTCAAAGTAAAATAAAAACAGCTTCCGGGTTTTTTTAATGTTCACTGCTTTAAAAAATTCAACCTATCATTTCTCTAGAGTGTGTAATATGAAATATGGAATGCTTCTCCTATAATGCAGGAGTAGCAAAATAGAATATGTTGCTAGCGAGCAGAGACCGAGTAATAAAGCAACATGGATGGTTTAGTACAAGAAGAAACTGACACTTTATTAATTTACAAACTCGCTTATATACCTTAGAACGCTGGACTGACATTAAGGTTATTGGTTCACTGACCAACCACCCCCCAGAGGGATTGGCTGAACCCAACAACACTTACTTCAGATATTTTTCTCTTTGGTATGATTTCAACAGTAAAGTTTACAAAATATTCCAGCTATTTTCCCTTAGTGTCCGTGAGAAAGCAAGGCTTTCGCACAGACACTGTCAGAAAACTGAGAAATCTCTCTGCAGCCAGGCTTTCAGCATTCACAAAAATACACAAGAAAGGATGAAAATAATAGCTCTTTCTTTTTCAGAAGAATTTAAAACTTCCTATAAAAACCACTGAAAGCAAATAAAAAATATTTTTCAGCTGTTTTTTTCAGTCTGTATCCATAAAATTATGAAGCACAGAACTTCTGTTTGGGCACTCTACTGAAAAAAAATTAAATAAGAGAATAAATAATAATTTATGACTAAATATCTCTTTAACCAAGTAACCTGGTTTATTCAGTGATTCAGATAACGAATCAGTAACCAGAAACATGCTATTGGAGTTGACAATATAGCTTGTGACATATGAAATCCTTTAAACTGAGCTAGAACTAAGAAAAACCTTGTGCATTTTCCCGATACGAATACAGATTTGGTCTACAGAGATTATAAGTAGTGTCATAACATCTTTAAAACAGATCTTACTAAAGGTGACGATGAAGAAAGCGGCATTATCTTTAGTAATATTCTATGCTGTAAGCAATGGTATGTAATGCTGTAATATAAATAAACAATAAATACAAAGAAAAGTTGCATCCTGTCTCCCTGGTTGCTAACCACTAGTTGTTAACCACTTGTGGTATTTTACATAGTTTAGAATTATGAATCATTATAATTCTTCTGAATTACTTGTCTGAAAGACGCTTTTCACAAGGCACTGGGAAAACCTGGTCTCAGGGACAGTTGTTGGCTATCCTTAGTCTTCAGAGTTTGTGAAAACTACAGCATTTGGATCAAATAGTCTTAAATTACCACTTTAAGAACCTCATGTTAAATTGAAATATTATTTCACAACTTCAAAAAAAGTATCTTCAGTGAATTGGCCATATGAACAGTCTGTGTGACTGATTCTGTCACAAGGCATAAAATTCACCTACTAATTCCTGTCTGTGGCCTAAGAACTGCACCTGAAATAAATGGTGTATTCAGAGATGCACAATTTCACAATTTAATAACTTCAAAAATGGGAGGGAAGGAGGGGGTGGGCTTTACGTCACCATCTGATAAAGTGCTTCATTTATTGAAGTCAATTTTTGCTAAAATTGTGTGATATATTCCCACTCGTGCTTGCTAATTTTGGCCTCATGTTATCTGACACTCAAAGGTTACAGGCAGCTCTGACTTCATGATTTTGTATCACTAAATCAGTACATAATGTCAGATATTTGTAGGAATCAGAGGAGTAAAAACTTTTACAGAGGATGGAGGATTTGATTTAGAACCCTGGAAGAAGCTTGGGCTGGTGTAATAACAGAGACATATAGACCTTAAGCAAGGGAATTACAAACCTGTGTTTCTATAGTTATAAGTAAGAATATGTATTGGGTGTTATGGTGAAGGGTTTTAAGTACGGTAATGCGATTTTAGAGTTTAAGCTAAGAATTTAGATGTTACAATAGAAGTATATGTGTGTACGTGACCTAAAGAATTATTGGTTAAGAGACAGTCGCATTGCAGTAAAAAGTACTACAGGTGATAGGTCATAAAGTCAAAACAAAGTTTCGTGTTAGATGCTTATTGGACTAGAAAGTTATAAATTGCCATGTAATCTCGAGTCTTGTGACTTTTTCCTCGTTATGGCGACTTGTTAATAAATCTCACGACCTCCGAGGCTGATGCCTTGTTTGTTATTTTAAGTACAAATCGTCTTAGCGATGCAGTCCCATCCCTTATTAATGAACGTCAGCAGTATATGAATTAAATTGAAGTGATAAGCAGAGAAAAAAGAGAAGTAGAGCTCTACAGATATTTTTGCCTTGACATCACACAAACTGATCACACTAGCTGGTTAACTATGAAGACGGTCCAAATCTTTTCCTGTATGCCCTACAATGACTGTTCTTTTAATGCTTAAAACCAATAATTTTCTTTTACTCTTGCTTTGATATTAAAAATAGATAATCTAGATCAATTATCTTATTTGGATCACAAAAACAGTAACCTATCGCTCTAAAAACTCTCAGTTTAATTATTTTTAGAATCCATCGAACAGCACCGAATAGCATTTGTAATAATAATATTCATTGTTATATTGGTTATTTAACATCATTTTGTTTTAATCCACCCACAGGGGTCCTTTAACAATGAACCTGGCTGCCACACCTGAGAGGTGGGTCACAGCACCAGGCTGGAGCAGTTCAATCCTGAAGGGCAGCATCCCATGGAAGGGAGCCACACTGAAGCAATTTGTGAGGAACTGCAACCCGTGGGAAAGACTCACAGCGGAGAAGTTCATGGAAGACAGTCTCCCATGGGAAAGGCCCAGCAGGGGAAGAGTATGAGGAGTTCTCCCCCTGTGGGAGAAGAAGCATCAGAGAAAACGTGTGATCATAATACCCATTCCCCGTCTTCCTGTGCCACTTGGACAGAGGAGATAGAGAATTGGGAATAAAGTTATGACTGGGAAGGAGGGAGGAGTTGGGGGAAGGTGTTTTTAAGGTTTGTTTTACTTCTCATTATTTGATTAGTAATAAATTAAATTAATTTCCCCAAGCTAAGTCTGTTTTGCCAATGACAGTATCAGCTGAGTGATTTCTTCCTGCCCTTATCTCAATTTGTGTCTTTCATCATATTTCCTCCCTCCTATCCAGCTGACGAGGGAAGTGATAGAACAGCTTTGGTGGTCATCTGGCATCCAGAAAGGGAAAACACAATCTACATTTAGAATATTCAGCTCATTAAATGAAAGATAATCACTTTTCTACAAATGACTTTCAAACTACACAATGTTTTGTAGCCTACTCAGCTTTGTCTAATAGAGTTACTTCTGTTAGCTACCATCTGAACAGTCACTCTTTATTCTCTATCATTTAATGAATCTTCTGCATAATTCCTCTTCTTTCTCTTCTCTTGCTTTCCCAGTCCCATGCTTTGGTAGTTTAACCTCTATCTTTCTTCTAGCCTGTATTTTTTTTCCTTTTGGTTACAGTTATACATTCCTTTTTCCTTTTCTTTTCATTATAGTGACAAGTTCCTTATCCTTATTAAAAAAAAAAAAAACCCAACAAAGCAAAACCAAGAAAAAAAAAACCAACCAACCAACCAACCAACCAAAAAAAAAACCCCAACCAAGCAACCAAGAAAACAAAACAAACAAAACAAAACAAAAAAACCCACAAAAAAACAAAAAAAAAAACCAACAAAAAAACCCCCAACAAAACAAAAAATCTTATGGGATTCTAAAAATTATGCCTCAAATACATCAATCAATACACAATTTTTTACATGAAAACAAATGCTCAAGTTCAAATGGTAATTAGGAAAACTAGTCTAAAGCACTCAGAATCAATGAAATGAGTTAACAAATCATAGTTTGGACAGTAAAGACACTAAAACATTTAAAACTTACCTCACACAAATAGAAAGAGAAATGTTTCAATCAGCTAGATGTCTTAAATCAAGTTCCTTCTCTAATCAAAGGCATGCTGAGTCAGGCACAGGTCACCATGAGTAAAAGTTTTCTGCTTTTCATTCTTTTTCCCATTATTCTCCTTTTCACAGCTGGGAGCCTCAGTAGTATTTTAATGTTTAATGATGATGGGTTTACTCCATTCAATAATTTCATTTGAATAATGGTCTGCATAATGCTACAAAATGGAGTATGGTAATGCTGCTTTATGACTTGAGGCAGTAAATTTTCTTCTCCAAAGAAAGAAATTTTCATTGGACAGGTAACGTAATAAAGTAAATTCCTGAACTCCTGCAGGGCACTTGTATCTGTTACACTCATGACATTTCAACAGAAAGTGTGTAGAACTAATTAGTCAGAAGCAGAAGTGTAATCAATATTGATTTATGAATATTTCCCACATGTAACACTACTTGTTTGGACAGAATAAATTGTTACTTGTATAATATAATCTCTGTGATTTCTTAGTGCTCTTTGTTCATAAAAATAATAACCCTATTTGTTAGAACTGAAAATTTCCAACTGCAGACATCTGAAACACATATTTTTCTTCATGTGTATGTACAGATGTCTACAGTTGCTCTGGGGACATGAAACTCCAGGCTCAGGGGTCTTACATAAGAGGAATGAGACCGGATCAGCTCCTGACTGAAGATTGCTTGTGATGTTGTGAAAATTAATGCTAGCTAGTTGCCAGTCATTCATCTGTTCTTTTACAGATTAATTTCTGTGATCTCTAGCCCTAAGCAAGCCTGAGAGTATTATAAGCATCACAGTCTTGTAGGCTGACATCCCTTTGAAAGTGAGATATTTTTAATCATTTTAATTGCCTTTCCCTTGACCTTTTCATTTCTGCTGTAGCTGCCTTGAAACACACCAATCTTTAATCAATATTCCATGTTCTGGTAGCTCATAATTTTTATTTTGTCATCTCTTTATTGATGCCTTGATTTACATTTCTGCTCAAAGTTTGAAAGTTTTCCTTTTATACCATTTTGTGACTGTGCCAGCATGCCCACCAATGTCTAAAAAGCTTTTCCTGAGTTACCACCACGAAAGATGGATCATACAGCCAAACAGAGAAAAAGGGCATCTGTATGAAGGTCAGAAGACGACTGGTTTTGCTCACACCAGAATTCTAGAGGACCTGTTATACACTATTCTCAAATAGCAAGTGATAGGATGAGGAGAAATGGGTTCAAGTTGCACCAGGGGAGGATAAAATTGGAAAATAAAGTTATCTTACAACCCCTTCCCAAGCACTTATTACAAAATATTTCTCTTGGGAAATAAAACTTTTGAAGTGGAAGGCGATGATTTTTGGAAAATTTCTGCATCCAAGAGTACAAGACAAGACTGAAGTATGCAGTCGCCTTCTCAAGAGTATTAGACACAAGAGTTTTGATTTTTTCAATCGACTTTGTTATTCCTTCTTTGGAGAATAATTTTTTGTTTCTGCATTTGGAGTACATCATCTACCTCCTCTTGGCTCTGCGTGCAACAGTAAATTACAGCAAATCTATTATAAATCAAACAAACCAAACAGAATACTTTATAAGATAAACATCCTTATCTCACTCCAAATAGGAAAATTTAACAAAATGAAGGACAACTGTGACGCAGAAATTTGCTTCATATATTTATAAGGATTCAGGAAATACTAATCTTTTTTCAAGTTTCATCTTATTTGTAAAATATATTTATTCTTTATAATGTAGCAATTTTTGTACACTTCAAAATTTCAAAACCATGTAGATAGTCAGATGAACTTAATGGTAAAACTCAAACAGAACCAGTTGGATGAACTAAGCCTCTTTTTTATATGACATAATTAGTTCTACAGACATCTGTGAAAAGTAATCTCAGGCAGAATAATTTAGGAGTGCATTTTTTTAAAATATGAGAATAGCAACTGAACATATCTCGTAGTCTGAGTCTGACTGAGAAAATCAAAGTGCAGCCTTTAAAAAAGCTAAATTACAAACAAGGGAGTACAAATAAGAGGTTACAATGGAATAATGAAGGATAATGAAAAATGCAACATACAAAGCAATCAATGCAGAACTAAATATGGTCTTCAGCAACTCCACAATTATTATTACCAATAGAATGGTAAAATATACTCATTAGTAAAGCTAAAAAGACAGAAATTAGGTTGCCTATTTGAGGTTGTCTTCCCTGTTATTCTATCACTCTGTAAAAACCGTCTGTTTAGTAAAAGTGAATAAAGCTGACAATGGCTCACTCATAGAAAAAACAAAACAAAACAAAATACAATCAAGATCATATGAAACTGATAGTTATTGAGCTCTTTAAAAACATATAACATCAGTTTAAAATCAAACTGACACTTTATGAGTAGCAGCAATTTTTCACTGGGTTTTCACTGTCATTCAAATTGATTGTTGTTTCATGTTGAATAAAACGTAAGTAGTCTTTCAAGCCTGCAGAAAGCACCATAATAATTCATATTAAGATGACAAGGCTGTGAACTGTCACACATTGACTCTTAGTTTTTCTGATTTTTCATGCAGTTAAACACGATCTATTACCTCTAATGAAACTTAATCTTCAATTGAACATATGAAATGTATCTGGGTATAAGATGTGTAATAAAAAAGCTCAGAAAAGTGGTTAAGGCAACTTTGTATTGGTAGCTATAAGGAAGAGAATTCCCTCTTCCAGTTTTTTGTCAGTTTTTGTTGTTTCTTTAGTTTTGTGGGGGTTTTTTTCACCATTAAAAACTATATGCCTTTCCAGGACACTGTAGAGCTACTAGAGAATCTAGTCTGATGGTAGAATTCATTCCCTGTTTGCACTGCTCAGTGAATGCATCAAAACTACCAGGGCCTAGATATAAAGGGGCTTATTCAAACTTCACATATTATTGCAAGTGTATCCTTTGTGGAAACTGCTAAATCTAATAAATGTATTTTGGCCAAGCAAGCAAAATATTTCATTAATTTTGATTAAATGCACTTTTGCATTTCAGATGGCATTGTTTTGTGATTGCCACTATATAAAGTAGAAACCCAGTGATTTACAAAGTGAAGAGGCGGAGATTCATATAATGATATACATCCTGATATCTCAAGTGAAGAAGTCTATCTTTGTATGAAAATAAATTTACTTAAAGTGAGCTTCCTAGTTTTGTCAAATTATAGTATGGTGATTTAGTATTTGTTCATTTGACATATTCGACATATTATCAGAAAACCTGCTTCCAAATCAAGCAGACTGCCATTGAGGTCTCAAAGTAAAATGTACAAATATTTCTTTTTCCTGGAAATATACTACAGAAATCAATCTGGAAAAATTACTTTTCCATATTAAAACAAACAAACAAAATCAATAGTTCCTGTATTTGACTAAAATAATTTCCATAATTGTCTTAAGTTCCTTAAGAAAAATAATAAAAATAAATTATTGTACATTGATTTTTAACTTTCATTATTAGAATATTGAAAGATTAGTGCAAACTTTTTCATCTATTTTTAAAGCAGTAGAAAGATTTGTCACTGTTTAGATTTAAAAGAGAATATATCGCTAGCTAGAATTTTGATTTTTGAATTGCATTAAGCACTGACTTTTATTTTTACCAAATGCAATAGAGATTTTGAAATAAGATGCTTTCCCACTTATAATAACATGATGTTCAGAGATAAAGGATAACAAAACCAGTAGGCCAGGTGATAATTTGGCCTGGCTATTTGAAATCATAATTTTCTGTAGATGATCTTGCCGCGTAGGATACAGTCTCTTAAATAAGAATTGTAACTTCGTGTACAACAAGATTAAGATAGTAAAAAAAAAATGCAAGACATATTGAGAGAGACTACTGTCCCAGGTTACAGTGTAAGATGAAACCAATAGTATGTATTCTTTTATCATCTTCACAAGCTGTTAAAGCAGGTGGGGCAGTGCTCATTATCTCCTACCATGACTCACCCTTGATAAGTCCCTCTGGAGGCTATCTCTGTTTAACGGGCCATCAAGGACCCACCACATGACTCATAGAATTACATCATCCCATTGTGAGATGCTCCACCCAGGGGGGAGGTGCCGAGCATTCCCACCTGGATATAATCTGAGGTTTGGAACAGCACAAGCAGCCCTCATCTACTGGAATCCCAGAGGATGGGAGCTACCACTGGACCTTCAGGTGAAGACCAGACTGTTTTCTACAGGATCACCGCTTCAACAAGACCACTTCATCTGGACTGCTAACATCACCCTGCCTAACAGGGTGTCAGGTTGTATCCTGGCTCTGTCAGCGTTCTTGTACTATTGCATTTTTTTTAAATTTTCCTATTAAATTGTAATTCTGACTTGCGATCTCCCACTGGTTTGTTTTCATGCTAGTACACTGCATCCTACTGAAAACACTTACCACAACAATATGTAGCATTCTCTCATACTTTCTTTGCTTGAAAATTTATTAAAACTCACATTTGAAATTTTTTAAAAAATCACTGAAGAAAACATATTTCCTGACCCTCAATAGAGATTAAATGTATGGTATTTTTTGATGGCTAACTCCTGTAAACATCCAAATTGCTATGAGAAGTCATGCAGATCTGAGAAGTGATGAGGACACAGTGCACAGTCTGCTCGTGCTCTGGGTTTCCCTGCTGCCTGCTTGACTCTTCTGAAAACACTGGACACTGACAGAGTGAGGGCAGCAGCAACACTAAACTGTGGCAGCTGGAGAGCTGAGGCAACGTGCACATTGACCTGCTCTAAACTCTCATGTAAACAGTAACATTTTGGGTTATTCTGGATTGTGGTTGGAGAAACAATATTCTTCGTTTGGCCCGGCACGAGGAAAAATATGTCTGAGCTGTCATGTTCCACACTGCTTCTCGCTTCTTTTGCACCCAAGACGGTTACACCTGGGAGAGCCTTACAAACTATGCCTTAGTAATATTATTCACTATTTTTCTCTTTGATGGGCCTTTTGGGGAACTTGTCTGAGAAAAACAACACATGTATGGATATGTCCAGAGTTTACTCTCTGAAAAAGGCAACTTCAACTCAACAAGTTGTTATAACACATCGTACAAGAAGAACATTTGCTACAGACAAAATTAACCTTAAAATTCTCACATATAGAGAGCATTATTTAAGGAGAAAAGGAAATATGACTACATTTCAAAATCCTTCTGTTTCAGCTTACATTTTTCATTACTTACAGCTCTATGTTAAGAATGTATTTATAACAGTTCTTGGTAACACTCATTCCAGAAATTATAGACAGATGAATGTACAAGATGTTTTTGGAATTGTAAAACTTGGAAGAAAAAAAAGGAAACAAACCTTTATGAAACTTGTCAGTGACAGCATGGGGTTTTTTAGCTTGATATCTGTGTCTAAAAATCAAAGTCCCAGTGGATAAAGGTAAAAGTCACTTAACTGACAGAATTCCTGGGTGACTGAAAATTGGCATCTGTTCTTTATAGTTTCATCTTTGAGATTTCTCACTAGAAAACAGCAGTTGAAAAGATTATCTTATAGCAGTACTAAATAATAGACTGTTCTGCGACATTCAAAGGTCTGAAGCTCCCTGTGGAACTAATGACATTTGTACAGCAAGTCAGCCTGCTTCTGCAAAGGAGGATGGTGGAAGTAGGAAAATGATAGGTTTTTGACAGAATGTTAACCCCAAGTTGCCAGAGTTTCTAAAATATAACCACAAATAAGAGAACTCTAATTACATTTCTAATAAAGGGCCAAAGTCTTAGATGAATTTTAAACTCATACACTTCCACTGATTTTGATGTTCACAGCTGTTGCTCCATCCCTGACACTTTAGAGGGAGAAAATAAATGCCATATTGCTGTGCTCTGATGACAGATCAGTAAGGTACTTTTTCTCAGAAGGTATAATAAGCATTTTATTAAGGACAATTCCTTTTGCTTGTCATTGCAACATCCTTTTTTCTTTTTCTTTTAAACTCGAAAGTTTAAAAAGTTTCTTTTGACTTGTTTGAAGTATGGCTAGCTCAGCCATTAAGCATTGTCATGGCCTCCAAATGAGATCTCTTCCTATATTTAATCCACTGCTATACTGAAGAAAGATTAAGGGAGAATTAAATCATGGGCTTTTCTCACCCAGGACACAATTTAACCTTACATGTCCTGAATGCCCTTAGTACAAGGCTGTAACATATGCAGGAAAAATATTGGGAAGACTCTCCATTTCTCTGCTTGCATCTGAGGAAAATTGCAGCTGGGAATTTAGTAGTCACAGGGAAAGAAGGCAAGTGAACAAGGATAACTTGCCTTTCTCCTGGAAGAGAGAAACACTCAGCTCCAGACCTCGTGCCTGGTTGTGTTTTACATCTGCATCTCTTTGGCTATTCCCTCCTTACTGGGAATCTTTCTTCAGTGTATGATAGCATAAATACAAGCCAAGGGATAAGAGTTTATATGTCTCTGATATCCCACAATCGTGACACTGCAGCCTGTTTCCCAGTGTATGGGAGTCAAATTATTTCAGAACAATATGGGTCTGCTGGGGAAAATTGGCACTGAAATATTTGTAAAAGTCACTTTGTTCTGCTGCTTTCTACCACCCACTGTCTGATGCAGCTGTCTGTGAGGACCAGCACAATGACCTGCTTTGTAAGTTTCTTTAGGGATTTAAACAGAATTGGGCAGCTATCTGTCTAAAGTCATATAGCAAGAGAACTCAGCTGGAAGTAGAACATTATCTTCTCAACAGGGCAGCTAAATCCGTGTTTAAGTGCTCAGTCAATTTCTGCCTCAAGAAACTGGAGACCTAGGCAGTGTTAGAAGTAGATGCTCTTGATTACTGTCTGAATCTTGAACCAAGAGCCCAAATTCACAGCTGAGATGTGTTTCCCAGGGTTGCATTTAGCCCCATGGGCAGGCAGCATTACCTACCTGCACTTGCTATGTCTGTTACCTCAAAACCTGCTTAGGCTTTCTCACTCTAAACGTAGGCATGAAGAGAAACTGAGACTTACGCCACGAAGGTTTTAGAGAAGTGACAGTATTTCTCACTAGAATGACAAAAGAGATAAAGAGAGGGATTTACTGTGCATTAGTAAAAATATGGTCCTTCAGGGTCAGCTTGTACTCTGAAAACTTTTTAATGAAATACTGCATACTGTTTAGCTAGCAAAGTAACAAGGTATATTTGGCCAGGGGACCGGCCTTTGAACCAAACTAATTATATCTCTCCAGCTATAAATTCCTGTTACCTACATTAGCTAAAATACAGACTTAGAATAAAAGTTCTCCTGTATGTTCCCCATAAGGCTACATGTGTATTGGGTATACATATTTTCTCTTTGTAGCTGTTTACGTGTTCCAAATTTTTGGTGTAGACAAACAGCTTTTTAAATATACTGGCCTAAGTGATTTACTATACTGGAATCATCCATGCCCTCCTCCTCTCTCAACTACCATGTGTGAAAGTGGTTTTTATCAGCATAAACTTCCTGAACAAACTTTAAATCTTAACTTTTGTAGCTGCTACAAAGAAAGTCAGTAATGCCTTGTACTCCTTTGGCTTTAAAGATCTCTTTTTAACTTTGCTCCCTTTTTTTTTAGTGATTCCGAATTGGCAGATGGAGTTCTCATGTTACTGAGATATTTAAAATTAAAAGTAGTAAAAACTTATTCAAATTTTAAAAGAAACCAATCCCAAACCTTCTGCCCTACACTCTTGTTGCTTTTTCAATATCTGAAGAAATCTTTCTTTTTGTATGGAAATATCTTGGAAAAAAATGCACCTTCTCCTTTCCTGCTAAATACTCTTCCTGTATTGCTTCTGCTCAATACATGGGCAATTAAATAGGAGTATAAAGGGCAGAAAAAAGCAAATTAATAAATTTAAAAAATCTTGATTCTTCTTTCTTACTAAACAAAAGCTAGAAGCTATTATTACACAAGGCAAAATAAAATGTAACAAAGTGGATCCACCCTTGATTTTTACTATATCAATATTTTCTCAAAGAAGTATTTATGGTTTCAGTGTTCTAGATGAAAGGTGGAAAGTTATGGAGACAAAACCTTATTGCAAAAGTCCTGTGTTATCATGACTGTAACAAACCAGTTTGCTCCTTTAGTTTTACTGTTGGTTACCACATCCCACTAGTCTGCACTGCCTGAATCTGCTCTGAGAGCACAGAAAAAGTGCAAATGCAGAGGCCCCTTTTTCATTTCAGATTCCATCATAAGCTCTCATAAAGCCAGTAATGCTTTCCCCACTTCTAATGGTTCAGCATTGATTTCTATCGCATATAGAAGTGGTCCTGCAGGTTTTAGAATTTTCTTTTCTCCTCTCAATGTTTTCATTACTTGGTAAATGTCAATTAGATTTTCTGAAGATTAATCCATAAAAATTTTAAATTAATATGGTTTTAAGAAAATTTTCTTATTCTGTGTTGACTTTGTCATTTCAATAAAGTCCTCTGAAACCGAATCCAAATGATTTTTTGTGGCTCTTTGTACATGATTCTTAGAAATAGTTGAAAGAAAAAGGCCAGAAAACCAGAAAATTATGCCAACTGGGTTCTTCCAAGCTTCCTGGCTCTCTTGGTAAATACTGCATCAAAGCTTATCCTTTAAGACAAACAGTTTCCCTGTTCTTGAGTGCTGTGATTTTAGTTTGTTTTTAAAAGTTTCTCAGTTGAGTCTGCCAGCATGCCCATGATCAATCCAGCAGTGATAGCAGTGTGCAATACATGACTCTTTTGTACACAGCTTCCCAGCCTCTCTTTCTGTGTCATTGCTGGCTCTGTATGCCATTGGGCAGAAAGCCAAGCCTAGGGCCTTAGTCAACTCCAAATTTCAGCTATTATTACTGCACCATTAAAAAGCTTCTGAATTTCAATTCTTCAACAGCTTCAGCATAAAAGACGGCATGCTCTATCTCCATCTTTTTAACTAGTCTTTTTCCCTTTATCTCCTCTAATAAATTACTTACAGACACAGACTTTTCTCTTCTAAAGTGCAGTATACTCTGCTAATTATTTGTATAAAATAAATTTTTTAAAAAATATAACTTAATTATCACTATATTCTGCATAGCTTTAAAATTAGCACTCATTTGCATTTCAGCAGAACCTGATGGGCCCCACAGGGACCAGGGTATTATAGTGCTTATTGCTGTAGGAACACAGAACAGGGATCAATCTCAGTCCTAAATAGCTATTAGCTGCGTCAGGCAAAAAGATTGTTCTACCTTGTTTAACAGATGAGATACCAAAGTACAGAGATTAAACAATTTGCTCAAGAAAATCCATGGCAGAACTGAACCCAGATCTCTTAAATCTGAGCCAGATGTCCAGTTCCGAAGATGTCCATTTGTCTTCCTTAGGATAAGTCACATTCTGTAAACATCTGTGTCTTATCTGCTGTCTCAGTGTACCCTGGCTCAGCAGAGATTTCCTGTAGCTATCAATAAGAAAACCTTTCATTTCTGCTCTCTTCACACATGAAAACTTTGAAACTTCTGGACATTCAAAATTGTTGAATTTTTTAAAAATTGTAGACTGTTGCCATTGCCAGAGACAGAGTTTCATGTCTGACAGAACTGGCACAAACACAATTCACATTCATTGCTGTAAACAACATGTAATGGAGCAGCCTGGCAGCAACCATGACTGTCACATGTCACCACTGGTCTGCTTGCATACAATTAATTCCTCGTGAAAGGTACCATTATAATAAAACAACTCAAAATAATCTCTCAACCAGTGTTTCTGCCTGGAAACGACACATCACAGTCAGGAGAATGGTTTCAGCTAACAATACTCCCCTTATTCTGAACCAGAGCCAACAAGCTCTGTATCCATCAGCACTGCAACCAGCCAACCCACAATAATGAGCCTACTGGAAACATCTGTAATGGGAACTGAACCTATAATTTCAAGATATTTTAGAAATAGAGCAGGGACAGAAGAACACACAATGGAATATGGGATATTTGTACCAGAGTTACTTGTGAGGTGGTCTGTATCTGTATGTACTTTAACCAGTGGGTCTTACACCATTCTCAGCAGAGAACATTATCGGTCAGGCTGAATATTCAAGTGGTTTTAGGAAAAAACCTGAACTATGGGACTATTTTCTGAAATCATATTACCTGGAAACTGAGCTCCGCAAAGATGGGAAAGTCAATAATTTCAATTTGCATATGTTATTTTGGATAAAATCTTATTCTTTGATACTTCAATATAAAAAGGAATAACATTATGCTTAAAATTTTCTTCTTTGAGAGTGGTGTATTGAAATAGCTTGGTCAGAAGTAAAAACATCAACAGAGGTACACTGCTACTTCTACATGTGGTAGTATATTTCTCTGTGCTCTGTGCTGTACTGAATCATCTAGACAATAGATCACATCTAAAGGGCCCTGGGGTGTCAGAGGGCTGGGGCATGAAATATCTGATTAATAAGGTCGGTTTGGTCAATTCTTTCCTTCTCAAGTCACAGAACAGGAAAAAGTGATCCTTTCAGGTCTGTAGGGTTTTGAGTAAAATTTCTAAATTGAAATATGGTAAATCAGATTTGAATCCTTCCTACCTGAAACACCCCGAGCCCATTTTGTTCAGAAGGAAGTTTTACTGCAAGTCATTTTGGACTGTGACATTTAACAAGGAAAGTCCCCCTGAAAGGATTAAAAAATTCAGTGAGCAGAATAGCAAACTCATACAAGCACAACACTGTGATTTCTTTTGTGAGCCACAGAGAAGAACAGAAAGGGACATCCTGCTGCTTCTATTAATGACAGACTATTCCCCCAGAAAGTTAAGGCATCTTAAAAAAAAGGTTTAGAGTATGTTCATGGTTCCTTGTGCAAAGCCACGTTAGGAATTTCTATGCATCTCTGAAAGAAAACCACAGTATACTTAATTATGCTGGTCAGTGTAATTAACTTAGGTGCAACCCTAATGACTAGAGGGTCCTGTTTTGAATCTTTGCAGTTATCTCTAACAGGTCAGACAGCAGGATGGTCTGAAAGTAAAAACACTCCAAGGGAAGGTGAAAAGTGCTTCAAGCAGAAGCTGGATTTGACTCTCAGCCTCCATTAGCCCAGCTCACACTTGCACTGTGATCCACTGGAGCAGGAGCCCCACATGTTGTGTCTCTCACCTCTCCATAGCACCTCCATGAAGGAAATGTTTTTAAAGGCCATTCCCAAGCCCTGGGAGTCTAATGTATTTCTTGACTATTTTTTATACTTATGTGTTATTATTAAATGGAAGAAAACCTGAAAAAATACAGAACAATGCATTTGCCCAACTTATCAGCACAGAAAACTCAACAATATTTTATAACCATGAAATTATAAATTTACAAGTACGTATATATTACAATTTGGATTTATTAACATAAACACTAATACAGAATTCTGTTTGGCTACATAAGGCTAGATCATGCATCATTCATTTGATGGTTAAAAGAAATAAAATTGAATATTATTCTCTGCTCCATCTTCTACAAAATACTGTAGAATTGTGGAAACTTTCTGTGCTTTACCTATTTGCTTTACAATAATAATTTTCTTTCTTTTTTAACTTTTCCCCAATGTCTTTCAACTGCAGTTAGAATTGTAAACAGAGTCGCCTCTCTTGAGAGAGGTTGTGCTCAATAAAAAAGAGCTGTATAAGTAATAATTTCTATAAGAGCTGTTCAGATAAGATCCAGATGGTTCATAAAGGCACTGCATAGCTCATCACCCAAATTTACTTTTCACAATGTATTCGGTAATATTCTTCTTTTGTCTTGCTATGTAGAAAATGCAAAAATAAAAAATTCCTAATATTTTATTCTTTGGAGTAATAGAAAATCATGTTGCTGATTATTTCCTATATACTGTGTAGATAATTTCTCCTCTACACAGGATCTTGCCAGAAACACTGGCTCATTTACTGTTATGGGAAGTAGGCTGTGATTTTCACATCTGCTTGCAACTTCAAAAGGATGATGGAAGGAAAATAAAAATGTCTTATCTTTTTCAGCTTGTAACTGGATTTCACTAGCCTTGTTTACAGTAGTAATGCCACTGAAGCTGAAATATGAGTTCAGTTTTGGTAAAGTGGAAGTTACGGTCCAGCAGATTTCTCTGTTACAAAAGACTGTGCCTTTCAAATTCCCTGTAGGAAACCAGACTTAAACATAAAGTGCTTAACATTCAAAGCTAGAGTGGGTAAATAAATACGGACTTTAAAAAGCTGTGCATACTTCCATGTAATATTAAGAGAAATACATCTTCAATGAAAAGTGATTGTCCATGAATAAAAAGTAATATGAATTTCTCTTGATGCCGATATTCTCTGAAGCCGTAAAACCTCTATCAAATGTGGACAAGCAAGGCAAGCTCCTTGCTAAATGTCAAGAAAGTGGTCAAGTATTTGTAAACATGATCTGAGGAGGCTGTTGAGTAGATGGTGCAGTGCAACTATCTGGAACCAA
The DNA here is from genome assembly GCA_013398115.1 of Falcunculus frontatus. Classification (NCBI taxonomy): domain Eukaryota; kingdom Metazoa; phylum Chordata; class Aves; order Passeriformes; genus Falcunculus; species Falcunculus frontatus. The sequence goes on along the minus strand of VZRV01005700.1, from coordinate 217,032 downwards.
CTGCAGCCAGCAATGTGAAATGGTACACAATTACATATGTGAGTACATGTAAATATCAAAACCACCTAGCTCCCAAAGCTATTTTTTTTTATACTTATATGGGTTTAAATAGTGTTACTGATGTTTTTGTCTTTGAATTGTCACCTTTCTGGCAGTTACATGAGAAGCTGTTAATGTAAAACAGGTTTAATATACCAGTAAAAAATCTAACTACATAAAAAACCACACTTTTAATTTTTTTTTTACTTTTTTCTTCCTATACTCATTCATCATTCATTCCTCTTGTCAACACTTGATCATTTACGCCACATTTCTTTTCACTCAGTCTCTTACCTTAACCAGTGATATTCTCTATGAATTATTCTGTCTGAGACAAAGAAAGAAAATAAAATGCATTGTAGCTGGCTTGCAGCTTCCTGAAATTTCGATAGTGTACATACTCACTCAAAGACAGGAAAAAATGGAAGGGCAACAAAAACAAGGGCTTTGTTTTTCACTGTATTCCTAGATTGATGTTTGTCTTTGATGATAAAGACAATCTTACTTTCCATTCTTATTCAGCCTTTGACTTTTTCTGCCCCTCAACACATCAGTCAGTACCAAAGTTTCTTACAATCTCTGTTGTACAGCTGAATACAATATGTTCATTGGGGCCATCAGATCCTCTCATAAAGTTCACTACATTTTACGCCAGCAAGTTGAAAGCTTCTGCTAAGCTTCAAGTGGAAGGGTCCATATTTCATTATCAAAACACTCAATTCTTCATATGCAGCTTCTTAAATTATCCATTCCTACTATTCATTATTTTGTGAATGCCTGTATATATAAAAGATCAGCCTGAGAGTGTAATCATGACATAGATCATGAGCTGTCCCTAGATTAGTAAATATTGAAGGACCATCAAAGCAGTTCCACAGAGCAAAACAGCACATGACAATGATGTGATGCCCACACTATCTGTGTTTCAGGCATTCCACTTCAGCTGGCTGAAATGTGGTCCTGTGGACTGAAAATCCACTAAGACCGTGTTAATTCTTTGAATACATCTTCTGGTTCAGTTTCACCTGAAAGAAATCAATTTTTCACCCTTTAAGCTTTTATATGATTGAACCAAACTCAGTCAGCAGACAGAATCAGATTTGCTGCAAAAATATAATTCTAATCTAAACCAAAACACTAAGGGAGCTGAAGGCAGTTTCACCTCACATTTTTGTGCATTAGGTGGCTCCTTATAGTAAGTTTGGTGATTGATGTTGAACTGCTAGCATTTCTTTAAAAATCCTAAAAATATAAATATAATTAGCAAGAAAATTAGTTATTCTCAGAACCTGAGTAATGTTTTCTTTTTCATTTATTAAGATTTCCAATTCTATCTAATTTCTCTTAACAGATATTTACCCCATATTCCTCAACATGCAAAAAAAAATTCCCTAGGAAGTATGTCTGCCTAGTAAAATAGATTTGGAATGATCTAAGGGTGAAAATGGCTAGCCTGATATAATTTTTTTTTTTTTTTAATGTAACAAGCATACATTTCTAAGATTCAGGAATCATAGTTTTGAAAAATTTTACCTAAGAAGAATTTTTAGACTAGGAAATTAAAGAAAGCCATTTTCAAAAAAATTATTTGGTAGTGACAAGTGGCATTTACAATTCTTAAACTAGAGACAGATACAAACTAAAATTCTACATACTTATTTCCAGGATTTCTCTTGAATTTTCTCCCTGTTTTCTAAAGTGTTTTGTTTGTGGGTTTTTGGTTGGTTGGAAGTTTTTTTGACTTTGGTATCCTCAAATAAGTTGAAATTGGCTTTGTATTCTACATGTAGAATCATTCAAATGGGAAAAACCCCAACTAACAAACAAGCCAAAAGCACCTCAGATTAATATGTTTTATTTTAAACTGCAAAGGGTTTTCAAAACGTTCATTTATGCACACAGAGTGAAGTTTAAAACCCTTATATTTTGCTGATAGACTTTTCAGAATTAAATCCAGCAGCTCGAGGATTGGGTTTAAATTGAGCACATTGAGCACATCTCATATTTGGATGGAAATTTACCTCTGAGATGATTGCACAGAAACATATACAATTATAAGTGACTGGCTTTCTGCAGATCATCTCATAACACAGGTGTCACAGAGTCTTTCCATAAAAAGCAATACTGCTTTTATGTTATGATTATTAATACTGCTGTGGGTGGTTATGTGAATTGCAGACAGATTTTGCTTGACAGTCTCGGAAACTGTGACTAAGATGACTAATTTGTAGGCTTAAAAGAAGTTGATCAATCTTTCAAAGAGTTCTTAATTTGTTCAAACTTTCAATTAGACTTTGCTAAAAGTGGGGGTATTTTTAAATAACCCTAGAGTTTAATGTATTTTCAGGTATGTTTTACACTAGTCATTATTTAATATCAAATCTATATAAATCTTGAAATATATTAACTTATGGTATTATAGCATTCTCTACGTCACTGAACTGTGACAATAGACCAGAAGCAATTTCAAAACTGTCATTTTATCAAGTTCATGCTCTGATTTTTGAATATTCCACCTAATTTTAGTAATGTATACATGTCTAAGATTACCAGGGAGAAAATAGCAAATCAAAAATCACTTTTTAAAAAAAAATCCTGCTTTTTTTAAGGTTAGAAATAAAATGCTATTGTTTATTAGCACCATCACACAAACATTTGGTGAGGAGTGCTTCTTCTAAGGGGTAAACTGACTGGACAGCTCTTCCAATTTTATTGATTCTAAACAAAAAGGAATTTTCCAGTCCTATTACAGCCTCTTACCTAAGTTCATCTTGCCTTAAGTAGTGATTAAGGACAAATAAAATTATGTGGTTTCGAACAGTAGGCAGCAAAGTGCAGACTGAATACTAGAGGAAATAGGGGACGGAAGGGATAAGACAGAACAGCAATACAGTCTTATATATGGTCAAAAGTGAGTGAACATAAATCTGTTTCGAAGTGAAAGGCTGTATAATAGCACCATTAACCTGAGCACATGTAAATTGTTTCTGGGCCATATGGGAAACAGAGAGCCCAAGATCCTCAGTCAAACTGAAGAGATCTAGTGCTCTTTACTTTCTATTACTACAGAATATGAAATATGAGTGCCTCACTAGGAGATTGCTAAGTTGAATTAGCATTTTTTACCTACAAGCAGAGGGTGTCCACACCTATTCTTCATAAAAAGTGGAATTCTTTCAGTGTTGCAAATGTACAGGGTATACCCAGCTACTGAAGAATTCTCATGAAGTGAGAAACAAAATCCAGTTAGTGTGTATGAATGTATTTAAATTCATTATCCCACATCTGGCTACTCTGGAATAGACAGTAGTGGATGAAAGACAGCAAAAACTTGTCTTAAAATATGTGTTAAGACAGCACATTAAAGCCTAAGCACTGCACAAAAATAGAGAGCCAGCATAATACATGTTCTGTTTGCTAATTCACTCATCAAGCCTTTGTCTGCAGTTTAAAATTCTTAAAATACAGTGTAGATAACACAGCTGGTAATGTTTAATTAAAATATTTCTTCTGCTCTGGTGAAACTTAATTCTCTATTGAATCATATTCAGAAACATCTCCTTTGCTGAGAAACAATCAGGGAAGGCAGGATTCCCAAGTGTGTGCCCACTTCCCCATACCTGAGAAAATATCAGAGATTATCTCAGTTTTATTGTCAGGAAATACCACCACAGAAGCAAAAGACTTCAAAGCAGAATAATCAGGGAAGTTATTCCTTTCCTCGTGAGTCCCCTTCAGAAGGATGTGCTCAAGTTATTGTAGAATCTTCAATCAGTCCCCAAACACCACTGGGATAAGAATGGAAAATAACCAAGTTTTGCACATTTTAAAAGAATCAGAAAACTTTAGTAACTTAATTTGGGCAACTAACAGAACTGCAACTGAGCAGCTTCTGTAACGTCACTCAGATTGCCAAAAGTTTGCCAAACCTGCCATTCTCTAATTGCTTACATGCACATCAAGGACTTTTTGCACAAATAGTTGAAGGTGACCCTTTGCAGAAATCCATTGAAAGCAGAAGGTATCACCTGCTTGAATGCCTCCTTGCATACCAGAACCCAAAGAGTAGACAATGGTTTCTGAACACGTTACAGAATGGACTTTGATCATCCAACAATATTTGCGCAACACTAGCAACTAGTGCAATCGGAGTTTAACCTCTTCCAAATATTTTCTGAATTGTGCTAGCTGTTCTTGCAGAAAATCTTGGTCATCTTTTGCTCACTTAATAGCAAGAAAAAGGCCAGCAGGTCTGCTTTTGCCAAATACCTACAAGTGTTTTGACACATTACCTCTCACAAATACACATTACCTCTCACAAATACAAACAGCACAGAACTATCTCCTCTCTATGTGGCTCTTTAACATTACAGCAAATTACTGCTGCAAAATGATTTAGCAGTAGGGTTTTCCAGAGAGAGTGCCTAGATAGAAAGACAGATGATGCAGCAGAAGCCTAGAAACCTTAAAAATAAATTAGATTTGAAGTCTTTGTAAGATCAAACTCGATGTTAGATCAAAACAACATTTGTGTGATAGGCTTGTGAAATCTAATGAAAAATGAGCTGTAAGTTTAATTTTCTTCCCAACTCCATCTTAAGTATCTTAATTCTAGTCCTTGTGTAAAGTTCATAGCAAGCTAACACCTATCTTTAAAAAAAGGCCTTGAATATGACCGTTAAAAAGACCTTGCAACTAATGCTGTTTCCAGTCTGTAAACAGCAGCCTACAAACCATCTTGACTTGAAAAAGCATAATGATTTAGAAGCTATTTAAGAAGCTACAGAAATTTGTCAGAGCAAAGAAACAGATGCAGAGGAGTAGGTGGCAATCACTTAACTTATGCATTATAACCTTCAACCAATACTGCTTGAGCTTCTTAAAATGCAAGCAAAGTTATTTTCAAAGAGCAAAACAAGTCTTTGATAAAGATTCCCTTTTGTTCCTATCAGCATTTTCCAGACCAATACTGTCCACAAACTGCACGTTGGTCCTCTCTCTTCTTCACCAGCTACATGTCATTTTCTGAATGACACCGATGTCCCTCTAGCAAGTTTCAAAGGTGAAATCCTTTGAAAGTACAATCAACATAAACAAAAAGATCACAGGCATAATTGTTTCAGAAAACTCTATGCCTTGGCATAAACTAGGTTAGTAAAATTATATTATTCACTGTGATGCTTTTTCATTGCAGCACAAGACTGCGATTTATTAAAAAATATGCAAACTTAGTGTATTGAGCCTGGCTGAGCTGGAGTTCATTTTCTCTTAGCAGCCCTCACAGTGTACTGTGTTTTGCATTAGTAGCTGCAGATGTGTTGATAACACACCAGTGTTTTGGCTACTTCTGAGCAGCGCTGGCACAGCACCAGCACTGTCTCTCTGAGATCCTGGAAGGGGGCACAACTAGTACAACTGACCCAAATTAACCAAAGGGATGTTCCATACCCAATGAATACATACCAGCTCAGAAATAAAAGCAAAGGGAGGGAGGAGGAATGGGGAGCATTTGTCATTTTACGTTTGCCTTCCTGAGCAACCACTACATGGGCTGAAGCCCTGCTTCCTGGGAAGTGTCTGAACACCACTCACAGATGGGAAGTAGAGATTGGTTTTTGTTTTCCCTTTGTTTATGCACAAAACTTTCTTTTTTTTTTTCTTGCTTTAGCAAACTGTCTTGTCTCAATCTGCTAGTTGTTTTCCATCTTATTTTTCTCTCCCCTGTCCCACTGGAAAGGGGAGTGATAGAGCAGCTTGACGAGCACCTGGCATCCAGCCAAGGTCAACCCTATAATCCTTTTTTGGCACCCAACATAGATCGTGAGGGAGGAACCAAAAAGACTGTAGTGGGTTGACCTTGGCTGGATTCCAGGCACCCACTGGAGCAGCTCTCTCACTCCCTTCCACAGATGGACAGGGAAGAGGAAATATAATGAAGGGTTCATTAGTTGAGATAAGGACTGGGAGGAATCAGTCATCAAATACTGTCATGGGCAAAACAAGATCAAATTAGAGATATTAAATTAATTTATTACTAACAAGATCAGAACAGGATGATGAGAAGTAAAATAAGACCTTAAAAACGCCTTCCTCCTGCCCCGCCCTCCTTCCTAGCACTACCTCCTACCCCAGCAGTACAAGGAGATTGGGAATGGGGGTTATGGCCAGTTCATCACCTGAGGCTTCTCCCACTGCTCAGGGAGAGGAGTCTTTCCCTTGCTCCACCATGGGATCTCTCCCGTTGGAAACAATTCTCCATGAAGTTCTCCAGCGTGCCATCGATTATGACTCTCTGGGATCTGCTGTTTAGCTGGTTCTAAATCCGTGTCACCGCCCACTCATCCAGTCCACAATTCCTGAGTTTGCCTATGAGGATGTTATGACAGACAGTGAAGCCTTGCTGAAGTCAAGGTAGACAATATCCACTGCTGTTCCCTCATCCATCCAGGAAGCTGCTTTGTTGTAGAAGGTAATCAAGTTGATCAGGCATGATTTACCTTTAGTGAATCCATGCTGACTACTCCTGGTCATCCTCTTGTCATCCATGTGGATTGAGATGGTCTCCAGAATGAGATGATCCGTCACCTTCCCAGAGATTTAGATGAGGAACTGGAATATCCAGTCATGCAAGTACTCCATAGTTAATGTGATCATTGCTTATCTTCAAGTTAGAATATTAGCCCACACCTGTCTAGAAGTTGTATCATTTCCATTTCCTTCTTTGAAAGAAGTATTAGACTGTCATCTTTCTTCTCTTAAACATTTGGAAAGCCTTTCTGTAAAATGTGAAGATTGCAATGAGTTCATTTGTCCCAGTGCTTATCAAAATGTGGTTTGTGTCTCCTTAAGTCTCTACAGTTAAAACTACCTAGATATTCTACATTAAACTTTAGGAAATATGTATCTTAAATCTTCAAAACATCCAGGAGTATAACAGTTGTCAGGGCTAATTCTGGAAATACGTCCAGATTGTCTGTTAATAATATGGGTTTGCACCCAGGCCGATAGCTTAAACATAACATGTAGAACTGCCTTTTTAGTCAGGATGTATCTCATTCAAATAACCAGTTTTTGGTGTCTCTAAAAGGTGGTGATTAGAAAGAAAGGAAATTAGTTACTTTTGAGACATAAGTGAAACAAAAAAAGAAAACCTCCTCAGATTTCATTTTCTATTTATTGCCAAAGTACAATACCTCAGTACAAGCACTAATCAAATGCTATTCATAAAGTAAAATGTAACCTTTGATTGTTCTACCAGAGGAATGAGAACTGCTCTAATTTCTGGGTTGTAGATGCATTATTCTGAGTGTGAGAATAGAGGTCTAATGATAAACTCTTGAAGCTTAACAAATAAATATTCTAGCACTGCTGGGGTGTCTTAAACATTCTCCAGGTAGTGTGTCATCCCCTAGAAAGCTAAGAGTAAGGTAATTACATCACCTGCCCTGAGATCACAGGACTCAGGCTCTATTTATTTAGAATCATCTTTATTAGAAAAATAACAGTTTTCTTCAATTTAGGTAAGAGTTAAAAACCCCAAACAATTGAGGAATGGAAGCAACTATATAAAGAAAACCTAAGACAAGGAAAGGTAATTTTAGTTTACAAGATGTTTCTTTCTGTATTAAGTTCTGTACCTTATCTAACCCATGAGACTGAAACTAGGCTTCCCCACCCCTGATTCAGAGAATACTGATAATTATTTTTCACACATTATTTAAAGACAGACACCCCTCATGCATCAGAGTGCAGTGATGAGAACATTACCTGTTTGCTCTTTCCCTGCACAGGAATTTACATTTTCTTGTTTTACTCTTTGTTTGCAAAACTTCCCATCTTTTATAACTGATGGCAGAGTTTCACACAGTAACATTGTCATTTTAAGTAATATGCTACATATTTTGATAGTTAGACAAAGAAGCATTCATTTTCTTAAAGCCCATTTCAAGAAAATATACAAAAAACCCTAATATTTTTTTACATTCTTACAACTTTAGAATCACCTGACTGGACTCATTTACTTACTGTTACTACTACAAAGACAGAAAGAAAAGCAGCATATTGTGAAATTGGGTATCAGGTCTTAGAAGAACTGATCTTCCTCTGCATTTGTTTTAGGGAAACTCATCGCGATAAAATTTTTGGAAACACCTGTTATTCCCAATTGAAATAATTGGCTTTTCTTAACCTCAATATCTGACAATAGGCAAGCATCACATCAAGGAAAATAAAAGGTTCTGCAACAGAGAGACATACATTCTGTTAAAAGAATTTTCTCACAAGTCCTGGTTTTGCAAATATAAACGTTGGCTAAAACATTAAATGACATTTCTCATTAAAATAATAGTTTCATTTTAGATAGACTAAGTAGTTTTAATTAATAAACATAATATTTGAAGTCATTCAAATGAGGATTTTACAGAAATAATTATGAAAGTATCATTCAGTTGTCTGGCTTTAAGAGGTGTGATACTTATTCTGAATAGCAACTGAGTAACTAGTGGTGGCTTATGAAGATATTTCCACAGCATGAAGAAAAAGCAAGAATGGATCAGTTCTGGGCAAGATCTGAAATGACCAGATTTTGGGTGCATATTTGGGTTCCTCTTATTTATGGATTTATATATACAACTGAGAGAATACCAACCTTCAGTTTCAAATTCAGGAGGAATAGGGAAAAGTAGTCAGCACATTCACAAAACTTAAATGCTCCTTGTCAGAAAAAGGCATTTGTTCTCTTTGAACTGTTAATTAAGGGAGCATCAATTCATATTAAATCTCTCTCACTGAAGTTCAGGACACCAATTGCAAATGGCTTTTAAGAAAATATCTTGGAATTTGCTGGAAGTTCATCCCTATCTTTCTCACTTTGCTTGTATGTTATTCTATATTCTTCCACACGATCTCTGTATTTTTAGTGCCCAAAATCCTTTATGGGGGAGGCTAGTCACTGTAAGATTGAAATCTCTGTGCATAATTTTACATATAACAACAGCTGCTCAGCATCCTCCTGTATCTGAATTAAAACATCAAATACATCCCTCAAGCTTTAATTACTCACAGTTTTTCGTCACTTCACTGAAAAGAAATGATTCAGGTAACATCAACAATTTATTGTTTGAGGACAAAGTACCTCCATCATTGCATTGGAAATTTGAGTAAAAAATAGCAGTCCATTCTCCAGAGAATCACAGCTTCTTTATTCCAGGCTTTGTTTTTACTATTTACTATTGAGGGAAATTCCCTTAGTTTTCCCACTACAGAAATATAAAGCTAAGTAGTCATGTGCGACTCCTTCATTATGGCCAAAAAACTAAAGAAACAAAATCAATACCAGGATTGCAAAAGTTTTTGTACATACTTTCCCTGAAAGTGAACAAGGTTAGCTAGCATAGACAGTTTTCTGCATACTTGAACAATCACAAAAAGAAGACATACACGTGCACAAAATCAAAACAGAACAAACAAACCGAAACCAAAACAACAAAACACAAAAACCACACAGATCATTCAGCTATTTTTTCTGTCTTGCTAAACAGTCTACTGTACATCAGTATAGCGTCCTCTTTTTCTTGGGTCCAGAAGAGAAACTCATGCATAGAAAAAGTAACATAAAGAGGAGACATGCAGAAAGAAAAAAAAAATTACAAGGAAAGAAGTAAGGAAAAAATAGAGAAATTTTGTAAAGACAAAATTAGTGGAAGGTAGATATGTCAGTCAGAAATAAAAGCAGAAACCATGACACTCTAGTAGCTAAGGAGACTTTGCAGCAGCAGAACTACATTGAATTATTCTCAGATGTATATTCTAAGTTAGGGGATGCAAACAAGCATTAGTTTGTCAGGAATCTTGTAGGATAACATGCTTTAAGGTGTGTTATTGTCTACGTCTTAATAAGTCCGTGTTTTTATGGAGCTAAAAAGAAAGCATATGAAGGATTCTGAAGCATTTCCTTCTTTTCTAAGCAAACTAGAATTTGTATTTTCCCCTGAGCAGAGTGCAATACTTTGCAAGGCTATTAGGGCATTTTTTAGAAGACCCCAATGACCCTGCCACAGTCATTTATTCAAAATCCCTAACTCAAAGCCTGAATCTAGATTTATAGCGGGTAAGTAATATAGAATGCAATTATGATCCTACTGTGAAAATGAGAAAAATGTTGCCCATTAGACTAAATCTTTAATCTTTCCATCACTGAAAGTATTTTTCCGCCATAATTCAATTACAGATTTTTATGTGAAATAATGTTCAGATTCAGAAAGAAGTCTGATATCCTTTCTGCTTCCTGACACTATAGCATACTTCTTCTTATATGTTCCCATTTATATGTTTTGTACCTTGGAAATTTTAACTTGCTTACTACACTATTCATTCTTGTTCAAACCTCGCACTCAAGTAATCCTTACATGAACAAATTCATAATTGATTAACAAATTATTCAAAGTGAGTATCAAAGTCTTCATAATGGAAAGGAAGCCTATGGGCACTTGTATGAAGCTGCTTTTTTTCTGCTCAAACATGAAGCGTTTAAGGGCAGACACACAAAGGGTTTCTATTAGAGTTGACTTTGACTTCAAATACATACTGCTGCAAACCATAGAAAATAATTTCTTTTAAGAATTGTTTTCAGCTGCTTTTTAGTACCTGACAAATGTTTAATCCTCTTTTATTTTTTTCCCCTTCATATCCATCTGCCTGGTCAGGAAGGTCTCAATTCCTGTATTACTTTAAGCACTTTCTGCAAATACACCCTTCTGAAACCATCATTCTGATGCCCAAGAAGTTAATCAGCTGTTGACAATGTGTCAACTGCCACTGCTTTCTGAGCTTTCTCTGCATGTTTTTTCCCACAAAGGGCTTTATCAGGACAGAGAAATAGAGGCCAGGTACAGCAGTGGAGGCTCTGAAAAATAGAGACACAGTGTCAAGGGAAGAGGAATATGGACATGGGAATTTAAGAGACGAGACACTGGCTTGTGCCCACAGCCATAAAACATCTGCTAATGACTCCAGGGGTTTTGTTGTGTGTCTTTTGGCTTTTTGTGTTTCTCAAAGAAGACCCAGAAGTAGTAAAAAGCAGCTCCCAGTGTAATAAAGAACAAATAAACAGTATATAAAAAAGTAAAAGGCATAAAATTCTCTCATAACCTGAAGCTATGGACCAATGAAGGACTAAATATCTGTAAAAGCATGTTAAGAAACATAAAAGTGACCTCAAGTAGAAGCCAAGTATATCAAGAAGAAAACCGCAACCATAAGACCCACCATATTCTTCACAATAAAGTACTCCAGAGACTGCTGACCTACAGTGCTGCACTTTCCAGCAGTCTGAAGCTACCAACGAGATACTGCAACATGCTATGTTTTCATAATTGTTAAATGTCTGATTTTATTTGTGTGCCTGTCACTATTGCCATTTCAATGTAACCAGTACAGGTATCCTATTAAAAATATTAACTTCTGTCACTGAAATTTGTCTGCATTTAAAGACAAAGTTTCTAACAGCTTACCTCATTAAATATTTTCAGTTGATACCCTACTTAGAGATAGATATATTTCTCCCTTGAGGAAAAACCTCAACGGCTTTTATGTCACAATATTCACAATTTCATAAAACATGGTATTGCCTAATTTATTCCAGGTTCATAGTCCTACATTTCTTTAAAAAAAGAAAAAGGTTTAGGAGCACCTTCACTTTGAGCAACCTGGTCTAGGGAAGGCATCTCTGCTGCACTAGGGGAATTGGAACTAGAGGATATTTAAGGTCCCTTCCAATCCAAACCATTCTATGATTCTGTGACTTGAAGTTTTCTTAGATTAACAACAAATAGATGCGGTAGGTTAAGAGGCAAAATTTCTCTTTGCAGATGGAATCAGCTTCCCAGTAGCAGAGTAGCTGAATGTACAAGGAACAGTTTAGAAGCTACAGCAAGTAGCTCCTGTACTCCTGAGGCAAATGGCAAATACTGTTACTGAGTTCTGCAAATACTACAACAAATAACCTTATCGAAAAGTCAGAGTGCTCTAAATACATTTTCACTTTATGGAAAATAATTTCATTTTATTCTCCCCAAAAGAAAGAGGGTGTATTTGTTCTTCTTTCTTTCTTAGAAATGCCAGTTCTATCTAGACAAATACTAGTGTCATGAGAAACAAAAGAAAATAAAAGAAAAATAACTACTAGAGAATAGGAAATAATATTCTACCTATTTTAAATGCTTCTTGTTGTTGACTGTTTAATATCAGTATGCAGCATGCTGTGCTTAAAATGAAATGATTACAATAAGAAGAAATATTATAACAGAGTTTGAGGAAAAAATAGAATTCTTAGATGTTTTACAGGTTAAGCACATGTTTTCAGGGGGAGATGGAACAAGACAGAAAAATACAGTATTTCAGAACATTTCAGATGAAGGAAAAGCAATTTGTAATTTCCATTGTAAGTGCCACCAAAATGACAGAATTTAAAATATTTTCTAATTTTAAAATTTTGTTTGAAGAAATATCATCCTTCATATGCTACCCCAAGAGAAAGAAAATGTTATTGAATCAAAAGGTACATTCAGAATCTTATATAGTGCAAAAGAACTCTTTTGTGTAGAGTTCTATGAGTAACTCACTCTACTCAATTTCCTTCTACTCAAGGCAAATATTTATTTTCAGCTTTACCTAAAACTTAGCTTCTGAGTATTTTAGTTAACTTCTGAACATGCTGCAGCTTCTGCTTAGGGGATAGGACTCTCGTGAATATGAAAACTTGTTGTATTCAGTTTTATCTTGTCTTCAGAACTAGAGTGGGAAGGATTATTCCACTCACCTGAGCCAAGCAATGGAACAGCACCTCCCTTGCAGCAGGGGTGTGATTTAATGCCAAGGAGCTCTGGAAAGGGCATCTCACCAGAGTCCTGCTATTGCAGTGTCCGAGTACACTGACAATGATCTGTTTCTGCCGTGCTAAGGGTGCTGCTGCTAGAGGCAGCCAATACACACAGTCAGCACAGAAGGGGCAGAAGCTCAGCCGAGGGTAGTGACCACAGGCTGGACAGCAACAGTGACATGCCACAGTGCACAGTCCCCAGTACCAACACTGAAGAAACAGCCCCTGGCCCACCAGAGGCCTCCACCCAGTGTGAGGTCCAAAGGGAAAACACACATCTGGGGCTGTGGGGTTGCCTGGTGCCCCTTACTGGGTCTGGCACGAGGTAGGGAGACTCCTCTCCCATGGGAAGTGTGTGCTGGTAGAAATTGTTCCGCCAGGGAAATGAACTCCAGAAGTGAAATAGTGGTCTGTGCAGCATCTAAGAAGCAGAAAGGGAGAATGGATGACAGAAAAGCAGCGGATATTATTTAACTTGAGTTAAGCAAGGCTTTCAACACTGTCATAACATCTTTAAGGAAAAGCAGGTCAAGTATGAGTAAAGGAAACTGAAGAGCTGTTGCACTTGAAGTGCTGTGATCAGCAGCACAAAGTTGAGCTGGAGGCCAGTAACTAGTGCTGTACCCCGAGGATACAAGGGCCAGTATTGTTTAGCATCTTCACTGGTGACCTCATGGATGACAGCACTAAGTGAACCCTCAGCAAGTTTGCAGATGGCACAAAACTATAGATCCTATAAACAAACTTTGTACTACAGTAACAAAAGGGTCAAATTAGGACATGCCGAACAATTGTTAACTTTTGAGTCTTGTGTTATTTCAACATAAGGACTCTCTCTTTTTTTTAACCCATGGAATATATATGCACACTGCAACGAATGCAATACATGTTGTTCAGCAAAAGAATGATCAATCAAATTATCCCTAGAAAAATATGGTCATTAAGATTTTTTTAACTCTTGCATCCAAAAAAGATTAAATTCAAAGTAAAAACTTTGAAATAATATTAACTAATATTTCTCACTAATCTCTACTGTCTAATTGTTTTCCTTATAACATAGACTATCAGTTAGGTTTCATCCACGCTCAATCTTTCCAGATCCTTTTTTTTTTCTGAAAAATCTACATATTCTTTGAAATCTAACATGCCCTTTTTTAAGTCCCTTCATGCAATGGCTGTTTGATGCTTTGGGGGTCTACCAGGACTTATTATATATCTTCTTTTCACCCCAAAAGTGTTTCTTCTTTTCTCTTTTAATCTCTAATCTACAAATGTATGACTAAGAGTGAGAGACAAAAAAATGATAGAGAAATAAATTAAATATAAAGCCTAAGAGCAGATTAGTTGTTTGAAATAAGGGTTTCCACAGGTAAAAGTAACAAATAAATTTACCCAAGAATTAGAAGGGAAAAGGAGATTAAAGGAACGTAAGTCATGGTTTAGTCCCACCCAGCAATTAAGCCACGCAGACAGTGGGATGGAGGAAAGAATGTGAAGTAATAGTGAAGTTATTATAGTTTACATATATATATGTATATGTGTATATATATATATATATTTATATACAATATAACTAATGTGAAGTTATACTGTAAACTGTATAAGCCACGCAGACAGTGGGATGGAGGAAAGAATGTGAAGTAAGAAAATTCATGAGCTGAGATAAAAACAGTAAAATAAGAAGAAGAAGAAGAAGAAGAGGAAGAAGAAGAAGAATAAATGAAAACCCAAGAAATACAAATTACGCAAATAAAAAACAACTTTTCGTTACCAACTGACCAATGCCCAGCCTGTTCCCAAGCACTGCTCCCCACTGGCTACCTTTCCTCCTAGTTTATATGCTGAACCTGTCATATGGCATGGAATATCTTTTTGATCAAATGGAGTCAGCTGTCCTAGCTGTGCCCCCTCCCACCTCTGTGTGCACTGGAAGCCCACTCACTGCCAGGGCCAGATGAGAAACTGAAAAGTGTGATTTAGTGTAAGCACTGCTCAGTAACAACTAAAACATCAGTGTGTTGTCAACACTGTTCTCATCCTAACTCCGAAACACAGCACTGTATTACCTGCTAGGAAGAAAATTGAATCCTAGCTGAAACCAGGCAAGAAAGAAAAACAATCTTCCTTTTGTTTGTGTTGTTGTTATTATTTGGTTTGGGTTGGGTTTTTTTTGGTGCTAGGTTTCAGCAGTGTCTTTAGGAAAGGCTATTTAAGCTGGAAATTTGAAGTAGAAAAGCAAGATAAATTTTGGTATTTTTCTCTGGCAGCACACTACAGGTGTTCATCACTAGCATTTCAACTGCACTTGTGGATAGACCTGTGTTTTTGCATATGAAAGAGCAGAGGAGGGAGGAGAGGCTACAACCTTCAGATTTATGCACTTGAAGTGTAATTTTAAGACATCTCAGTTTGCTGAGTCTCATGCAATTTTTTTCCAAGTTGTTCAACTTCACTAAATGAAAAATCATGTATAATGTGATTTAAAGGGAAATAAATATATGAAGAGAACATCCCAGTGGGATAAGATATGAAGGATATTTAAATGCTCTGGACAGTTGGCTACTGAATGTTCTGAACAGCTGGTTATGAAGAGTACAGTATAGGAGTCAATCCTGCTATACCGAGGAGTGTTATATTGTAAGTTCAGTTATTGATGAACTTTTTTAATTTAGGCTTTAACTACATAGAAAAAAGTATCATGCTAGTGATATTACCTAGGTAAAAATTAATTCTAGGACAGGTAACCTTCAGCAGTATCAGATGCATCTGATAGCATCTTTCAAAACACTTAAACCACCCAAAAATTTTGAACTTCTCCCTATGCCCCTTCATACTCTATCATTTTGTGTTGTAAGCCCTTACAGAAGCTTGCCCTATGCAAGCTATGGCCCTGTGTATGGTGCATTTCTAAGGGTTAACAATATGAATTATTTAAACTCCTTAGCCAGTAGCTGCCACAATTACAGCTTCATGCATATCCATGATTGCAGAGAACCTGTGCAGTCCTTGGAAGAGGGAACGAAATAGGAGAGAATGCACTTCAAAATGCTCACAGGGACTCAGGGACGGTGAATTCTTCCTTTAACTCTGCTGTTGAAGTCAGCCTTTCAACCTCTCCCACATTTATTCCCAGTTTCTAGTTTGTCTACAAAGACTAAAGAGCAAAAGCTTTCTGGTGCAACCTTTATGATGTCTGCATATATAATGCCCTTAAACACATTTAACAATCATACATCTGAAAACAAATTGGATTTTATTATTATTATTATTATTATTATTATTATTATTATTGTTGTTGTTCCTTGTTCTAACCACTAAAGCTGGGAACTCCAAACATAACTGCTAAATGTATTCTGTAAATAATTGCAATGTATTTTTCTTTCTGGAATGTTAAATTTGCACTGACAGGATCGGCCTGATCAAATACATGTTTGGGGCCAAAAATAACCTTGTTTTCAAAACAAAACCAAATAAAACCCTTTTATCACAGACTTCAGAATGACCAGCTGAAATAAAGGGATAAATCAGTGAAAGTGGGCATTGCTGGAAAGGTTAAAGAAATGCTAAAAGGTATTACTATATCAAAGTGTGTCTATAGGAGGCTGACAAAAACCTCAATAAAAGAAGAAACATACCAAGCTTTCATACATAAATGACTCAAGGTTTTAATTTTCTCCCTTTCAAGTCATTCCACTATTCCCATTCAGGTTTTTTTCATTTGCTTGTTCCTCTGTTCCTGGTTATTCTGGGAAATGGATTGTACATGGCACCAGGCCCTTTTTCAGTAGTGTCCTGCTTAGCTGGGTCTCTGCACAGACATACATTCTAGATCTGACACTTACAGGTTCCTCGTCTAAGATATTCTTCATGTAATTATTTTCCTCCTCGGGAAAGAAAAGAAATTTTTGCAATGAGGTTTTAAAAAATATATATCTGGATTACTTTATTACAAATGTCTCTGTCATGAAAACAAATAATTTTAAACGATCATTTTTGTGGGCATGGATACACGGACTAAAACACTGCTTCTTAGCTCCACCCATAGCAGTGGCTCAGGTGATGGTAAGGTTGTAACTTATAATCATTATTAAGAATTCAGGCACCTCTGTCAATCTAAAGAGAAGTCATGTGTTCAAAAATTCCTGGAGATATCAATTCCATCCTAGTAAGTGTCCCCTGTCTCCCACAGAGTATGGAGTGCTGTTCTGAAATATTTCTGCATTCTAGTTTGTCTCGTTATAGTAAAAAAATTAAAAAAAAAAAATCTGTGATTTGTTTGCTTGTGGTATTTTTAAATTAGTAACAGTGAATCATTCAGCTTTTATATTACTTTGAGTAGAATTCATCTGGGAATAAAGTTGAGAAATTAATAATAGAACATTTCTATTTTTAGTCTCTGGAATTCTGCTGCTCTCTATCTAATTTGCCCCACTAATCCAATGCTGTATTACCTAGAATATTTTCTGGTCTCATAAATATCACAAGCCATGGCTCCTTCACTTCATCACACAGAAATACGTTTAAATGATGCTGGGACAGAAGTGTTTTCTGAAATTATTAATCACCTTCTGCTTTTGAAATTGCTTTCCATTTCTCATTCTTACTCTTCCTTTTCCCTTTAAATAATTTCTCTTTACTGTTTATATCCTTCTATGATTTTAAATTACTACAACATGCCCTTCTACCAGTCAACATTTAGAAAAATTTGGGACTCATCTCTTGATCACCTCAAATTATTAAATTTTTTTCTAGTTTGTTAGTAACCTTGTCTCTCAAAGAATTGTATGTGCTCTCAAAGGACCAGTGAAACTTCTCTGGCAGATGTCTTCATGATTTTATCATGGTAGCTTCCAAAAAGGAATATGTACTTATAAGGCAAATGTTCTAGTTCTGTAAGGTATCAGTCACAAGTGTGAAACCTTGAAGAAATTATTAACAAATATATTCTTTTTTAGAAAAAAAATAAAAGTACTTAGGGACCTTTATTAATTGATAAACCAGTTAGTTATCTACCTGAGTTTCTTCCGAGAGAAGTAACTTACAAGCACAGCTTTTACTTTTTTCCTTTTTTTTCTGAAATTGTTTGAATGTTAACAGTGGTAGAAACTGAAACTACCTAGGTTTTGCACACAAATGTCAAGGTTTTAGAAATATTTCACTTCTAAAATTTCTAAAATCTGAAGTGTGATTTCACTTCACATACAAAAAATTTTAAAACTAAGATAGAACAGGCAGATATCTTTTCTTTTATGGCTGGATAATGGTTCCATATTGAAATTCCTAATTAGATCATATCTTTGGTGTGTCTACGATTCCAGTATAGAGACACAAGAATATTACTGTTTAATTTATACCAAGGTCCCATTTTACTATGTTCCATAATATCACTGGTTTTATGTATTGCATACTTAGATAATCTTCAATTTGTTTCTGTTTCTCCTTAGTTTTTATAACAGTATGTCTAGCCTGAATAGAAGGTGCTGCTACACAGACTTCAGACACATTTGAAAATTTAAATTGGAAATAATTGCTCAAATAACATTGTTTTCATCATAAGGTTTTTTAGCATTTGATTCCCCAAACTCAAAATTTTAGTTTCAGACATATAACTTTTCTAAGCGCATTTTCTCTCACAGTGTTTAACCCCAGCCAGCAACTAAACCTCATACAGACTCTCGCTCACTCTGTAGGAGTGAGATGTGGACAGAGGCAGAAGAGCAGAAACGAGAAAAATTACAAGTGGAGATAAAGACAATTTAATAGTGACTTCAAAGCAGAAGTCATGCCCACAAGTAAAGTAAAACCAGAAGTTAAGTTAACACTTCCAGCTGCCAAGCAGGTGTTCAGCCATCCCCAGGAAAGATGGGTCCTATCACGCGGAATGTTGATTTGGGAAGACATTGCTCCAAACATCCCCCTAAATCCTCTTTCCAGCTTTATGTGTTGCTCATGATGTCACAAGGTGTTGGATATCTCTTGAATCAGTTGGGAGCATCCATCCCAGCTGTGTCCCCTCCCAGCTCCTTATGCACCTCAGGCTGTTTGCTGGCGGGGTGGGGTGAGAGGCACAGTAGACCTTGTTCTGTGTAAACCCTGCTCAGCAACAGGTAAAAAAACATCCCTGTGTTAACAACACTGTTTACAGCACAAATCCAAAACAGCTGTACTAGCTACTGTGAAGAAAATTGACTATCCCAGAGGAAACCAACACGCTCAAGTAGGCAAGAGCTTTCAGTTTCTGTATTATAGAAAAGCTTCAGTTTATCTTCTGCTTTTATTGAGCTTAACCTTTTCGAAGGGATAATTATTCTCCCACTTTTAAATGCTTAATTTTGCATAGTATCTGTTCTGTTGTAGATGAAAAATTATGTCTCTCACTTTTTTCCCATCAAAGAAGTTATTTGTTTTCTATATTGTCTTTCCATCTCCTTTCTTCTTCCCGTTCCCACATTGTGAATTCAACACTTACAGTCAGTTTTATTATTTTTTCCCCCCTATAGTATATTTGCTTTGCATACAGATCTGAAAGAACATTATACGTTTCAGCAGATTAAATATACATACTTTGACTCTCAGAATTCCTTTGGATGTTTTTGAATAGGACCCAGGGTCATGTCACGTAACCGTAGCATGAGACCGTAATAGATCAGGGCAGTTCAGAATGTTATGCTAATGCTGTATTTTCTACATTACCTATGTTCTAAATTACACTACATATTGGACCACATAGTTTCACCTCTTCTCTTCTGCCCATACTGGTTTCCAATCACACTGATTGTAAATTCCCACCAACTCCAACAAGGTTTTAATTTTTTTAACCTCCTTGTGCTAAAACAGGTCAGGCAATAGTTATGTTACTACCTTTAGATGACTGTTAGAATAAGTTAAGACCAGTTCAGGCAGTAGAAACCTTAGACCAGTGATAAGACCCTCAACAGTGAGCTCAACAGGAACTCAGTGGCCTTTATTAGTAATGACAAAATAGGTCCAATGCTCCTAATACAGGCATGGGTCCAGAACTAGAAATAATTTAATGTTGGCTAAAGATTTTACATACCTACTTCTTAACCTCAACTTCTGAAAATTTAGCTTTGTAAACACAACAAAGTTATTCATGAATATGTATGGGAAGTTCTGGAAAAAATTGTATTAACTAAATACCTTTATTACCTTTACATACCTATATTAATTAAATACTTTGCTTTTTGCAAATATTAGAATTGGCCCTTCTGGTTTTGTTTTAGTATTAAGCAATAATAATTCACCAGAATTGCCTGTAGATCTAAAAGTAGATGTAGTGTCGAAATAAATTACTTTTATTTTAGGTCTACTGTGGGCTTCTCTCAGAAAGGATAATATCCTTATCAGTTGAATGTCTACAGTCCTACTGAGCAGGGTGGTGGGTGGATTTTGAGAGAGAATGTGTGTAGAAGCCGAAGAGGCAAATCCCTAAGGGCAACATGGCTGGGAAAACTAATTGTTACACAGGATCTATGGTATTCAGTTATGTTTACAGTATACAACACATAAAAGTTACTACTTCAGTCAGTGAACCAACTAGCTAAGAGAAACTGCCAATATCTCTTTTAAAATCTGCTAAGAAAGACACAGCTATTTGGTCATTACTGCAATGATTTAGTTTTGCAGATCACCTTCCTCTGTCAAAACTAACTGTTTTGCTGTTTATTGACAAAATTTTTTGACAAAGAGCAGTTCATAAGCTAACAGCAGCTAAGCAATCTTCACTATTATATTCCAAACAAGAATTCCAGAAGTCTAAAATTAGATCCCTGAAACTATCTATTATTAAGTGATCTGATTTACAAAAACACTTCCTCAACGATCAGATATTAGTAGACTTCAAAGAACTAAGAGAACTCTGTTAACTAAGAATAGGATTCTGCCTATTCATACATAATTTAGTTTAAATTTATTCCCTTCAGCAAATACAAATTTTCATTTTTCCATGCTGTATATTGGGAATATTTTGTGATCATACCTCCAGGGTGCTAGTGGCTGCCATCCTAATGGTATATTTCATCCCTGTAGCACCTCAAAGTGGGATTGGTGTGGTTTGGTTTAGTTTGGTGTGGTTTCTAATACAGCTGCCATGATCTTTTTGCTTGCTCGTATGTCAGTACCAAACATCATCTTTCCTTTCATTTGCATTAATCTACCAGATGTAATAAATCAGCTCAGACATTTTAGAATATAATGAAGCACACTAGATTAATTATGAGGAAACTTTCTTGTCGTTTATTGCCAAGTTTTGGTCAATAGGATTGACGCTAAGAAGAGTAAAATAGCTGCAGGGAGTTCTCAAGGCTAAAACACTCTCTTTCACGTTCATTAAGGTTCCGAGTTGTTTTTCCCTTTTCCTTCATGATAATTATATCTATATACCACAGAAACCCTTTTTGGAGTGTGTTTGCTCTCCCTGATTGGATTCAAATGAAAAGCTGCCTTTCTCTGTGGGCTGATTTCTTTTTCCCGTCTAATCAGAAGCATGGCCTGAATCCTAATTACAAGTTAGGGATTTAATGAATGAACTTTGAGAACATTAATTTAATGCTTGAAACACCAGGAAATAGAGTGAATGTTTTATTTAGGGCTTGCTTCATGAAGTCTCCTTTTAGCAGCATTAGAATTTAAGGTTTAAAATGAGAATGTGGTGAAAAACAACATTTATTCCTCAATGAGACGAAATTAGTAAAGACTTATAAAAATGAGGAAGTGAGTTAAAAGAGGGGGAAAAAAGGAAGGTAGCTGTAATTAAACTGAGATTTTAAAATTAATGATCTCTCACATTTTAAATCATTTTTACTTACAACAGTAAAATCAAAGCCACAAGAATATGTATTACTGTTAATTTTTCAGGCAAAATTCATTACTCAAATGCATCTGGGTTCATGTTTGTTAAACAGTCAACTTATACCTGCAGTCTTAGTTTCTGGTGAAAATTGGGTTTTCTCCTATGGCACTGAATTACCTGAAAAAGCTGGTGGTTTTGAACATCTTCTGAAGGAAATTCCATATGTTCCTCGAGCTTGAGTGTAAAATTTGAGTGAATACTCCCTCTAGGAGCATTCAAAAGCTTTCATTGGGCTAAGGGCATCAATTGGTCATATTAATAGCTGAGATATTAAGGAGTAGTGGTTTTCTCAGCACCTAGGAGAAAAGGTTCAATCTCCAGAAACCTTCTTTCCCAACAGGAATTTTCCTATGCTGTCATTCAACACCAAGTCTGTAAGCACAGGCCTTTTACTCAAAATTTAATTTACTTCCCATCACTCGGAAATGGTTTTGTTTCATTTCTTTAATAGGATTCCGAAGAAAGACCTCAGTTTACCTAAGTGAACAATGTCTGAAATATTTTGATACAGCTCCCTTATCATTCTGCCCATTCTTTTAAACATTGTATAGGAGGTTCATTACTCTTTTGGTTTTTTCATTGGATTTTTAAAAAGCAGGGCAAGAATTTTTTTGGGTTTTTTTTTTTAAGGTGGTAGATTAAAAAACAAAAATAAGAGATGAAATGTGGTGCATCAGGACTTGGCTACCATGACCTTTAGAGTTTGAGCAAATACCAATGGGATTAGCTGCTAGATATCAGACAAGTTTTCCAAATGCTCTTCGTTAATCATTGTCAGCAATCAAACCTGTTTTTCTCTTGGACAACCTCATGGTCATCATACAAACACTTCTCTTTTCTCTTTGTTTTCAATTGTTGGTATTTTAGACTTTCTATTTTGGTTTTCTTTGGGGTTTTTTTGGTTTTGTTTTTTTGGGGTTTTTTTTAGGAAAATTATCATAATGTTGCACATAGTAGAGAGATGAAATGGTTTCTTTGTATCTAGGCAAGGCACAAGGACCAAGAAAGGTCTATGTGTAATGATTTTAAAAAGTTGAACTATATGAATGTTTACCTAGAGAAAAGTTAGGAAAGGAAATACATTTATTACTACAGTACTCCAATACATTCGTTGGTCAGTGGGTGTTAGCATAGCCCAGAATTGCAGTTCTTTTCTACGGAGAAACCACAGTCCCCTGTGTCCCATTTAATTAATGCTGATCCATCTTCTATAGAAGAACAGGCAGGAGTTTTCTTCTTTAAAGGCTCTACTTTTAAATTTCATTCTATGGGCAAAAGGAAGAAAATAATAGAACCCATAAAATCATCAATAATTATTCAAATACATGAAGATGTAAACATTCCTCCAGCTGTGCCATTGCAGTCTCACTGTGGGGTAACTTGAATGGATTAACTAAAACCATTGAGTTAGAATTCTATTGAAGTTTTCATACATTTTTGTCTTCTTTCCAATACAATTGTCCTATCCCTCTGAACACATTCAAACCCATCATGCTGTTATCAGTGACAAAGATGCCTTTGACCTCCTAACCAAATCAGGCAACTATTTCCAGATATACTGAATGCTGCCCTTCAACTTGAGTCCATATATTTACAGGACTTAGTGCAGATGGGCACTTTAAATATAACTATGACTCAATTCGTTTTACCTGTATCCATCTGTGTTTAATCTGTCCCACTGTCTTGAGCAATCATGTATATCTCCTTCTTTCAGGTGACACTGAATTTCTCACTGCTTGTTTAAAGTTTTTTTCACATTCTGGTTCTATAAGAAGAGGTCTTTCTTTTTATATCCTCACTAGAAAATAATATACACACTCTAAAGTCAATGGACCCTCCAAAATTGTTTCTTATTATGCAAAATTGAAAATAATTTTTTATTACAATTGATTTAAATTGGAACACTATTCATGGTTATGCAAGTTAGGGGAATGAAAATGTAGGTTCAGTTAACAAATAGCTAATATGGCCCTTTTGAAAAGTGTTATGACTTGAAGTATCCACAGGTACTTATATAAAACAGCTGTTGAGAAAACTAACCATAAAACTATCAGTGTTTACAAGATTTTTATTATACAAACCTAATGGTTCCCATGGTTTTAACGCACTGCTAAATAGTCTTTCCTCTTCCTTATGAACACAAAGCACATCTCCCTAAAGGGACTTTTCTTCCTACAAGCTATCAATGCAATCAAAACTAGTGATGCATTTTATTACATTACTGCCTCTTGAAGAAACATGTTTTTATTGTAATATTTCATAAAGATTTCCTGCAGGCAACGTAAAAAATAACTATCTAATAAAATTTAGTAGTGTGTTCTTGCAAACCCAATTAAAAAATATATAGTAGGCTAGCAAATATATATATATACATATTAAACTTACCACTAAAAATTAATATCTTAAGCCTCTATGACTGAGCTTTGACCATCCTGCTTATAGCATGTGCATCTCTCACATTCCTGCCAGAAAAATATGTGCATGAATTTCTTGATGAAAGTCATAAAAAAGAGCTTCAAAGTCTAAAATAGTCTTGGCAAGACTGCTGTAATGCATATAAAAATACATGGACCTATATCCATACATATAAACAGTCCATCAATTTAAAAATGCATTTATGTATAATTAACAACATTAGAAAATTTGTTGATGAAAATCACTGTGAAAAGAGATAAAACTTTCTAAAACATAGAAGTTTATTTTTAAGAATAAAAAACAATGGGAATATTAATACAGGTTTATTTTAGCCTACTAAGATTTATCTCCCTTTGTGGTATATAATCTCAATAGAAATAAAAGATTACTCTAGAAGACAATTAGGAACAGGAAACCAATTCAGTGCATCTGATGTTATTCATACATTGGCAAATAGCAACCCTATTTGGTCCTAAAAGTACAAGTAGATTTGTGCAGCAAAACAATTGGTGCTGAGGACCTGGGATTCACAGTATGCACATTTATATAGTTTTAATCTCACAGTATCTCTAGCCTGGCCTTGGGTTTGATTGCCTCTTAGCAGTCAGAGGGTATTAAGCACAATTCCATAGTTCATCTTTCAATTTAGTTTAATCTGAAACACATCCAGTCTGCATGTTCTCAGGATGGTTCACAAAGTGCTGCAAGGGGGAAAAATCAGAACTTTCATTTCAAAACAACATCTTAATTATTATGAAAACATTGATGTAGATGCATTCTGAATTTCTTAAAAGCGGAATTTTGGTTCAATAGCTAAAGGAGTAGTTTAATAACATAACATGTAGGATGGTCTGTTGGGTTTGCATGTCAAAGTTTTGGTAGTGGTGGGACTACAGAGGCAGCTTCTGTGAGAAGCTGCCAGAAGCTTCCCTCTTGTCTGACAGAGCCAATGCCAGCGGACTCCAAGACAAATCTGCCCCAGGCCAAGGCTGAGCCTGTCAGTGGCAGTGGTAGCACCTCTGGGATAACAGATTTGAGGGGAGGAAAGGAAAGAAATCAACCTTCTGTGGAACAACAGTGGAAGGAGTAAGAATTTGTGAGAGCAACAGCCCTGTAGACACCAAGGTCAGTGTAGGAAGAGGGGGAGGAGGTGCTCCAGACACCAGAGTAGAGATCCCCTAAAGCCACTGGAGGACCCCATGCCAGAACCGGCAGATGACCAAAGGAGGCTGTGACCTCTTGGGAGGCCTGTGCTGGAGCAGGCTCCTGGCATGTCCTGTGGCCCTATGGAGAGAGGAGCCCACACTGAAGCGGGTTTGCTGGCATCATCTGTGATCCTGTGGGGGACCCAGTCTGTTCTTGAAGGACTGCACTCCATGGAAGGACCCATGCTGGAGCAGTTCATGAAGAACTGCTGCCTATGGGGAGGACTCATTTTGGACAAGGTTGTGGAGGACTATCTCCTGTGGGAGTGACCCCACACTGCAGAGAGGAAGAATATGAGTAGGGATTCATTACTGACTTGATTGATAATAAATTAAATTATTCCTACCATTATACTGACCCACAAGCCTTTTGTTATATTTTTCCTTCCCTGTCCAGTTGAGAAGTTGAGTGATGGAGTGGCCTTGGTAGGCATCTGGCATCCAACCAGCATCAACCCACCATAGAAGAATAACAGACCTATACAAAATGAAATTGTTTTAGTTTTGTGAGTGTTTTAGTGTTGGGGTTTTTTCATTTTGTGTTTTAAAGAAATGGATTTTGTGGTAACTTGAAGGAACTTTTTTCAAGGGAAGAGGATTTATCCAGCGTAATATCCTGGAATCTCTTATTAAACACAAACTGGTTCCAATTGGCTCTGGACACTAAGTTTCCCAGCTGTCCTCCTAAGGATAATTGGACAATTAGCCTTTGTCTTTCACACTAATTACCAGCTCATCCTACCTGGCTGATTCTCAAAGAAACCCAGACAACTACAACCAGAAAAAGCAGGAAAATACAGCCTTTCATGAACATCAGATACTCACATACCATTTACCAAGCTACTCTCTCCCAGCCCATTTGTAGTGAAGGCACAGGCCAGAGCACTTGACCAGAGGCGTTTACTGGGCAGTCGACAATGACTACCTAATTAGATGTGACTTTCTGCCATATGAAAATACTGGTGGCTCCTGATTCTGCTCCAAGTCTGGGCAGGAGAAGGGTCAGGTGGCAATGCTTGTGAGAGTGTGTTTAGCAGCAGTGACTTAAGAGTATTAGAATATGAATCTGACAACGGAAAATAAAATAGAGGGGTGGAAAAAGCAGAGTTCATTATATTTCTCCATGGATATATGTGTGCGTCATTCCCAGTGAAGCTAAGAAAAGCTCCTATTATGGCTAAGGGGATAAATAATAAAAGGAAAAGGAAGACCCTTTTTTCTCGACTTCCTCTACTCACCCACTGAAGACACAATTTGGAAATCCTTATAAGCTGGTGAGGACAACAAAAAAAATTCTGTCAGAAGAGCAGGTCCTTCCTAAAGATTTCTGACTTTTCTCCTTTTAATTCTTCATTCCCAGAAAATGTTGACTCTATACAAGTATTTTACTTAGTATCACTTGCTTTTAAAATACGGTGCCTGTAGCTAAACAGCATAGATAGTCTCTGGAATATCACAATAAAACTTAGTTAATATTACAGAGATGTGCATGGGGATGTTGTTCACAGCAGGTACAAAGAAATATTAATAAATAGGTTGGCTAACCTTTGTTCTTTAGAAAAATGGAGTTCCTTCATGCTTTTCTTCCCATGTTAACTATATGGAGCTTTTATTGTATGTCTGCCTGCATTCCACAAACACCATGAAAAGTCAATTCAGCTTAAATTTTTCTAATCTTCCAGAACCAAGGGACTTATTATTTGTGCTTTTTTTTTTTAAGGTTGCACTTTAGATCTTCAAAATGCTCCACTACACAACACTGGTTCAACAGCATCATAAACCCCTGCAGGGTAAGGTTTGTTGCATGCTTCAACAAGTAGGACAGAGAAGAGGAACTCTCATGGAGAGTACTGCAGAATTCATCAAGTGGCTACAGACAGAGTTCAGCAACCCTTGTGCTCCTCGAGGAATGCACTGCAGAAGCTGATGAGCTTTTCTATAAATTTTATAGACTGCTGAGGTGAGAGTGGAGAGAAGGGGTCAGCTTTTCTAATGTTCCTCATGCTGTTTTTTCACTGAGATTGCATTCAATTACTTGGTTTGCTCATTGTAAGCCAGTGGGCTGAAACATGGGTGAGGTCACAGTTTGTAACAGTATATGGATCAATGCTTGCCATTTAGAAACTAGGCAAATTGGGTTAAAAGACACTACAAAGTATGTGTCTGAGGAAAACAGATGGCATATTTGCTCTTTTTTCCTCTAATATCAGTAGAGTAGATGGGGTTTTTTGGTCGGTTTTTGGTTTTTTAAGAAGAAATGTAATAGAAATGGAGCTGAATAATATACATGACACTCCTGTTTAGCATAAATACAATTAATGTACCAATGATATTTGATAATGGAGCTGTATAACTTAAATAACAGAAGTTCTTTCAGTTGACATAATAGACTGCATGCAAACATCTTTGGACTTTGTTTTGCTAGTTAAGTTTAACCTTTACATATTGAGAGAGATGTTCAGATCTGAGTTGTCATTTTATACCCAAATAGAATTGCCATGTGAGCTGGTTTGGGCCAAATTCAGGGAAACGTCCAAAAGGAACGTCTCCTCAAAGGAAGGCAGGTTATAGCCGCTCCTCCCCCACCCAGGTTCGGGAAAGAAATATTCCTCGGAGGAATGTGAAAGAGAGAATAAAAACTATTTATTTAACAAACACACAGGAAAAGAATAATAATGCTAAATAATGAAATCTCTCGCTGTGGAGACAAAACCTGAAAGATTTGAGAGTCCTTCTGTGGGTGTGGTCTCTCTCCTCCTCGGAGCTGGGTCGGCGTGGGGCTCCCCTCCAGGCCAGGGGGAAGGTCCCCCGGTGAGGTTCTGATGTTCTGATGTTCTGAACCAGTCCAGAAGAGAAGAAAAAAAGAATCCGAAGTCCCAGAAAAAACAAGGTTTAACTCTCCGTCTCTCCCTGAAGAAACGGAGCCGAAGAAGCTGGCTGGAAAGCAGGAAGGGTGCTTCCTCCACACTTCTCCCCACAGCAGAGAGACGCAGAGGAGTGGTGACCTTGGAGCACAGACTGCTTTGAAAAAAGTTCGTCTGGCCCTTTTTTTTCCTTCTCTTCCCTCTCTTGGGCTCAGTTTAAAGGCACAGAAAGGCACAGGAATCATATGTATGTGTATGTGGAGCTCATAGGTCTCTATAAACAGAATGAGGTTTCATGTCACTAGGCATATTTTTTAGATGTGGATCCTCTGTATCCGAGAGCTTGGACGTTGTCACTGAGTTTGCAACATTCCATAGCTGTTGGAATCACTGTTGGAGTTGAGTCCTCCAGACTGTGCTTGCAGTTTTATTATTATTGGTATGAATTCCAAAGCAATGGGCTATCTTGTGCATGAGATACACAGATTAAAACAAAATTAAGCAAACACTGTACACATTTCTTTGCCTAAGTTTTAATATAGTTTCTGATACTCTGATAATAACTGAAATTATGTTTTCTACAGTAATTGGATTTTTTATCAATCCCATGGCTTACTTTCTCAACTTTTAGGACTTTCTGGCTCAACTCACATCTTTAACTTTCTTTATGATTTCATCTACATTAATATATGTCTTCTTCTCTTCCCCTCCCACTGAACTGTATTTTCTTTTCTTTCCTTTTTCATCCCCAAAATGTACCATGTTGTCCAACCCTCTTATATATTAATTTTATCATGAGAATAGGACAGGACAAGAATAGAATAGAATAGAATAGAATAGAATAGAATAGAATAGAATAGAATAGAATAGAATAGAATAGAATAGAATAGAATAGAATAGAATAGAATAGAATAGAATAGAATAGAATAGAATAGAATGGAATAGAATTAGAATAGAATAGCCTGAGTTGTAAAGGACCCAAGATCATCCAGCCCAGTTCCTAGAAGTAAATAGATACCTTTTATCTCCTATATTTATCTTATATGGATGTTTAAAGCCATATTTGCTATACTATTCTTGATGCCTTAGCCTTCTTGTTTTCCATGTTGAAAAGGGCTTCAGAATTTTCACAGTAGCCGTGATTCTGTATATTTCCCTTTTTAATCCCCTTTCATGTTTTGGTGTATCTTCTTAAAGATCACATACAGCATTAAAGGAAATGGTGTACTGTGCATATATACCAGAGCAGTGTGATATTTTCTATTTCTCTTTTCCTTTTTTAATACCTTCTCATAACCTATTTGCCATTTTGATTGCCATGCAACACCAAGCTGATGTTCTCAGAGATCTGAAAACAGCATAGTAACTGTGAACACACAGATCTACTTAGAATACATTTGTTCAAGTGCACTTCTTAACAATGATTTTTTTCTGCTCATTTTGCCACTCAGTATCATGAGATAATCTTCAGTCCACTTTAGACTTGAATATCCTAAATAATAAAAATTAAAATCCTTTGCAAGAGGCATGTTCATTTTATTCACTCCTTCCAAGTAATTTGTCAGCATATTGAACTGAGCAGGTTCTTGTGCAGATTCCTCAAACCCCCATAGGTAGTAGCTGGCACATTGTTACATTCTTTTTGTTTCCCTTATGAGAAGGGAGCTACATCTGAAGTTCAAAACCTATGATAGAAAACCTTGCTTATTATTCACATAAACTTCCAATTTACTGCTGTAAATATAATTCAGAGACACTGTTAGTAACATGAAGCTCCTGGGAAATTAGATAATTAGAACCGTACATAAGCAAATTTTAATATTGTATGTTGGGAATATCATGCATACCATGTGATTATTGTATGCCTCTGAGAAGATTCTCTGTTACAATAAGCAAATATAAAATGTTTGCTTGATTTGTGGAAAACTGGCTGTTAATCTCTCCAAGCCTACACAGAAATTTCTGCCAGTTCAGTTATCTTATTCACTTATTTCCAGGTCAGGCTTACTAAAGTAAGATCAAAATCAACCATTTTGTTTCTTGGTGTAACTGTTTGTATAACAGTTCATGTCTGAATGGTGCTCCCAAAATATGGTGACAGAGATGGACAACTTATTCATAATTATTTATGTAATTGCATCTTGCTTCTGGAGCTTCTCAGAGAGCTTCTCCAATAGGTGATTTTTTAAAAAGTTTTATTTTGCTTTAATCAGTGGCAATGCAGTGAAAATCCAGCACTGTCTCAGTCAAAGTAGCATTACAATCAAAAGTAGCTGCTTTGCTTCTGGAATATTCAGTAAATGCAAAGATCTGTGTTTTGGATGCTGTCCGAGGTGAGGTGGTTATACATCAATTCCCATCATATTTTGTGAAAAATTTCAACACCCTTAGGGTATACCTGGACTATTGTGTTCAATTCTGGTCTCCTCAGTATAAGAAAGAGAAGTTGCTGCTGGAGAGGGTCCAGCAAAGCGTCACAAAGGTGATTAGGGGTCTGGAGCATCTCTTATGAGAGACTGCGGGAGCCGGGCCTGTTTAGTCTAGATAAGAGAGGACTGAGAGGGGATCTATCAATACATAGAAATATATCAAAGGTAGCTATCAAGAGGATGGTGCCAGGCTCTTTTTGGCATTGTCCAGCGACAGGAAGAGAAAGAGTGGCCATAAACTAAAACACAAGAAGTTTCACCTCAACATGAGGAAGAACTACTTTATTTTGAGGGTGGCAGAGACAGGAACAGGCTGGCCAGGGGGCTTGGTGAGTCTTCCCCTCTGGAGACATTCAAAACCCCCCTGGACACATTCCTGTGGAATCTGCTCTAGGTGACCCTGCCTTGACAGGGGTTTGGACTGGATGATCTCCAGAGGTCCCTTCCAACCCTAACAATTCTGTGACTCTGTGATTCTAGGATTTTGTATGAAAAGCTAGATTCAACATGCCTCACAGTTTTTAAGCAAAGCATATCAGCTGCTCTGAAGTTTGTCTTCTTTTCACTTGTTTGAAACAAGTTATTAAGTTCAACCAATATTCATAACTGTCTGAACTCAAACACACTTTTTAAGGTAATAAGTTGTTTAATTGCATAAATGATTCAAATGCCTATTTTAGAGTTGATATGCTCATTGGAGAAACATACTTCCTTAGCAATTTACGGGTAAAAGCATTCTTTTCAAATTACATAATTGCACAGAATGACAGTTATTCAGTTTTCCTTCATTTCATCTACCAAACTGGTGAAAATCAAGACCTACACCACTGGAACCAGTGAAGGTAGATTAGGTTGCTATGATCTTGTTAAATGAAAAAAAGAGTGAAATCTTCCTTTTCATACTGCCTCAAATTTAGGTTTAGATTAAAGTATCACAACCCAATTAGTCATAATGGAATGGCACAAGGGGTACTCATAGCAGAAATTTGTCCTTCATATCAAACTATGATCCATCAAGAATAAATGCTGATAGCTTTAAAATGCTGATAGCTTTGTGCAGTCTTCTCATTAGAAACACAGTAATGTGTGGCACTATTTACCTCCTTCAAAGTTAAATTTTTATCATTTTTACACTTACAGCAGTACATTATATTCTTGCAAACATGAATCTCTTTACCTTACAGCTGCGCAGCACCAGCCTTCTCCGGTGGGTGTGGTTTTGGTAGCATGCCAAACTACAATATTCTATGACTGTCTCAGATGGGAGCAAAAGCGTGCAAATCATGAATTTCCCTTTTCCAAAACCATTGAGAAAGATGAATGGAAGTTATCTGAAAACCCGAAACAGAGATCTCTAAAAATAATGCATCAAAGTTTGCTTTGTGCTGTTTCCTTTTCTCTGACTTGCTTTTATCATCCTTTTGTAAGTTCAGAACAAGATGTGGTGTTTCCTTCAGGGTACTTTGATTACAGGAGAAATCAACTGTGAAAAAGACTGTTGCTATCTGATAAAATTCTTGTTAAACTGAGGGGTCACTTAAATCATAACCCATTATCTCTTGGCACTTGAACTTTCTCATCCTGAAATGGCATCTTGGTATTATTAAGATGATCAAGGCTGATACTAAAAACAATAGTCTTTGATTTCTGATGTTGACATTTTCGACTATTATTAAGAACATAACATAAAAATTACCTGAAATGCTGGCAGGACTGTGGACATGTATTTCAAATGGGGAGGAAAATAAGTAATATAAAAATGAAGTGGGAAGAAAAATTACATGCTGAACAAGAGAAGGCATTTACGGGTCAAGAAACACATCTCTTATAATAGAAAATGCAAAGATAATAGTCTTTCTAATCTGAAGAGCTACGAAAGCTGAAAGGATTAGAAGTCCCCAGACTATTCAATATCTGAGAAAAATGTCATCAAAATGCAGTTTTAAAACATTACAGAAACAAAAAATACTAAATGCTGTATTTTCTCAGAATTGTATCACAGAAAATGTTACTTATAATGGGCCATTTACTGTGTTGATTATTTACTATGGTCCTAAGATTAATTTATATTCTTAGTTCAGGTGGGACATATGGTTATAAGTTGTTCTTTGGTCAAGAACCAACTTCAGAGATCTCCCTCCTAATTAAAATATTTGGAATTTTATAGGCCACATCATTAATCCACATTAAAATTTCAGTTACTTTTATTTGTAATTCCGTGTTCTATGACAGCAATAGCCTGGCCTGACCATGTTGTTAGTGACTAATAATTTGTTGTATAGATAATATTGTATAAACTTTGGTTTAAATTGAATACTGCTCTTACCAAGTTTACATCATCAGACTATGATTATTTATACTTGGTTTCTACATTTCAGGTAAAATATTGTAAATACTGAAAATGTTGTTCAGGAAAGGGATTAGAGAGCAGTACAAAATTTACTGTCCATATTCAGTAAAACAACAAACTGTTGAAGACCTTTTCCCATCATGTTCTTTAACTTTCTTTGGGCTTTGGAATGTGGAAGAGAAATTATTTATGTTAGGTATGTTTTTCCTAAGTTTGACTGGCTTAACTATTTAAAATATGGGATTTGCAGGTTTTACAGAGGCTTAGCAATTTACAGCTATAGTACTTATTTTACACATGATAGACGATAATGCATATAAGGAAAGAATATTTATCTTTACCTATTGATTGATTAAGATTATTGAGGTAAACAGGTATCTTGAATCCTCCATTGCATTTGTTGTTTACATCCGAAGATGTCCAAGGTTATAAAGACTGCTTAGATGGGTCATTTTGTGGCATTCAGCTTTCCTTCAATTCCACAGCTGTGACATTTTGTCTGAGGGACAGCCACATGAGAAAACTGTCTAGATGTATGCAGTGTGATACAGTATCAGATCATATCATCATATTTTATTATTCTTGGGGAAAACACTTTCGTTTATCATAAAAGTAGCTGTTCTATTCTCACCTCCTTTTCTTCTTTGACAGATGCTTCTGTCAATCCAGAATTTAACTCTTTCACTGATTGACTACATAGATTCTGAAAAACATGTGAAAAACAGAAAACCAAGTTAGCACTTTTCTTAGGATGGTGTTTTTCTTTGTGCCATGTTGAGTAAACAGGTTCAATTCTTCTTTTCCCAAGAAAAAAAGAACAGAGGCTGTCTTCCCCAACTGCCTCACATCCAAGAGCCCGAAGGATTGTTGTTAAATATCAAAAGTCACAGCAAGATATCCTAAAGGAATAATGAGAAACAAAAAAAAAACTCATGAAGAATTCAATGTGAAGACTTGGGACAGTGCAGCATGGGAGAGAAGCAAGGTAGATGAGTTCCAGAAAAGGAGAAGGTGGGAAAAGTGCGTAGGTAGATAGAAGTGAGGAGACTGAAAACTAGCCAGAGATAGGAGGGAGATTAGGAGGAGAAAAAATCCAAATAAAAATTATGTTGAGCAGATTTGAGGAATAATACTGCAGGAAGCAGTAGATAGGCTACAATTTGTTGTCATAATCAAGATCAGGTACTACTATGCAAGACATCTGTTAGTAACAAAAAAGAAGGTGTTCCCTAGCCCATGGGCAAGAGCACTGACTGCTGTGCCTGATGTGATTTTTGCTTTTCCTCACGATCCCTGTTTAATATTTCTGAATTCCCTCAGAAATTTCAGAAGACTTACAAAATGTCATGTCATTGACAATCTTCATGTTGGAAAGGGAACTTAAAAAATTATGGGATTCAACATTTTAAGTAAAATGTTTTATTAGGTTACTCTACTTCTTTTCACTGTAGGTTAAAACAGTACACAACTATGAATATAGATTAATATCACATTAAAAATCAACATATACAAGTTGAGCTTTTGCAATACAAAATAGTTATGTGTAGATTAGGGAATTTCAACTAAATAACTTTCTTATACTTTGTTTCTACATAATAAAAAAATATCCATATCGAGGACCTAATCCTTCTTTAACATATATGCCTCATTAGGTGTCACTATTACTGAGGAGTTGTAGATTGGTAAAATCGATAAGAACAAGAGAGGAATTGAAACTTTAATATCCATTTTAAGACAGATATTCAGAAAAATACTTATGAAAATACATAAATAAGTACATGGATATGACTACAAATTTTGAATTTACACAAATGATAAATTATTCCAAAAATTATAAATTGTAAGTGCCCTGATCATAACATTTTATCCATATCAGAGTTATATTCTGAGGTGGATTGAAAACTGATTGAATGTCCAGATCCAGAGGGTGGTGATCAGTGGCACAGAGTCTAGTAGGAGCCGATACCTAGTGATGTACCCCAGGGCAGGGGTCAAGGATAGGGCAGAGTGAACCTGCAGCAAGTCTGATATGACAACAAAGTGTGAAGAGTGACTGATGCACCAGAGGGTCATGCAGCCATCCCAAGGGACCTTGACAGACTGGAGAAAGGGGCCAGAATAAACCACATAAAGGGAAACATGCAGAGTCCAGCACCTGGGGAGGAGCAACTCCAGGCACCAGGACATGCTGGGGGATGTCCGGCTGGGAAGGAGCTTAGCAAAAAAAGACCCTGAGGATCCTGGTGGATACTAAGTTGAACTTGCACCAGCAATGTGCCTTTGTTACAAAGAAGGCTTATGGACCTTGGGCTGCAGTAGGCAAAGTACTGCCAGCAGGTGATCCTTTACATCTCCTCAGCGCTAGTGCGGCCACACTTGGAGGGTTGTGTCCAGTGCTGGACTCCCTAGCACAAGAGAAATGTGAACATACAGGAGAAATTCCAGCAAAAGGCCACAAAAATGATAAGGGACTGAACATCTTTCCTATGAGGAAAGGCTGAGAGAGCTGGAGAAGGCTGGAGAAAAGAAGGCTCAGGGGGGATCTCATCAATACCTGAAGGAGGGTGCAAAGAGGACAGAGACATGCTCTTTTCAGTGGTGTCAAGTGGCAAGAACAGAGACAGCAGGCAAACGCTGAAGCACAAGAGGTTCCCTCTGAACATCAGGAAATGGTTTTTTTACTGTGAAGGTGACTGAGCATGGGCACAGGCTACCCAGAGAGGTGGTAAAAACCTCCCCCCTCAGAGATGTTCAAGAGCCATCTGGGCACAATCTAGTCAAACTGACTATAGGTTGCTTGGACTCTAGGAAGGCTGAATAACAGGACTTCCAGGGCTGCCTTCCAAAGTCAGCCACCATGAGATTCTGTGACTTTGGCTTCTTCTGAAGTGGAAGTATAAGTGACGAATTAATATCAAAGAAACTTAGGTGGGAAGCAATATTTTTATGCTGGATAATTTCTCATAATCCAAGGTAAAAAACCAGTACATTTTTTGAGGATAGTAAGGAAGGCTGGAGGCAGCATCAGATAATTTTTATTATTGCATTGTCCTTTTTAGATCTTAAAATGAAGGAACAACTTTTCAATCACAATATAATACCATGGCTTCCAGTTATACTTTCCAAATGACTTTTTTTTTTTTTTTTTTAAAGGAATGATAGCTCCACATTAAAAATAAGCCTGCACATATAAATCTCATTGGGAATCATAATGGTAGAGGATTTCACTGCTAGGATTTTCACCCTATGCCATATGTCCCAGTTGTCTGATTGAAGCAGACTCGGACTGTACAGAAAATATTAAACTAACTGTTATTTCCTTTCTTACCAAATTCACAAACCTCTGCTTTCATTAAAAAAAAAATCACATATCTTATTGATATTTTATATGTATAGCATCTTACTGCATTCAAATTTTTCAAGACTTGGGGCAAGTCTGCAAGTCATGTTTCCCAGTATACATTTGCATTTTACAAGCGGACACTAATAAAAGCAAAGTATAAACAAATAATTCTCAGATCATCTTATAATGCTTACTGTTTGGTGCATTAAAATGGTAAATGTGAATAGAGTAAGGAAACATAGTCTCTGTTTGTTGAAATTACAAGTACTGAGAGGAAGATATTGCAGTTGAAACAGGAGCATAGGATTTGAGAACCCTTTCATAAGCCTCATGCAGTTTTCCCCCCCAAAATGTTTTCTTTGTAGCACTGATTTAACATACAGAGTTGTGCAGTTTATTTTGTCTATTATAATAAATCAAAATAGCCTGCTTTGTGTATCTGCAACACCTCAGTGTCCTAGCACCATATCTGGCATACGTTCTTTGTAATCTAGAAATTCTGTGAAACAGGGAGTGGACAAGAAAATGCAGAAATCTTGATTCTTGAAAGATGCCTGTGGTGGAGATGGATGAGCATAACAAACTATTACTTGTATCACAGAGTCACAGAATGGTTGGGGTTGAAAGGGACTTTTGGAAATCCTATACTCAGACCCTCTTGCCCTCTCACCCTCAGACGCCAATACATAGTGGCTCAACTATAACTATTAAGTAAATTTGCCACTGTAAGCTTTTATTTTCAGTCAGACGTTGTATGACACATAAAGATCAATGGATCTGATGGATCACCATGCAAAGTTGATAAAGAAATGGATGACCAAGAGGAATAAGCTATCTTTCATTAACAGAGATATATACAAATCAATAAAATCACTGAAAGATACAATAAGATATTTTACTCTCAGCCTACTTCCAAATTATTTTCTTGTCTTGCACAGTACAATTAGGAAAAAAACATTTTCTATACAAAGTAGAAGAAAAATTATACCGGTTTCACTGGCATTTCAGAAAAGCCTCTTAGAAAGAATAGGAACTTAGCACTTGTAGCAGCACATATAATTAGAATTTCTGAGCAGTATGACTTCATACTAATTTGAAAAATAAATAGCTGTTTATTTCTATGCTACCGTTCCAGCTGCTTTAAACAATTTTGCGATAATGGATTATTAATTACATTGATCTTGCATGTCAGTTGACATGAGGGAAATATTTGCATTTCTAAATAATTTTTGTACAGAAGTGGCTACAAAAAACTCACTTATTTAAAACTGGAAATACCAGTTGCCTAATGCACGTAATAAAAAAGAGGACTACAGATAGGCAGATCTTTAATAACATGTAGACTGCAGTTCACCTTCGGAAATATTATAAATCAAAAACCTCTTCTCTCACTGGAGGAAAGTTTTTTTTTACTATGTTAGCTTTAAGTATTTCTTTCACCCAAGGGACTGTTCCATTAACCTTTTGTTGTGGTTTTGGAGCAAATTGAACCACAAAAGAAAATGCAATTCTATTTCATGTTCTCCCAGGGCACTGATTGCTTCTTCAATAATCCGCCATTTGTATCCAAAGTCCTACCTAATTAAAAAAAAAAAAATTCTATTCAAAGGTGTTGAGTCTTTCCATGTATTCTTTATTTCACACTTGAAAGAGACTTTTTTATTATTAACAAAACTTTTTGGAGTGTCTGGGAGGAGAAAGAAAAGCTTGATAAAAGGCAGGATATACTAACACAAGTGGCAAGTTTGACAAAAAAATATAAGCCACTGATAGCTAAGATTTGAGAGATTTTAATGAGAAGCATTAGGTGACTTTAATATAAACGTCACTATCACTTAGTTGCTAGAAGGAGAGCTGAAGCAATACTAAATTGTCAGAATTCATTTGAGTCTGGAAACTAATTTTAAGTAGAACGTGTTTGAATTTCTTTTGGGATCACTTTCCATGAACAGTTAATCTTATGTAGTCAAAGCATATGAATATAGGACCTAGTTCTTCTCCCATTTACTTCAGTTTTCAGCCTTGTGATTTGCCTAGCTCGTGCAAAATCCTTCTAGGTTAACACAGGAGCAGAGAAAAGAGAGAAAAGATAATCAAATTCCAAACTGAAACCATATGTATGGAAGTTAAGCATTTACTTATAGAATTTGTGAACATTTTTTTTTAATGTTAACTCACATTATTGGGATATTTCCAAAGAATTCTCCTGATAAGGTGAATGGGAATTTCTTTTTGCTATTATTGTTTATTACTGTCTGCATTTTGCAGACAGTAGAAAACTAGAAATTCAAATAAAGGACTTAGCATGATTCTTTCTCATTCTAACAGATCATCTAATTTTTGTGTTCCCCAACTGTTTCATGTACAAACGTCATCTGATTGTTCATCACTGCTCATCTCTGCGGCCTCCCCCACTGCTTCTGCAGTAAGCAAAGCTTGACTTCTTACTACTCCACTGTCATTCCTTACATACAAGTATTCCTTTTGTTGGGGGTGGTGAGTGGATAAGAAGATACGTTTTAGCTTATCAGGTCTATTTCACATTGCCTAACCTAAAACATAATCCAGAAGATGAAAAAAATGGTCTGTATTTGAAAATCTCGTAGGCTGAAAGGAATCACAATGTCAGCTAGGCAACTAAAAAAAAAACACCAAGACCTCAGAAATCATATAATACCATCATCACTAAATCTGATGGCTCTTTAATTCCCTCTGAAATTTTGTTTATGAGAGAGGAATTTTTTGTCATTACATGAGGAAGGCATCCAGAGAAAATACTTGCACAGCCCTCCATGAACATACACAACTCTATAACTCCATAAACAGGTTTAGTGATAGAAAGCTATTATTTAGGGTAAGGGAGGCTGCTGAATGACACTCACACTGAGGCTCCATTGTGATTTGGCACTCAAGAAAGCAATAATTGGTAGATAAGCCAAGAATGTCAAGAAAAGCAATATAAGCTGTGATGCAGCTCCCACACAACAATAAATAAGTTATGTTATGATACTAACTTTAAGGAAAGAACAGCCATTTTTCGTAGTCCACAAGACCTTCACAAGATATCTGAGAGGGAGAATAATGCTAATGATGAGTTCGAAGCAGAAGTCAGTGCATGAAGTGTATGTGAACAACATAAGGAATGCACGCAACTAATTTTCATTAAGATGTGTCACAGAAAGCGTAAGTACAGTACTTGTGCAGAAAATCTATTCAGGTTGTATATGTCCCACAAGGAGCATAGACGAGGTCCATAATGATGAGGAAACTTCCCAGCAGTAGGGTTTTAGTTCTCACAGGTAAGCAGAACCTTGCAGTACTGATACTATGCTCCAAACCACTGCAAGGTGCACCAGTACTGACATGGTACCTGGTATCTCCACTATGGTAAGAGGTAGGAAGCTCTATAGGTTTGCCTTGCCCTATGTCATGATCTACCATCTGATAAAAAACCTCACGTTTTTGAAGAAAAATTCTCACCAGGAAGAAAATAACCTTGTAATACTATTTGGCTGCTTTCTGCTGAGGATATTTATAGGGGAAAGCACGGTATAGAAAAACACTTCAGAACTCACTGTGAAGCTGTAAGACAAGCAAAGAACTAAGTTTTATTCTGAGTCTGAGACACATGGAGATCTCATTTCCAAAGTTGTTTCACAGTCTGAGAAAACTAAGGCTCCGAAAGCATGAAGTTCAAAATTTCAGCCTAAGCTTTGCGAGACGAAACAAAGGAATCTACAACCATTGCTAGCATTTTATCTTCAATATGGTTCGACAGTTACTGTCACAAGCTTAAATTTGTGTTAGGAGGTATTTGGCAGAGGACATTTCATGTCCTTTACAGGATCCACATCACAGCAGATGCACTGGCATGATACTCAAAACAGTGGTTTGAAAGATGACTAAAGATAGAAATATGCACATGCAAGATATAGTTGCTTCATCACTATACTCATACTGAAATGTGATTAACATGCCAAAATGATCAAGCATTATCTTATCTTCCTTAACAAGGTTGCCATGCACTGGGAACACCACCACCGAATTTTTCTGAAGTTGTAGGTGTGCCTTCTCATCTTGAGCATATACAGATTGAAACAAGCAAATGGCTATTCAATCATCACCAAATCTCAGACCCACAGTTTGCAAGCATTCTGGTGGCCAGGCAGATTGTCTCATCTCAATCTGAAAGAGTTAGGCAATCACATTGTGCCAGAGCAATCTCACGCCACAAAAAGCTCAATGTCATCAGCTTTCCTCTAAGTCCATCAATGTATATAAAACAGGAAAGCTTGTTAGAGGTAATAGAGCACATCCTTGGAAGCTTCACTCTTCAGAAAAAGACGTTATTTGGAGTAGTGAAAGAAAAATGGTGACAGACATCCTAAGGCAAAGATATCTTCTGAGCTCTATATATGGCTTTCCAATGCACATGCACATGCCTAGTCATGAGGAGCCTCTTCCTCCCCTGAGACACGACATTGTAAATTATTCAGCAGGAATCCAATGGAACTGAATGACTATTCAGCCAGTGCCTTCTGGCCCTACATTTGTACTGACTGCTCCATTCCATTCAGTCGCAGGTGGTCATGAGATGAAACCATTCCTAGAACTGAGTTCTAAACACATTTGTACATTGTTCTTACTTTCTAACTCTAAATCTCAATTCAGCTCTTCAAAAATAGGGTGTATGTGTTAATAAAATCTAGAATAAAAGTTTCCAGTTGAGGCATATAAGAATTTTGTCTTGCCTTGCTCCAGAAAGAGTTTCATTTCATCAAACTGTCATAGTAAGAACTAACAACATTTTTCACCAGGATTGCAAAAGAAATTTTTATGTAAATACTAAAAATGTTATTTCCACCTCTGTATCTGTCTCCATTCTTTCACTTCTAATATTTGGAACTCAAGCCAAGACTGTCCAAGCAGTCTTCTCCAGCACTGAGGAGTGGACAGTTTAGTATTGGAATCAATATTTTCAAAATGAAGGGAAAAGGAAAGTTGTATTTGGATGATCAAAAACCACAGTATCAGCAGCAGCTGCCCAAAACAGAAATGGCTTATTACTTATTAACTGTTATGCTTTAGTGTGTAAAATAGTCCCTACACAAAACCATATTCAGTGGCAGAGGCAGGGTTCCAGGTCGAAATGTTTCTATATATCAACTAAATTTCATTAATTGCTGGAATGTTAATGGGGAAGATGACATGAATTACAGTCTAACAGGGGTATTGAATCCTTAAATGAACTGTACACTCACATTTTTAATGCAGAAAGCTGAAACCAGCATAATAAAAATAATTAAAATGAGGTTTTGAATACATTAATCTAGATGAGAACTGCTTTAAAGAACAAGTGAAGCAGAAAAACAGACAGAATGTATATGGCATTTACTTGTAGATATCCTTTGCTGCTGATGTTATCAGTTACCATTAATAAAATGTGGAAAAGTAGAAGAAAAAAAAAAGCTTTAAAATATTTTTATTACATTGAAATTTAGGAAAAAAACACGGAACTACTGCCTTGTAATGACCAGTGATAACTGCATTCTGTCACAGGCTAAGTCATTCCTCAGAGAAATGGTGAGGGAAGAAATAAAAGGACCAAATGACAACAGGGGTACTGGCAAACCATTAAGCTTTCTGGATTATAACTACAAGGTAGATACCTACAAAAGACTACAAGGAAAATGTAAAATACCAGTATCATCCTCACATCACAGAAAGGAATAGTTAGGGCTTTCTTAGTTCAGAAGCTCTAGTGTGAAGAGAGATCCTCTCTGGAACGCTACTGTCTGCAGCACTGAAACCGTTTACAGCCAGACAGGAAACAGAATTGATGATATCATTCAAGACCAGAAAGATCATCTAATGAGCCAAGAATCATTGCTGAACAGTGCTAGAGTGGCTGGATTTCAGGTTTAGACTTAAACGCCCACCATCAAAAAATTGTCCTTTTATTCATTCAGATATCCTTTAGATTCAGCCCTACTACTTTTCTATAGTCTGAGTCTGTTTTTTAATTTCAAAGCAGTTCAGTTCTTTGCTGTCTCAGTGAAGAAGCTGTTGAAAAGCAGTGTTGTAGCAAAAGAACACACTATACAGTGCTTAGAGGAAGCCTGTGTGTATATATCTACATACATGTTTGTGTCTCTTAAATTTGCCCTCCCCAGAAGACACTGTCACAGGCAAGATTCCCCTTCTAAATTCATACATTTCATCTTTCATTTTGTGTCTATGAATAGCTTAACCCTCAACTGCTCTTAGTTTCTGATCTTAGAATAGCTGGTAGCTAAATTATGAGAAAATCAGGATGTCAATATGTGTATCTCTTAGGAGCATTCAAGCCAGACACGATTTCTAATTTAAGGCCATCATGCTCCTAAAATAGAAACCTCCTCAAGCTCTGCCAGATCTGAATAAGTAAATTGTTCAATTCACTTATTTCTAGGCTGACCTGAGTGAGTCAGATATTCTTAGAATGTCAAGGAAAAAACAAAAGCTAAGAATATTCTAAAATCTTCTATGATACTACAGCACTGTATTTCAGATTTCTAAAATTTCAAATCAGAGCTTTATTGACTATGCATTAAACTTACAATAATTTATTCTGTTTATAAACAAATATCTATCTAAACATAATCATTGGACCAGGAGAGAAGTTGGCCTCACTGTGAGGTGAGCTTTGAAATGAGGAGTCAGGAGAGTCAGGATATCTGCTCTCACACTGATACTGTGGGAGAAAAAGCTGGAGACTGAAGAGGAATTAAATCAGGGAAACAGAAGGCATTGGGAGCTAAAAGCACTAGTCTGAAGCATTAATCAGATGGGAAAGAAGTGGGGTAGCTGCTGCTCCTAGTAGTATCTAGAGTGAGACTGGTGCTCTCTGTATGTTATAGGACAAACATGGAAAAGATTTTTTTTATTATTATATTTTACTGGAACACATTTGTGTACTATTTTAGAAGTAGTGGTGTTAAAAGAGTATAGCAAAAAACCAAGAGAGGCTATTTTTAAGTAAAGATGTAATCTCTCCTGCTCAACCAACTGGAAAAAAAGCAGATAAAAGATTTGACACACAGGGTGTTTCATAAAAGGCCTGCAAGTCCAAAACATATCAAGGCCTGCAAGTCCAAAACATATCTGCTTTTCCCTTCTATATCAGCTGTCTTAATAAAAGAAGCTATCTTTCCCTACAAACTTTGTTTCTATAGTGCTCTCACCTCAACATCCTTGAATATGTATGTTTTAGAATTTTCTAGTAAAAACGTCAGTTCTACACAACACGTCTTAAAGAGCAGTATATCAATATGTCTGTTATAAAAAATATGCCCAAAGATTTTTTTTTCAAAGTAGACGTAACTGAGTTTGAGGTCTTCAAAATATCTTTTTTTTTTTTCCCCTCTGAGGTCTAATATTATTTGAGGTCTATAACGTCATTCCTGATTTACTTAGGATATTTTTTTAAAATCAAGGAATATCAGAAATTTTTAGAGTGCATGTCGAAGTACAACTCTTTAGCTCAATGTTTTATCACCAGTTGTGTATGTTATCCTTTGATATCCCAAACTAAAACAGGTTCAGAAGCAATGCTGGGCAGAGGGAGGGAAGGTTACATATTGATTGTAAACAACTCAGCTTAATAACCAAGTTTCCAAGGTGATACTTACATGTGCATTTGACAAAGTTTTAAAACAGAGACCCATCTAGTTTCCTTCAAGCATTAACATAGTTAATACTTACCTGTTTTTCTCAATTATAAGTTGAATTGTTTTGTAGGAAATGAACATTTTTAACATTTCCTAGTTTTCAGACTGTACGTCTCTCCAGCTAAGCTAGACATTTGTTTGCACGTTTAAACATTTAGTTGAAAGATATGCTGAAGTCTTCTGAATTGTTACTGCAAATTTACTGTTTTCAAAAGGAGCTGAAACCTAGAAATGCCAGTGGAAACCTTTTGGTACTTCTACTCTGGCAATTACTGCCATAAGCAAAGACAGATACATTTGTTTCTGCCTTCAGCTGCTGCTTGGAAATCTGTTTCTGTTTTTACTCACGTATTTATAGATCTTTAGCTAAGTCGTTACTCTGAGTTTCCATAGTGATAACTGAAATATGTATTAACACCAAACCTCAAGGCATATTTATGGTTGGCAATGCTTCATAAATTACTTTTTTCAAGAGCAGCTTCTCAAAACATATTTGCTCAGTTCAGTTCCTCACTTGATTTGTGATAGATACTTTTGATATAGCTGTATTTATCTAGGAGAGAGATATTTCTCCTTCTGCAAGATTCAGTGTGTTGATATTACTTCTCTTTTTTATCTATACTACCAAATGGTCTGAAGAGATGAAGCTTCTGAATTCAGAATGTTATCTTTAAAGTAAAATCACACTTTTAAATTTGCCTTACTTTCAATTAAACTTTCCTTAAATGAAGTACCATTAATGGATA
Organism: Falcunculus frontatus; assembly: GCA_013398115.1. Classification (NCBI taxonomy): domain Eukaryota; kingdom Metazoa; phylum Chordata; class Aves; order Passeriformes; genus Falcunculus; species Falcunculus frontatus. The sequence continues at coordinate 172,183 of VZRV01005700.1, read as the reverse complement.
GTATAAAACATCACAGATAAATTATCTGTATTCATAATCATGAGGTTTTGAACAAAGAATCTTTTTCTCTGGTTGCCATCAGATTAGGAGAGAATCAGCCGTTCATACGATCTTGCTAATCAGAAAAGCTGAGCTGCAGCTCATCAGGTATACCCAAAACATCCCTTTCTGAAAAAACAAACTCTGGGCCAGAATTTTCCCAAATATTCTGCTCATTTTTCCCAATATATTTATCTAAACATTATATTGGTCTGCTCTGGGATGCCTTAATGCCATGGAAAAAGAGAGAAAACAACAAATCCAAAATATTTTTTATTAGATTACTAAAAAAAAGGAAGGGCTTGGGTTTTTTGTTTGTTGTGTTTTGAGTATTTTTAGTAGATGTTTGAAAATCTAATACACTGACAGTCAAAGAGAATGTTTTCAGGAAATGTCTGAATGAATGACTAAACAAATTTCCTCTTCATTTCTGATAATTGCTTCTATGAAGACAGCTGAATTAGAGGTTATTGGATGAAAATCTTTCACTGTTTATTTCAAACATACTCAGGGTTGGCTTCTGTTCTGTACTAAGGAGAACTGTCAAGCACACAAATACAAGGTGACAAATAATGACCAAAACAGGCCTAGAAAGGGACCTGAGCCTGAATTAATGAAAGCACCTATGTGGTCCCTATTCTACTCTGCTTGCAAGTAGGAATGTGCTTTAATCTCTTATTTGCCTCCTGGGTCTGCTGGTCATTTAAAAAAGGAAGTGCTTACATTCAACAAATTACATTTTTATTCAGCTGTTTCGGAAGCCTGATGCAGTATAGAGTAGTCTCTCATTAACTGCAGGTGTCTGTTGTGTGCCATAATCCTGTCCTCCCTTCTTATGCTCTACAGTCATCACCCGTATGCGCACATGGCAACAAATACAAGCACAAAACATCCTTCTCCAGCTAGTGTTGTGTCAGACCCATATCTCCAGGTTCCAACTGCTGGGCATCCTTTTTCATTATCCTTACCTTAAATAGCACTTGGTATTAGCTTAGCTTTTCACGGCTCTTGGCAGTTCAAACAGTTGGGTTCTAAATTGTGTTTTTCTCCGTGTAACGGTGGACTCCTGCGCAAGGAGAGTGCCCTCTGCAGTTCGTTCTTTGCATCTGGTACTATTCTGGTCCCCAGTCACCCCAGCCAGGACTGAGGGAGATGATATGTGACTCCCTCTCTTGTTCTGTTCTGTCGTGCCAGCTCTCAGGGCCCCAAAGCTCAGAGGCTTTAGCTGCAGAGATGATTTGAGCTGAGGCTGTTTCCTTAGACCCTTGGCTATGTGATGCTGCAGATATGCCTCTGCCCAGACTGCATCATGCTGATCCTGACCCTGACCTGGCATGAATAGGAGGAAGCCAAGCCCAACACTCTTCAATGTGTTTTCACAATTGAGGCATAGCCAGAAGAGGCTGAGCTAGAGGTTACTAGTAGCTTATTTTGTCTGCATGAGGCAATGACTCCTATGTCCCTCTCCTAGGTCAGCTGCAGGCAGGAATTTGGGGTAGCCGCAATTCTCGAGGGATTGCAGGAGCTGCCCCTGGCCCTGCTGAACTGGTCATATACTGTGCCTCGTGTGTGCACTGAGAGTCATCGACCTACCTTAAGGACACAAAGACAAGTGCAGTGTACCCTCAGAGTCATCTTTGAAATTTATGCAGAAGAAAAAGTTAATGTGTGTTGTCTAGCAAATATTAGCACTACCTCTGTGCTTTTCAACCATAATGGTTTGGGGTTTCAAAAAATAGGGTATAAATGAGATTAATGAGTGAAGTATGTTGCATAAGTTTGCATTTAATCATGATTTACTTCAGTCCAACCCACTCTCTGTGTCACTGTAGAGATTAATTTTTAGTACTGAAAACATGGACTTGAATATACTCACACACAAGCAATTGCTGAGGGGCAATGTGATTCTGTACATTAGCAATTCTCTGGAAACTTCCTGTTTGTAAACTTCCATTTTCAATGAAAAAATGAGTTAGCTTGTTATTTTCTCATTAAGGGGAAGCTTCTTCAACTTATTTTCTGATTGCCAGAGGAATGCACACTTATAGCTACCAGCCTGCAGTAACCTGTCTGGTAACTTCCTACTGTGTCTTCAGTCTTCATTAATATTTTGATCTTCAAAACACCTGATCCACTATTATCTAATAATATGGGGACCTCTTTCTTGAAAGAAAAGATGGATTATCTCCCTCTTTTACCCTTCCTAAAAATAAAGCTCTCCAGAGCTTTCTCTTTCACTGTGCTCACTCAGAAGCAGAAGATATAAGATGTAATGACATCTTGAAAATAGGAGTTCTCTTTGTGGCTTGATGCAGAAAGGGTATTATAATAGTGTACTATAAAATGCTGTGCACAAAATCAAGGGTGTACTCGATGTGTCTGGGATGGAGTTAACTTCCTTCACATAGTGCTGCCTTTTGGATTTGCAGCTAAAACAGTGCTAATAGCACACCAGTGTCAGCTTTTGCACAGTAGTCCTTTTCACAGAGTCAAGACTTTCTCTGGTACTCATTCTGCCACACCAGGGAGTAGGCTGGAGGAGGTCACAAGAAAGAGAGGGACACAGCCAGGCCAGATCACCCACACTGATCAAAGGAATATGCAACAGTATATAGCATCATGTGCAGCCATAAAAAATAGTGGTCTAATCTTTCCTGTGTAGCCATTGCTTGAAAATTGGTTGATCTGCTTGTACAAGGTGGTGAGTAACAGTTTTGCATCACTTGTTTTGGGTTTTGTCTGCTTGTTTGCTTGTGGGTTGTTTTTTGGGGTTTTTTTTCTCTTTCCTTCACTTATTAGGGTTTGACTGAAAACACAAGTTTCCCTGCTTTTGCTTTTCTGAATTTCTACCCTAACCCTTTGGGAGGGGTGACAACAAGTTTGAGTGGGTGTCTCATTGCTGTCTGCTTTCAGCCAACCACAAAGGGACAATTGCTATTGTCTTTTAAACTGAGAAACACTGTTACTTCTTTTCCTATAGAAGGAAAAGCCAAAATATGGAAAGCTCATCACCATCTCCCTTTTCTGCTAAGAGTGGACAGGTCACAAAGATAAGTTAGAACAATCATTCTTTGTCCCTACAATAATTTTACCTCATTTAAATTCTTTTTTCCAAAAGTTTCATGTCTCTACACACGGGAACAAACCTGACTGGAAAACTGAATATTCACCGATGTCTTGCACGAAAAATTTTGCACTCACGTTTAAAAAGGAGAAATTGCCAGTAGATATCCATTTCATTATTAGTCCTTGTTTCACACAGTCTTCCTAGTCAGCAGATTGATTACTTTCAGGCTACCTAACTGTAGTGGTTTAGTTCGCATTTCTTACTTTCTGTGAGATAGGAGATTTGAAGAAATGCAAAACAGGCTCTACCACGGTCTGCAAGAAGCAGTTTTAAGCTGCGCGCTAAAAGCACGACTCCGCCCTCTGTTCCCCGCAGCCATCTTTAGCATTCACTCACTTTCTCTTTCTCTCTGACCTCGGAGACGCCATGATGACAATCAATCTCCGTTTCTCGAGCTTACGATGGAGAAAAGCTTCGCTCCCATTATGCTGTTCATCACTTGATGTTATTTTACAGTTCAATATAGGCTGAGTTGGTTGCAGGAAAGTTCTATCATACACCGCCGGATCTCTGCAGCCACGAGGAGGGGGGTGGTGGTGGGGGAAGGCTCCCCAGCAGTCGTTTCAGGTGGATTCAGTTCTGCAGCCATCACGGCCGCTCCTCAGCTGCCCGGGGGGAGCTCTCCCGCACGCACCCGGGGAGGCCCAGGGCCCGCCGGGGCCGGGGGAGGGGAGGCCCGGGGCCGCTCCGAAGAGCGGAGCCCCGGCCAAATTCCCCTCCCTTCCCTGCCGGGAGCTTCCAACCCGAAAAAAAAGGGACACTTCCTGTCTCTCCACTGGCTTAAATATGGACATTTTGAGAAGCGTGACTGGCCAAGAGATCTGTCCATCAGACTCAGGGTCAACCCACGACACTAACCCAAGTCAGAGCACGAAAATATAAGATATCCAGCATTTCTAAGGCATGTCTCTGTAAATTATGTAAAAGATGAGATTTCTCTTGAAAATAAGGGTTTTTTTCAAACAAAGGAAGTTTGGCAAAAATGCTTTATTGTGTATATGCTTTGCTGAACTAAAAAAGAGACCACTGATGCCAATTAAAGGGAGAAAATGTTGAAGGGGTATAGGGAATGGAATGGAATGGAATGGAATGGAATGGAATGGAATGGAATGGAATGGAATGGAATGGAATGGAATGGAATGGAATGGAATGGAATGGAATTCTCAACCTCCTTCTCTCCAAGCTAGACAAAGTGTCCCCAGCTGCCTCTCGTAGGGCATTCCCTACAGCCCTTTCACCAGCTTTGTTGCCTTCCTCTGGGTGTACTCAAGCACCTTCAAATGCTTCTTAAACTGGGAGGCCCAGAACTGCATGCAGTACTCCAGATGAGGCAGCATCAACACTCAATACAACAGGATAATCACCCCTTTCAAGCAGCTGTGCACTCCAGGATGGGGCTTGCCGGGGCACCCTGCTGACTCCTACTGAGCCTTCTGTGTCCAGAAACCACAGATCCCTTTCTGCTGGGTTGCTGTCCAGTCATTCCTGTCCTCATTTGTATTTGAGTCTAGATTCACTCTGTCCTAGGTGCAGAATCCCTCTCTTCTTAAATTTAATCCCACTAGTCATTGCTCTATTCTGTCTAGATCCCTCTGCAAAACCTCTTGTCCCACAAAGGAGTCAACAAACAGCACGTCCCAGTGTGGTATCATGAGCAAACTCGCTCATGGTGCATTCACCTGCTGCATCTAGAGCACTGATAAATGTTTTGAAAAGAGCTGGCTCTACAAGAGCTGGACCCTGAGGAACACCAGTGATGACCAGACACCAGCCAGATGTGGCTCCATTCACTACAACCCCTTGAGCCCTGACCTTCAGCCAGTTTTCACCCAGTGCACTGTGTTCATCTCACAGCTGGACAACTTGTCCAGAAGGATGCTGTGAGGGACAGCATCAAAAGCCTTACTAAAATCCAGAAAACTGTGTCTACTGCCTTAATTTCATCCATGAGGCTACTGACCATGACACAGAAGGATATCAAATTAGTTAAGCAGGACTTTCCTTTTGTGACCCAAGGGTGAGTATGCCTAATGATTGCACGATTCTTTAAATATTTTTCAATAATACCCAGTATGATCTTCATAATTTTTCTGGGAACTGAGGTTAGACCAACAGGTCTGCATTCCCTGTAGTGTGTGTGTGTGAGACAATGTGGGGGGTTACCCTTGAACAATAAGGAATTTTCACAATGTATGTATATGCAAGTGTAATTTATTAAAGCAGCAGTTTGCTTATTTAAATCCAAAGGAAGTAGCAATTCCCAAATAATAGTCAGAACAAAATGCTGCAGAGATGTAAACAGTCATTCCTTTTTGCCTGCCTCACCCCTGGATAAAATGTTCTATTACTATCTTTTAACATTATTCAGGGAATCAGGAATAACCATTATCTATTATTAAAATAACATTCACCAAGCCATAACCAGAGGCGTAATCTATATTATTTTTTGACAAACAAGTTGAAAATATATGTCCAATTGATGACAGAAGTCCCAGCAGCAATTTCTTCTCATGATATTTCAATACAGTAACCTGGGATGATGGAGAGTTTTATAATTAATGTCAGTTATGCTGGACATACTCTGATAAGAAATGATGGGCTTGCCATTTACAAACATCAAATTTTATGAGCTGGAAATGAAATGCAGTCAAAACAGGCCAACCGACCAAAAAGTGATATAAGCTGTAATTTCATGATAGTCTATCTTCTGCTGGCAAAGCAAAAACTGTTCCCAGAGGAGCTGAATAATACTGTGGAATTGGTTAGGAAAAAGCAAAAACACTGCAGCAATTGTCAGTGGGTTTAGAGCTATGCATTCCTTGTTTGGAAAACAAAAAATAAAGTTTTAGCTTTCATCTTTCTGCTGTAGCTGGAGAATATATTCACCAAATTTCCCAAACAGAAAATTTCACAGAATTTCTGCAAAAAAATTATGTAAAATGAATCAACAGAGGATACTGGAGCAATGTCTTGACAGTGAACAGAAGAAAAGTCATGACAAAGGCATTTAGGTATTTTCAGCATTAGGTTTTGTAGGGTTTTTTGTATTTACTATAAAGTAACGTGGTTTCCTGTTCCACATTGTTCAGTGTAACTAATGAAAAGACAGTTTCTTCTGTCCAGAGAGAAAAAAAATAAAAAGCAGTATGATATCTCACATCTCCAAAGTGTTTCATGAAAATAAAACATAAAAGAACAATTCAGGAACGTTATTAAGAATTATGACATCACCAAGAAAAATGGGGTGATGCATATAAATTTTTATCTTGGTGTTTGCAACCTAAATGTCATGAAATGCAGTATTTTCGTTTCAACTGAAATGCAACATTAAAAATGTCTTTCTCCAAGGTCAATACATTTTGAATCTGTCATCAGAGTTGTTATGAAGATGAATGTTTTCACCTTACAAGAAAATTCACAGAGATAGAAATAACATTGCAAAAAAAGGTGAGCAAAAAGGGCCAGATCTTCTCACTAAGTGCTCTTTTCAGCACTATTGCTCTGCTGCCTTTGAGTGCTGCTTGTAATTTGAAATTCAGAGGCTTCTAGAAAGGTGTTAAAGCCATCCTGGTTGATTTGAAACTAGTTATTTAGTTCCTGGTCCCTGCAGAAATGTAGCACGATCTCTGAACAGAGGTTTTGCCATACTCCTTCGTTTTTCCTCCACTTTTAAAGAAATTCAATATTGATGAAAACACTACAAAGTGGAATAGTTAATTTGACATGCCAAGAGTAGATTCAAAAGTATGTTTTCTAAATATACTTATACTTGCAATTTGGGAATCCTCATCTTATTCCTAACAACCTGATATAATGAATTTCTTCATATCTATGTTTTGAAACCAAAGCATCACACATCTTGAATTCTCTTACTTAAAGAGACCGTATGTTTTAGGCACATTGCATATCTTGGGCAAATGATATACTTTTCTACTATGTAAAGCATAGTACTAAACACCCAGATTTTTAAAGGAAATTATCATAAGTCATAAAAGTAAATGCATAAAATACAGTGAAACAAAATAAAGTATAATAAAATAAAATAAATTCTGCCATGCAAAAAAAGTTATTTTTCCTAGGAGCATAAGATCATTTAGATATTCTGTAGGCAACAGAATTAGAGCTGGGAATTATCAATGCTTTTTTGAAATCTGAAGCAATTGGCATTGAAAGAGAAGATATCAGGAAATACCTAGAAAATTGTCAAATCCTGGTAATCTACTGGGCCATATCCTAGTATAATGTGGTGAGTTGATCTTGGTTGAATGTCAGGTGTCCACCCAAGCTGCTCTGTCACTCTCCTCCACAGCTTGACAGGGGAGAAAAAATGTAATGAAAACCTCGTGGGCTGAGATAAGGGTATGGAGAAATTACTCACCAGTTACAGTCATGGGCAAAACAGACTCCACTTGGAGACATCTAATTTATTACCAATTAAATCAGATAAGGGAAATAAGAAATAAAACCAAAGCTCAATGACAACTTCCTCCCAAACCCATCCTTCTTCCTGGGTGCAATTTTACTCCTGATTTTCTCTACCTCCTTCCTTCAGCAGCTCAGGGGTGTGGGGAGTGGAGGCTGCATTCAGTTAATCACACATTGTCTCTGATGCTCCTTCCTCCCCAGGGAAGGATTCCTCACACTCTTTCCGTGCTTCAGCCCGGAGTCTCTCCATGAACTATTCAGATGTGAGCCCTTCCCATGAGCTGCAGTTCTTCATGAAGTGCTCTAGAGTCCTTCAGGAACAGACTGCTCCAGTGTGGGTCCTCACAGGGCCACAGAGCCTGCCAGGAGCCTGCTCCAGCACAGACTTCCCATGTGGTCACAGTCTCCTTTGGGTATCCACCTGCTCTAGAGTGGGGTATCCTGCAGAGGCTAGAGGTGGACCTCTGCTTCAATGTTGATTTCCATGAACTTCAGAGGTACAGCTCTTCACCACGTTCTGTCTGCACCACTGGCTTCAGGGGAATCTCAATTCCGGCATCTGGAGCACCTCCTGCCCCTCCTTCTTCACCAGCCGTGTTCTTTTCCCCCTTCTTAAATCTGTTTCCCCAGAGGCACTACCACCATTACTGCTGGACTCAGCCTTGGCCAGTGGCAGATCCATCTTGGAGCTGGCTGACACTGGCTCTGTAGGACCTGGGTGAAGTTGCTGGGAGATCCTCATTGTTACCACCCCACAGGCAAAACCTTGCCGCACAAACCCGATACACATAACAATGAAGAATGGGAAATTATATCCTCTAAACAATTTGTATTATGAATATGGATTTCCATTATGTTCAAGAACTATTTGGACAAAAGCTAAATATCATGATTTCTTTATCATTTGAAATTGTTTCAGCAAGAGAATCAAATAGAATTTACTGAGCACATACTAAACTTCTGGAACTTGTTGTAAAAGTCAGCTGTGGAGACAGGCAACTCAGCTTGTTCAAAAAAAGGTTAAGGCAAATACATGGGCAACATGTTCTTAAGTGCACAATAACAATCTACACAAGCATAGAGTCTCTGACATCCTTAACAAGGCTTGGAAAGTACTAGGAGACTGAAGTAGCTCTTCTCTTTAAGTGTTGTAGAGCCATTTTCAAAATCAAAATTGATCTGACCCAGTAAAGCACTTTTTTTGGTGTTACGGTCAACAAACTCTGTATCTGCTGCTTGCAAATTTTGTTGTATATTAGATTAATTTAGGCAAGTAATGTTTCTGGAGTAATATGCTCCTAAAAATACTAGCTTTTAAGGCAGTGAAACAACCATTTTAAATACAATTCTGCAAGATGCAAAATGAATGTAGTCAAATGTGTTTGTAGAAATATAAATAAAGTAAAAATACAAAAACTAAAACAAATTACAATTAAAAATTTATAATATTCATTGACGTGAACATTTACTCAATATATTAAGAAGCAAAGTGAATATTCCTCAAAAATCTGACAGTATAACACAACTTTGCTGATTGGATAAAAGGAATTTCCAGGCACTGTGTCCTGCATGTGAGAAAATTCCTGCTTTGTCTGGAGTCTTTCAGATCCATTTTTCTTCTAACCTAAGATATATTCCACTGTCCCGTCTTGTGACATTTGAATTACTTGCCTGCCTTAACAGCCCAAACTGCAGTTTTACCATCTATGAAATATAATTTTACTTTGATAAGACAAACATACTTCTACCATACTGCAAATAAACATGACTTTTATCTCTTAGAATTTTATTTATCTACTTTACTTTCTAGACTTATGACTGAGATCTTCTTTTTTTTTGGTCAAGTCTTTTTGATCATTACTGGTCTTCCAAAGTTAATCTTCAATTTGGGTCATTTTTCTCATGATCATGTATTCCTTTGTAATTGTCTGCAGCACAACTGGACTACATGAAGACACTCATGACAAAATGTGCCATTAATACTCTATTACATTTATAGGCAAAGGAGGGCTCATTATGGAAGAGTTAAATGCAGAAAGTTCTCTTAGAGTGTTGATGACAACCATCACACCTAGGTTATCCTTAACGAGTGACATATATTCTTTTCTTGACTTCCTGGGGAGAAAAACTGTGGCTCGTCTACACAAACATATTCTAAGTGCCGTGCTAAATCAGTGCATTTAGGTTTGTTTCAATAACTTATGTGGTTATTACCAGGCTGTGGCGTTAACTTCATCTATCTTTTCTTACATTTAGATACTTAGGGTATAGATATTTCATCACCTATGGCTGGATTCATTAGACCAGATACGGGTGTATACATCAAGGAAATGATTTAGCCCCTTTTTAGAGTCAGAAGAGACAAATAGAAACTTCAAAGATTTTCTCATTCCATCATTACTTCCCAGGGCAAGCAGGTAAAATGAATCCCATCCTTAATTTTAGACTTTTGCATCTGACTTAGTAACACTAAATTCCCTAACCAAAATGTAACATCTCAGTGCAACTGAGTCTTGCCCTGGGTTTATATCCAGGTGGAGATTTTATTGTTTGTTTGAATTTTAATTGAATTCTAAAAATAGGATGATCTAGAGCCTCTTACAACTAGTTCTACAACTAACATTTCATCTATATATACCAACAGAGAGGAATTTGCTTTCAACCACTGCTAGAAACTTAAACAGCATTATTTTTTTTACACAAAAGTGGAACACAGCTGAATAACTGATTTCCTTTTTTTCACTTTCATAACTGCTGCAACATAATTCTGTTCTATCCTGTATTCTGAAACACTGCCAGAGTGGAGAAATGGATAATTCAGAAGCATGTTTAAAGTATATTTCTGAGCATATTAGTTGCCTTAAAAAATTGACGAGTACACAATATAAAAAGCACAAATCCAGGAAAGAAGGACCTTACTTCTCCCGGGATTTGTTTCCTTGTGAAATATGCAATAAAAGGTACTTGCAAACCCTGAAGCAGTGCTAAGATCCTGAGCATTTGTTGAGATCATTACTACAAGCTAGAGAAGACTAAACCAGAAAAGGGTAGTTTCATGCAGCCCAGTAAATATGCTTTTGTTAATAAAAGGCTGAAGGCATTTTTCTGGCTCTGTGAGGCCTCAGGACCGGGTCTTGTCAGGCTTGCTTAGTCCAGCAAGCTTATCTTAGGCTTGCCCAGAGGTTTCTTGTTTTATCTCTAGCATCAGTTTTGTAATGACAAGGTGGTTGTCACCCAATTATTTTTAGACTTGCTTAGCTTTGTGCAACTGGAGCATGCAAAGCCTATTATTGCGACAATTTTGATACATTTCTGAAAGTAATAGACAGTGGTAACATGTAGTTACTCTATATAGACTGAACTGCTGATGACCCTGGAATCCAGATGTGGCATAGAGGAGTACAAGGGAGCAATGCAAGCAAAGGCCCAGAAAGTATGAACACAAGAACAAGAGCTATAATCAAATCACCAATGAGACATTACTGAATATTACACTAATGCATCCTTGGGAGCCAGGTAGCTACCTAAAACCAGCTTTAGGTGTGACAAAGAAGACAAAGAACAAATACTTTTACTTTATATGTAAAGGATACCATCTGTAATACATTTGGATACAACATGGAATTGAAGACCAATGAACAAAAAATCAAGGTATAAACCATGTTAGAGCATGTCTTAAAAATAGCCATGAGTGGATGCCAGTGTGAAGAGGAAGTAACTATGACCACCATACTCCTCTCAGCAAGAAGAAGGAAGAAATCCCTCACTTCTAAAACTATACTTCTTCACCTGAGAGATCTGGAAAACTGATGATGTTTTTAACCCTCTCATCCAGACCAAAGCCATCAACTTAAGACTCAGAGAAAGAGTAAGAATATGAAAAATCTTGATCTATATTCTATTTTGTTATTAGACTTTTTGGTACTCCATCGATAATTTAGACTATGATTTCAACATCATTGCTGCTGAACTAATAATAACTGTCTGTTGGACATTTATTATATTCTAAAATATTTCAATTACACTTATTTTGGATTCTGTGTTTCCCATACAAAGTCTGTTTCTTTAGCCCACATACATCACATGAGACGTCATTGCAGAACCATCACATTATTCAGTTCAAACATGGTAGCACACTGTGGGGCTTTGCTCTGGGCGAATCTTCCTGCTGAAATTGAGGGGGGTTCATTGCCTCAGTATTTTATAGGGCAAACTATGCAACTTTGCATTGGATAGACAAGCTCTACATTGTCACCACAGCAGAACTACTCAGGAAATTCAGATTCCTGACACTGAGTTCAGTATCATTTTGTCTTGGTATGCTGCTGACCTTTTAGTCATAGTTTGGCTTTTACCAGGGCCTCCTGTGTGAAGTATAATCAGGACTAGACGGCTGTGACCAAGCATACTAACATGAATGATTTCCTGATATTATTTCCTTACCTAGGTTTTTTAACCATCAATTGACACCATGAGATAAGTATTTTGGACTTTAGAGAAGACATAGGGCTCAGTAAATAGCCACTTTAACATGTTTTTTCAATGTTTCCTGTCACTTGCAATATTTAATTATCGCAAGTGAGAATTAAATAATAGTAAAGTTGTGACACTTTCACAGTTGCTTAAAATGATCACCATTGGTTGTATCACCATTGTCATTACTAGACTAGAATGTCCTACTCTGGTGCAACAACTTAGATGCAAGTAATTTTTTAGCCATTATTTTGAATAACAATTAGTCTTTTGCTTTGGTAATTTTTTTTCCGATACCACATAATTATCCCTATTTATTTCCTTTTTGCAAGTTACTTTCTACTAAGTCAGTTTTTATGCTGGTCTTCCTTTTATCATTTATTTAATGAAAGTGTTTTGTAATAAACTAATTTAGTGGTAAATATTTGGCTTGAAAACAATATCATTGCTTTTTTGCTTTGAATAACTAGAGAATATTTTGGGGAAGAGGTTATGCATTACAGCTTCAATTCAAGGAAACAAAAGAATTATTTGCAATGAATAATGACTGAGAAAGGAAAACTAGAATAGGCTTTGAACTTTTCCGTGAAATTGAACTGAGGCATTTAAAAAGAGATATTGCCAGAAAAACATGGTGTGCTGTGAGAGGCATTATCAAAGAAAATAAAGGTACTAAATTTACTCTTTTCTTATTTTCTTTTTTCTTCTCTTTTCTTTTCTTTTCTTTTCTTTTCTTTTCTCTTTTCTTTTCTTTTCTTTCCTTTTCTTTTCTTTTCTTTTCTTTTCTTTTCTTTTCTTTTTCTTTTCTTTCTTTTCTTTTCTCACAGCAAACAGTAACACAGAAGCACTGCACCCACCATGGTGTTTGGCCACAGAAGTTGCTGCTTGAAGTTCCATTTTGGGGTGTCCCCCTGGAGCTCTGGAGAGCTGAAACTGGTGCTGATGCTAAAAATGTATCAATAAAGCAAGCTCTGATACATAGCACACCCTAAAAGCTAAAGCTATGGGCTCCTGAATGAAAGGAATAACCTTTCTTTACCTTGAAAAGAAATGCATTAGCATGATTAAAACTTTGTGAGGGTGAGTAATAAAGAGCCATTTCTTCTCCCAAGGAAGCCTATCAGTGAGACAAATCTCCCTTCTACAGTGCCACAAGAACAGTTACATTTGCTTAGTTAAGGAAGTTTATGGAGGTTTAGCAGCCCACAAACAAACATAAATTGACAGCAAGGATGGAATTACCTTTCTGTAGGGATAGGAGTGTAGCAACTGTGGTCAGGATCAGGAATCTCAAAATGCCACTTCAGAATCAGACCCTCACACAAAAGGGTGAATCAACTGCCAGAAACAATCCAATAAGCTTCTGTTTTCAGGCAAGACCTCACCAGGGACCAAAGGTCTGCTCTTGTTCTTTAGTCCGACCTAAGTTGGTCTGTGATTTTTCTTTATTACTTTTTCCTCAAAGTCTAACATGACTCACAAGTACATTTCAAAAGCTGAGTGCATGGCAGCTCATTAACCGTGCATCAATCACTCTTCCCCAACCCATTTTGGCCTTTGCCAATACTCATGATATCCACAGTCAAATATTCGGTGATTTTTTTCCAGCATTGCACTGTGCTTACAGAATAAAAGCTTTCAAAAAATCAGTCTTTAGTTGCAGGTGGTATTTAGAGGATAATGCATCTCCTTGAAAAATAATCAGTCACAGTTACATTGTAGACAATAGAGGACAGCGGTAGAAATTTCTGAAATGAGGTCTGCTATCCTGGTACAGATGTTTTTAGCAGATCAGAAGAATCAAACGTTAGCGGCACTTGCAAAAGATGCCTGGCAGCTCCATATGTGAATATGCACCATCAGAGGAATGCCATCTGCAAGGACTTCTCTGCAAAGATTTCTGCTCACAACTACAGAGCATACAAAGGTGATCAGTTCAGATTTGATGCTTAAAATTTAAATGTTTTGATTTGGGCAGAGGAAGCTCATTGAACTAGCTTCCAGAAGGTGAGTCAGACATGTGAGTCCTCCTTACTGAAAAGTAAAAAAATAATCCAAGGTGCAAATCAGGTACTAACTGGGACACAGAATTTCATGTAGGGAGCTCATATGGTGGAGGTACATGCACAATTGCAAGAGGTCTGGCTTCACTGCCTCAAACATCTCTTTTCTGGTGAATCACAGGAACAAAAGTTTGGGATCATGAGACTTACTGCCAAGTTTGTTTTGAGATACAGCGTTAGTTGACATGCTTACAACCATGTACGGGTAATAATACTATTGCAGAAGTTTTTGCCTGCCAGTTGGTGTGCCACATTTCATTTGCTTCTATAAATTCTTGAATTATATCCTCATTTCTTTCTGTTGTTCCATTACTTTAGTAACTGATATTCATTTCTACTATTTATTTCTAAAAAATTTCTATTTATTTCTAAATAACTACAATCTAAAATTCCATGATAGTCAGGAGCAAGAGTAATCAATACTTAACTGATTTTGATTATTGAACAATACAAATCATATTATTGATTACAGTAGTAGTGACAGTGATTACTGAGTGAAAAATACTACAAATGTAGTCCGTAGAATACTACAGTAATTCTTCCTGCAGAAACATTTAAAATTACCCTTTTTTTCAGTGTTTCAAACACATTCTGACATACTTCTTGTTCAAAGAATCCATTTACCTGTAATGTAATTTCAAAATATTCTAGTGTATTAAGGGCTTCACCCACTGTCCACCTTGATTTTCTAGATCTACCTAGAGTAAATGAGTTATGAAGACTTGAAAGTCACAGCAATGAAAATAAAGATTAAAAATCTTCCACAGGAGAAACCAAGGAGACCATAAAGGAAAATAATATGTTGGTCATGCTCTCACACAAAACAAATTGGCTTGCAAAACACAAGATGCAGCATCCTACTGCCAGGTAACATCTATTTCAGCAAGAGCAGCTTGAATACCTGGACAGAGTTATTCAGTGAAGCATAGTCCACAGAGCTAGTGGTGAGTCCCTGACTTTGGTATTGTTGGCATGGTGACTGTCTTTCCAGCAACATAGTTGGAAGTCTGCTGTCATCTTTATTTATTCCTGCTTTTATTTGATGATCTTTTCTTGAAGACTCTTTTCCTGAAGATTTTTTTTTTCTTTTCTATACCTTAGTTCAGTTGATGTACTCCTCAGTTGCCTTGATAAGAGCTGATTTCCCTCAGAGTAGGTGACAGAAAGAACTACACATGCTCTGGGTTTAGTATCCCCTTCTTACCTTGTTCTACAGGGCAGTTCAGGACCCACACAAACCCAAGAAATATTATGCTGGTTGGTGTTACACATTGGAGTCAAGTTTTCATCTTTACTGCAGTCGAAATGAGGCCTTATGTCATACCTACTCCTAACTGGGTCACACAAGGAAAGCTTTTTCTGTAAGAGCTGCTGCTGTACTGCCTGCCTCTTTCTCCCTGCAGCCTCACATGTGGATCTTATTGGACTCTCCAGTCCATAGAGGAAGGATGTAGAAGTCATTTAAAAGAAGCTGTGATAAAGGGAGAAAGGAGGAGCCTACAAAAGAGCAGTATTTACAAACAGGAGAGCTCAATAGTGATACATAATGGGGTAATATAATGTTAACTGAAAAAAATCAGGTGCAACTGCTTATGAAAAGATGAGATAACCTGTTTCAGGAAGCCTGTTGGTATATTACTGGAGAAGATCTCCCGTAGATAGAATAAAGAGGTTAAAGTAATCTTCAGATGCTACCTACCTCTCCTTCTGCTAAAGAAAGAAGCCAGACTGACAGCTGTGTGGTTTAGAGATATCCGTATTTCTGACTGCTTTTTCACAATTGTAAGGCATTTCAGCTTTTTGTGTTCAGCAATATATATCTTATAACTCTAGTCCTACTAAAGACAAAGTGTAATTACCTCCATCTATCTAGTCAAAGTTATTTATGAAACCCTGCAAATAGTCTGTCTTATCTGGTTACACCTGTCCAATAAAATTCTCCTAAAAGCATTTCAGCAACATGGTGGTTATAAAATGGGTCTGCATTTGACCTGCATTTAGACTTGTGTCATAAGCAGTTTTCTGACATATGCTCACAGGTGTCAGGTAACAGTGATTTGCATGTCCCAATCTGAAAGGGCTCACGTCCACAGCCCTGTAAGGAAAGCGGGACCAAATTGGCTGGGAGGGAAAGATGCTCTGCACATCATGTAATGTTTTTATTACATTTTGAAATTCAGCTTCTTCAGAAAATTGTTTCGCTGAGTCTGTCTTCTTCATCTAATAGAATGGTTGAAACGAAAAATAAAGGGGAAAATTTTGCTTTGGTTACCCCAAGTAATCCTGTTCCAAAACTAACTAATCCCATTCTTCCAAAGTCAAATCTAAAGCTCGCATTTGGTTGCAAGGCTTTTATGCTTTGTCCACTATCAGTTATCAAAAGGTAATCCAAAAGGGATAAAAGAAAAAATACCAAGGCAGGATTCCTACTTCAGAGAATTTGAAGCTGTTGACTACAGCTCCAGACATTGGCACAATTTGTTTCCAGGAGTTCTGAGCTCAATGAGGAAAATTTCAGTGAGCCTTTGCCCAGGAGTGAAGACGGAGATGTTTCCCCCTGCCAGCGTCAGTGAGGCTGAGGTGTTTCCATTCTTCTGTATCCTATCTGATATTTCTGACTGAAGTGGCAGGGTAAGGCTAATTAAGTCAGCAAGACTGCATTAATCTCATGTTTCCTAATTGCTATTTTAACAATCCATGTCTGGCAACTGAGTCTCCAACCAAGATGCAAGAAATATAGGCAGTTAAATAAAGGACATTTCTTCCAGACACATAATGATGATCTTACATGTATCTGTGGCATTGTATTAAATATTAGAATATAAAAGTGGTAAGGATCAGAAGAGGTCCCTACTTCAAAGTCCCATTCAGAGATTCCAGTTTATTACTAATATTTTCAAATCAATTTCCAAATAGGCTTAGTTATCTTGCCGGGGGATTCATCATTTGAATACAAAGCCCCAAATATTTTAACACCATTGAACACACACACACAATAAACTTACATGTCATTATAGTTTTGTATTATTCCATCTGTTTCTCAAGATGCAGAAGAATTCAGATTCTGGAATTGAATAGTATAGAATGCCATTATGTTTCAAGAAAGCTAGTATCCTTCATATTAAGATCCAAGTTCTAATAAATTTGCCTGTATTCAAATACAAAAAGTCTTAAATTCACTGTATTCAATATCAATTACGATTCCACCAAAGTTCAAAATCATCAATAGATCAAAAATATCAATGCCATATCTTTATCAGACGTACTGACATGGGCTACTTCTTTGAATTCCAAAATGGCATACATTAACATTCTAATTTTGAAATAATTTTAAACTTTGTTTGAATAAGTTTCTGCAATGTATTCAGCAGTATGGCAAATGCAGCTACTGATACACTTTTACAGAGAGAATGTAAAATTAAGTCATCTGCTTACCACATGCAGGAAGATTAAAGCTGTGAGAGAATTCAAAATAGAGGGATTTACAGATGGAAGGAGACTTTGTGTTCTTCCTCCAAATGGTTTTATTTTCATGTTTTTACTTCTGCTTTTATTTTCTTGAAAAAAATAAATAATTGAGGCCAATCCTTAACTGAAATTCATTTTGAAAGCCAATACATCAAATAAGCATGCCTAGAATGCACAGAATGGGATAGATAGTCACTGTGATGTAGGGATGGAAACACTGTTCTGCATCTTATTTTGTGTCCTTAAAAGGTCCGTGGGCAACCATTCAAGCTACAATCCTAAGAGAACAGAATTTTCTGTACCTCCTTATCCATTATAGTTCCTAAGAGTGATGTCTGTCAGGATTGCAGTGCTACTGTTAAGGAATCCCAATTCTGTAGATTTTCCTGTTTCAAAATGACTGTGTGGACTGAGGAAGTGTCTCCGAGATAACTGAAAACAAATTAACACCAAGAGATGGTTGATAAATCATCGCATATTTCACAATCTAAGTAAATTCTAAAATACAATGCTCCCCTTTGTATATATGAAAATATTTAAAATGCACAAAACCAAAAAAAATTTTAGAAGTTAATAGCTGCCAGCTAGTCTGGACAATTAAGGAAAATTTAGAAAAAAGTGAATACTGGATTATTCACCAAAAAGTGAGATTGAATTCATCTCAATATAACAGATGTGTTCTCTTTGTTTTCCAGGAAATAATATCCCGAAACAGAAAAAGAAAAATGACTGCAAGTTCCTACTGTGCTTTGTAAATTATTTTTTTTTAAAGGAAGGAAAAACTAAAACCACAAGCACATGGAACACAGAAGTTATTTCATTTACTGTTTCTTCTGAGACCAAATTTCACAGAATCTTATGTTAAAAAAATGGCTCATTTGCTACTTTGAATCCTAATTGTGGAGTCTGCTAAGGATCTTGGCTGTTAATTGTTCACTCAGTTCTGTTTATAACAACAACCTACAGGATCTGGAAAACAGTCATAAATTATCAAGACCAGCCCCCAGATTGTCCCATTTTTATGGTGTGAAGTCTTCATGCGGGAAAGGGACCAGAAAAAATCATGTTCTTTTGGGGAACAAAGCCCAAAACTTTGCATCTTACATACATGACAGGGAAAGTAACAAGCAGTTTCATGGTGTTTTGGCAATGTTGTTTTAATAAATAATAATAAAGTCCAGTTCATCCGAAAAGTGGGAGCCACTCCTTCCTCACTGGTGAGTGCATCCTTTTAAAGCAGACCGAGTGCCTAGGGTAGCACAGCAGACAGAAAATACAAGCCACAGAAGAGATGAGGTCACTAAACATCTTCCAAGTGACACCATTCTGCTTTAAAAGGGACGATTCCTCTGCAGGAGCTTCCCAAGCCACACTGACTTCCCTGGGCTTTCCCTCTCCTGCTTTCTCCCTAGCACAAAGAGCAGCACAAGTTTTATGCTTTGAAGTAATGAATGAACCTGAAGGATGCTCTGCCAAGCCATGCAAAATTAATTAGGTCAAGGACTCGGGTGGCTGCAGGGTGACTGTTACACTGACATTTTTAAGCAGCCTGTCTGTAGCAAAGCAGCCCTGTCGTGCCATCCCAAAGATCAGCGTTATGGGACGTGTTCATCAAATCACTGAGCATAATCGTATTTCCTTTTATAACTGTCATGGCTTCTTTCCTACATGCTCACTCCCCTCTCTTTTTCTTCTGCATTGTATTTATTATTATTATTTTGCCTACAAGAAATGAAAGGTTTCTGAAATACTGCTGGGGCTTTTTCCTTTGTACAACAGCTCCCTCTAATGTTCTCTCTCTTTTTTCCTTCATTTCATGGTGGAAGGGAGAAAAAAATTAAAGTTTTTCTTAAAATTTGATGAACGGTGTTTCTTTGGCCATTCTTCTGTGTCGTGAATACACAAATACCAAGGCTCAAACTGACAAGAATTTTTCCTAGACACTTTATATCTGTCTTATGAATAGGCTTTATGAAGAGTACCAAACAATTACAATATGATTAAAACGACTGTAAATGTTACCAAAGCTGGTTTCCGTGACCAGACTTCTTAGCGGTTTTTCACACTTTCAAAGATCTAGATATGGTTTGATGGCAGAGGCTGACTTACAGTTTATTTATTTATTTATTTGTTTGTTTGTCTTGTTCCATCTCTGAGTAGGGAAGGAGATGTGAACAGATGTGCTCTTCTGACATCTCTTTTAGAAGCCTGTGAGTAGAGAAGTGCTGAATATAAAAACCCAACCAAATCAAACCAAACCCCATATCAATAACAAAAACACATCAATTCCTGAGGTCTTTGACTAATGGCGATTGCACTGCAGAGTAACAAAAACAAGACAGCCCATACAGGAATGGGAAATGGACTAAAGAAAAAATTTAATAGAGGAAGAGAGACAAAACAGTGGGTATGAGAAGGGAATGAATGATCAACTGGATCAATAGATCTTAAAAACAAGTAGATCAGTGCCATTACCCAGGTCAGCCTCCTGCACAGTGTATGCCCTAGATGTGAAGGAGACAGATTTTTTCTCCTCAGATGCAGAACTCCCAAATACTGTGGTTGTAGTTGTCTTCAAGCAAACCCTGGTCTTTGAAAACCCGTATTTGTGCAGGCTCAGTGTAATGACATCCAACTCCTATTTCAGCCTGAGAAGGGTTTTCACCCCCTGGAATATCACAAAATCCAGCTAACATTTGGCTATTCAATGTGAAGGCTATTTCAAGGACCACTGAACACGAGCAAATACTTAGAGCAGGCTAATGGTCAAAGTTTAAAACAACCACAGCACTTGGCAATTAATTAGCATTCTTGTTAAAATAAACCTCAGTCCAGATCTCTAATGCTTGTTGGACCTAAAGGACCTCATTTTACATTAATTTGTTTCAATTAAGATTTAATCTTTTTTGCATTTACTTTTCAAGTGTGTTATCAGAAAAAAAAAAAGTCTTAGGAGAAGCGTCTCAAATTTAAAGCAATCTTTAAAAAATATGTGAAAAGCATATAGCCTTCACTGGAAGTCAGGGGTTATGAATTATGGCCAAAATTTATTATTGGATATTTTTCTGGCTACTTTAAGGAACCTCAAATTTGGAACATTTTAACTACTAGGTAAACAGAAGCCTAATGAATGGAGCATATTTATTAAAACTAATTGGTTTCCTGTGGAAAATAAAACTTGATATTAGATCAAGAGCCCTGTAAGTTCCTCAGTAGCCAGTCAAACCAACTACTTTTGTTTACAAACTACCACCATCATATATGCTGACATTTTCATTATGTCAATGTTGTCAGATCTTGTGATGTCAGTATGACATTTTAACATAAAACCGAAAAAAAATGCATGTGAGTGTTCAGACAGGTACATGAGAGTCTCTGAAGCTGAATTTCTGATCATCACGCATCTGCAAATGCAAAGTCCCAGTAAACTAGCATTTAAATATATATATACACACACACACATGCACAAATCTCAGTTATTATAGGGTAAATACAATAATTTAAAAAAAAAGTAAAAACAACAACAACAAAAGCCTTGAAATGCAGAGGAAATTACGTGCTTAGAGGACATAAAGAGAATGATTCTTGATGGTGGGCACAACTGGGTTTTCAGCATTTGGTAGCACCCTGATGGAACACAAAGTCTTTGGAGAGCAACTTGATGGTCCTTCTGCGCTTTGAAAGAGCAGAAAAAGGGAAGGCAACTACATTTGAAGGCACATCAGCTCTAATACGGGGAGGGATAATTCACACTTTTGTGAGGAGGCATCTGACTGCAACAAGGGGCATATCTAGAATTTTCCAGGCTCCTTCAGAGCAACAGTGCTGCCAGTTCTGTTGGCCCACGAGTGTGGTACTGAAACGCCACTGTGCACTGTGGTAGGGCAAGGGAGCAGCTGCCTGCACCCAGGACAGGCCTTAACAACGGATTGGATTGTCTCTTGCACCTCTCCAAGCTCCAAGCAAGGAATGTTCTGCAAAGTGAGAGGGCTCAGCTCAAAGCCGTAAAAAAGATATAAATATTTGTAACCATCCTAGTGAGGTGTTCACAAACCTATGGGGAAAAAGGATAAATATAGTTAGTTATACTTTAACAGTGAACAGAAGAAAAATATCCTCTACACACTCTGTGCTACATAGGGTTTCCTGGGTGATATTTCTGTGTCAGCCAGGTCTCAGCTTTCACCTGGGGACAAGTACACTTCTCAGTTCCTGTTTATATCTTTGGGTTTCTCACCTGCTTAGCTGCACACTGTACATCAGCTCACACATTTCAATTGCACAGAAAGCCAGTTCTCTCAGAGCCTCACACTGCCTCTGTCAGGTTGTGTGGTGAGAGGCTGCTCCCCGCACAGCATGGCCAGGCTGGGAGACCCAGGGGTAGCCAGAGCCCCAGTGCCACCTATGTGCACTCTGTGTGGCCAGGTGTATATACCTACATATATATATATGATGCATATACCTGTAAATGTTGTGTGCTGGTGTATATGAATCACGTGTGTGTGTGTGTGTGTGTGTGTGTGTGTGTGTCTGTGTGTGTGCATTTTCCTCTTAGGAATACATGCTTGGTCTTGATGCTGGCTGAACCTGGGGACACAGGGCTGCCATGCCTCCTCTGCCATGCTATTGGCTTCAGCAGCTCCATGTCAATATTTCATAGTTTGCATCCTCAAAGCTTTATCAGAGGAATCACAATCCTATTTAGTGGGGGGAACTTCTATTTTATAGCGTGAGCCTTTGAAGATCCACCAGCTCTCCTTTCCTGAGCAGATTTTGTGTTCTTTTTCACAGAGTTGCCTCAACCTTTTCAATATGCACTTTAATAATAAGCTCATCTGGAAGAATGAAATAAAAAATGACTAGCTTTACACTTCCTTTGTAGAGAGATACACCTTCTTTCCTTGTCTCACATATTGTGATAGAAAAAATTTTTTTTCCATCAGGATGTGAAAATGAGACACAGTCAGAATAAGATCCAACATTCCAAGATGTCTGAGCAAATTAACAATAGACAAGACTATTCATTTCTTCATTCAGTGCTTAGTCTATGAGATAGCAATAATCTTGCATTAAGCAGTTACCTGTTGGAGTTCAACAAGGATCAGATTTTCCTTTTTTTTTAAAGATTTGCACTGTTTTCTGGACTTGAAGAGAACTTTGGCATGACCTTTTTATCAATCAGATTTTTCTGCAATGGGAAAAATGTTTGGAGAATTTACAACCAGCTGCAGCCACCACAAATGCTAATGCTGACACCTGATGGAAGTGGGAAGTGAGACTGTCAAAGACAATCCAACACACCAGGATTGATTGCAACTCCAAATTTAGAAGAGTGTTCTGGCTATACATATCACTGAGCAAAGTATTGCAAGAGGGATTTGTAGGACAGGTTATGGACAATTCCAAGATTCAAGAGAGCCTGGCAATTTGAGAATGCTAATGATTGAGAGAAATTTAAGCATAAATTGATTAACACCTTTCCCCTCATACAGACTCTCAGGAAAACAGTAATCATAAAGTAGCTCTCGCTAAAATCTGATTTCAAGATGATTTTGAACCTCCCTAAACTGAGTTTTAGTAACATGGTTTCAGTTTGGCAATAGTGCAGGTTTCTGTGCCACCATCAGTAAATGCTGGTGAGTGGGACTGACATTAGCAGATAGACTGTGTCTGCATCAGCAAACAGGGCAACATAGCAAGAACTGATCTGGAGAGCAGAATTTCCCATACCACCTGCAGTATGGAGGCTTTACTTCAGATAATTTCTAATGTGCTTCTGTAGTCTGAATACCTGAAGACTCCTGAACCCCATGTTTTTAGACTGTCTCAATTGAAACCCCAAGCCCTCTGTTTTCTGCAAAATCATGGCAAGCAGGAGTGATAAGGAAATTTATTTCAAAAGAGTTCTGCTGACTCAAACTACAGTGCTAATGCAAACCAGATTAAATGACCTGATTAGAGATTTGAACAGGAAAGATCAAAAAAAAAACCAAAAACATTAATTTGTCTCCTTCTCCCATTGGAGTAAACTGTAGGCTGACTGTCTTAATTTAGGAATTTTAACCAGATGTCTAAAACTGATGCTGTAAGTATCCTTCCTGAGCTCTCTGAAGTACCCTCATTTCAATCATGATGAAAACACCTCCTTTTTATTCCTGTCTCCTTTTTTTGTCTCCTATTGATTTACTTGTTACCATCATAACGTGCAACTTTTGGATAATACTTGTCACACATATAAATGAGCCTGAAACAGAAGCAAGGTTTTATCTCTCTTTACACTGTAGATACATTAACACTCTGTTATATCTGACTACGGACCTGCATTAGCTGTCAGCTGGAAGCTTTTTTGTCTTCAGAAAAGCACATCATGTTAGGTTTTCTTAAAATCTGATATCAGCAAAATCCCTCTAAACCTGCTTTTCTCTGAATGCTGTATTCTCCAAATCCCACTTCAGACAATATCCAGGATGAGCTTACAGACTGAAGCTTTAGACAGCTGGCTCCTACTGTTGTTAATGCTACAGCTGAAATAAAGGTGCTGTTATTGTCTGATGGGGCTTTCTGCAGTGCAGTTCCTTTACTTTGAGTAAAGTTTGAGTTTGATTTTTATTGTGCATGTTTGTGTGGAGGTCAAAGGACCACAAACTTCTCACTTCTGGTTCTCCAATACATCATTTCTTCAGGCAGCTGAGTGGGATGAATGGCAGTAGGGGAATGTCTGTATTGTGCAATTCCAAGTTCCCTCATTGCATTGTATACATTATAAGAAAAGTAGAAATTACTAGTGCATTTAAATAACAAGCTTTCTGCTGATAAGCTACCTTGAGTATTTTCTGAAGGTGGGACTCTGGATACTACCCACGAGAAATGGACTACTGCAAGAAAAGGAGCAAGATAAAGCAGGACACACTGAAAAGCAGTGTAAGTGATATTGAGGCACTCCTGCGTGTTTCACGCAGGGGCAGGTTTCTCCCTCTATCTCACAGTAGGCGAGCATGCTGTGCAACTGCTGGACTCTAAACAAACAAGCAGAAATAGTAGCTACAAAAATGACCTGTAAAAGGCAGACATCAGTATATGAACAAGTACCTAAAAACACTGCAGTGTAAACAAGATCAAAATATGGAGCATGAACATTAAACTGTGCATAAACATGTAGTGGGAGGACCCTGACAGGATGTCAGATGCCCACCCAAGCCACTCTCTCACTCCCCTCCTCAGAAGGGGAGAAGAAATATAGAAAAAAGGCTGGTGGGTCGAGATAAGGACGGGGAGATGTCACTCACCAGTTACTGTCACGGGCAGAACAGACTTGACTTAGGCAAATTAGTTTCAATTGTTACCCGTCAAGTCAGAGTAAGGGAATGAAAAATAAACACAAATCTTAAAACTCCTTCCACTCACTCCTCCATTCTCCCTGGGCTCAGCTTTTCTCCCGATTTTCTCTACATCCTTGTCCACAGCACCATGGGAGGATAAAGAATGGGATCTCTGCTCAGTTTACCACATGTTGTCTCTGCTGGTCCTTCCTCCTCAGGGGGAGGACTTCTCACACTCTACCCAACCAGAGTGGAGTCCTTCCCAAGGGAGTCAGTTTTCCAAGGTCTTCTCCAAAGTGAGTCCTTCTCATGGGCCGCAGTTCCTTCATGAACTGCTTGAACATGGGCGCCTTCCATGGGGTGCAGTCTTTCAGGAATAGACTGCTCCAGCAGGCCGGTGAGGTCACAGGTCCTGCCAGGATCCTGCTCCAGCACAGGCTTCCCATGGGGCCACAGCTTCTTTTGGGCATCCACCTGCTCCAGCATGGGTGTCCTCCAGGGCTCCACATGGACCTCCATCGGCTTCAGGTGGACAGCCTGCCTCACCATGGTCTTCACTGGCCCTGATGGGCTCTGCCTCGGCCAGCAGTGGGTCCATCTCAGAGCCAGCTGGCTTTCACTGTTGGGCTTGGGGAAACCTCCTGGCAGCCTCTTACTGAAGCCACCCCACTGTCCTCCCTGCTACCAAACCCTGGCCACACAAACCCATTACAAGCCAGTCATTTTGGGGTGTATTATGGGTTGCTTCCAGGTGCCTACTAACAGTGTAACGATACACAGAGATGTATACAGGAAAAACATGATGTCTGGATGGTTTCAAAGTAATTTTTTATGTGTCTGAAGAATAAAAACCACTGTAACTGTCTTAACCTAGGAATTAAGAAAAAGGAAAGGAAGCCGACTAGTACAAGCAATAAATGTTTTGCTCCACACAGATAAATTAATCAGCAGCTTTAGCAAGACAAATATCAGACAGATGTCTCTAGGAGCTTCCTGAACTCTAACTTGCAGTTAAGTTTGGCAGACCCAATAAAAATGAGGTACAGCCAATGTGCAGCTCTTTACCCTGAGAGAATAAGAAAAGACGGTAAGAAAAGACATAGTTGATTAATATAATTGTCTCATACCTCATTAGACAGCTAACCCTTGCTGTGCATTAAAGACTTTTTCTCAAGTCTGTTCTGGCACTACATCAGAGAATTACTTTCTAAATATAATGCAGTGAATAAACAAAGTTAGCTTCAATTTTTATTGCTTGCCCCAAGGTCTGTGTTCAGTGTTTCTCAACACAATAACAGGGAGCCATGGGACTTTACCTCTGCCTCTCTATACACCATTTCCTTCTCTGAACATACAAGTTAGGAATACACCCAGAATAAAGGAAATGCTGAGTTTAAAATTAAACGTGATTTTTTAGGTTCTGGATAAAAGAGGAAATATTCTGTCTCAACAAAACTTAAGACTATGGACTTTATCTGTCTTTGGAATAAACTATACGTAAACTCTGTACAGACCTGGCAAATGCATATTTTGGCTCATGATATGGAACATGGCCATATGTTAACCTGAAAGAAGGGACTAGAACTAGGATAACTCAGAGCATTGCTGGCTAGCACCAGCAAAATCATTTCTATCAGTTCAACCTTTCCAAAAAACTGCAGAAGTTAGGTTTTGCTGAGAAAATTAATTTCACTGACGTCAATGATTTTTTTTGCAACATGACAGTTAGTTTGCAATAGAGGAAGTTGAGTAATCAGTGGATCTTGTCTAAAATAAGAAACCATACATTTGAAATATATCTTGAACTAATGTTTTTTAGATTTGGAATAGTTAAGGATTTTCATAATCTGCACCGGTTTAGAGCTTTTCCTTCAAATTTAGCTGAATACTGAACATCAAAAAATCAGTTTCATTTGTACAGATGCAAAAGTCTTCTGCTGAATTTGCATAATCGGGGTTTTTCTTTCTCCATACTTTTCTTGCAAATTTTTTGTTCAGTGAAAGAAAATACCTATTAAAAAAAGTGATTAAAAGCTCCATATCTGAGTTCTCCAGTATTCTAGCTAAGTTTCCTTTCAGCAGTGCACTAGAAGCTGATGCATCAAGGGACTTCAGCTTTGATAATCAGATAAATACATCTTTTGTTGTTTTAAATTCAAGGATATTTTAGTGAAAATCTGACTTCTCCTTAGGAAAAAATGAACATATTGGGCATATATGCTTCTGTACTGCTGAACTTCTCAAAAAGTTTTGGGAGTGGTCATGCAGATGTATTATTTTTAATTTTTTATCATTTATATACAGCTGTCTAAAATAGCCAATGCTAATTCCCTATGGCTCAGGACTCTGGACCAAACTGCAGCCTTTGAGTCTTGTGCAGGAGGTTGCTGCAGCTTCTTTTCATTTTGGTTACTGTAGTCTAACCTACCACAAAAGAACATGCAGATTACTAATCAGGAAAATTTTAGAAGTTCTTCACGAAATTAAAATTTCCTTCAGACTTATCAATTGCATCATTAACAAAGAAAGTAACTTGGGAGCTGATTTACAGAAATCAGGCCGTGTTATGAGGTTTTCCAATAAGTATCAGCTTCTTAACAGGTTTATTGGAGGGGACAACAATAATTAAATCTACATATTCAAAGAACCTGTTATTTCAGGTTATATATATATAGCAGTAAATAATAAAATCATGCATTTTTTAGAGACCGTAGGCACAAATAGACGTAAGAGAAACACCTTTTAAATAGTAGAAAGACCTTATTACTGTAAGAGTGGTCAAACACAGGTCGATCTGGGAGATTGTGGAGTCTCCACTTTTGTGACTGGAGTCAAACCCCATCTGGACACAGCCCTGAGCACCCTGCTCCAGCAGACCCTGCTCTGAGCAGGGAGTGGGAGTAGGGACCTCCAGAAGTGGCTTCCAGCCCCAGCCATCCGTTCAAAGTTAGGAGCAATGAAGTCATGATCCAATAGAAACAATTAAAAGTGAAACCAGTTTCTCTTTAATGTGCAAAATACTTCACCAAAAATAATAGAAATAGTGATTGCATACTTCAAAAGAGAGAATTATCCCCGTTTAAAAAGAGATAGATTTTAAATTAAATTTAACCATATACTTTAAAAATAAATATAAATATACAGACAGCAGCAGAAAATTCGTAGATAAAATAATTTAATATTAATAAAAAATTTTATACTGCTGAGCTTTCACAATTTTTTAGGATTATCTATAAATCCTTTTTAAACACTTGCAGCTAAAACAAAAAGAAAAAGAGAAAAGAAAAGAAAAAACATTTTAAAAGGAGAAAAAATTAGATTTTCAGCCTCTCATGTGACATTTAATTGAACTAAAGACATTCAAGACTAAGTATCACTGCATCAGGCCTGCTGTCAACTTTGATTCTTATTTTGAATCACAGCCTCATGGCTTAAATATTCTAGTGGCCTAAATATTCATTTATGCCTTGAGGTGTGTAGTGGAAGGACAAGAGGTAAGAAGAGTAGATTTGGCTACTGTTGGAAAATAATATCTGACTCAACAAGAAATAAGGTGAATCAATTAAATAATTCAGGGGGTTTTGGATGCTTTAGCACAGCAGATGAGAGCAAGAAGCCCTCTGCTTCAGGAAAAATTCGAAGCTATTAACTGATAAATTTAACTTGAAAGTACTTGAACTTATATAATCTTTCCAGCTACCAAATGGCTTTGTCTTTTGGAGGTGGCTGGTCGACTTCTCTCTCCATGATGTTTTTATGGTTTTATCAATTAAGCAGGTCAGCAGAATGGTCCTGAGTTATGATTGTTCTCACACCTCTCAGATGGCACCTACAGGTCAGTTTTCAAGCATTCTATTTCATTTCATGTCATTCAGGACTTTGATTCTATTTATTCAAGAGTGAGGATGACAAAGTGGAATTCAAAATTTCCTTTCTGTTTTTTTTTTTCCTCGTTCCCTCACCCCTCACACCAAAACAATGGACTTCTGTGGTTTCTTTCACACCTTCAAAAGTCTTCAGCAATTATGTTTTACACCAGATTTTTGAGATTTAGGTAAACGTCTAGAAGACAACTAATGTTCGGCATCCCTGGGAGACAGCTGATCAGGCATATGAAGGTCAGCTTTCCTCTACGTGTGCCAAGTTTTATCAGATCAGAATGAGAGCAACGAAGCTTTGAAATTTGACTCTGTTACTCATATAGGTTTGTGCCATGCTACTTAGGCATTCCTTACAGTTCTATCTGTCACCATCTGTCACAGCAAAAAGAGATAATATTAGACAAAACTCCTTACTGTTGCCATCTTGACAGTGCACAAAATAGGAAGTGACTGTTGTAGCCTTTTGCATTATATATTAATTAAAACACCTCTGTTTCATTTTCTAGTTTTAATTTAAGATTTGTCTCTGTATACACTTAGTTATATAAATCACAGAATTCTACTCTCTTTTGGAATAATCTAATAGGGCAAATGAATGAACAGGACCATTTCCACATCCAAAGTTTTGCCATATGTTTCAGTTAAAGCGAGATCCAAAGGCAGGATTCAGTTCATTAAGGTTCTTATTCTCTTGCTTCTCAGGAGGTATTTCCTTCCTTTTCTCTCCTGGATCCGTGAAAGAATTTATGTATTTTGAATTTCTTGTCACCTTACATGGCTAGAGGGGTACTTTTATGACCTCCCATTGATTTCCAAGTGCTACAGTAATTGGGTAATTTTTTGTTTTTCATTATTCTAATCAATTTTAACAACAACAAAAAACAAAAATAAGAAGTATTTTGAATTTGTTATTTTCTTTTTTCTGAGGCCTTGAAGCTCTTACTGAAATATACATTGCTTCTTTGTCTTACACCCTTAAATATGGCCTAGGTAGATACTTCGAGACCTAAATACTCAAATTTTAAAATGTTTATGTATGATAAAGAAAAGAAATCTTACAAGCTTTCTTCTAGTTTTTCTAGTCTCTAGCCTGAATAATCAATAATTTTGTCCTTTATAAGATCTCTCACAAGTACAAATGTGTTTTTCATGAGAAAAATGTGTTAGAGTACTTTAGAAAGTGAGACATTTAAGTAAAATGTACTAAAAAACTTCCCTGATAATGCTATTATAGTCTCTATTCATGAGGAGGGTATGAAAATGGCAGTCATACACATTTTTGTTTGAACACCATTAAAACCACAAAAACTAGTCACCTAAATTCTTGTTTCTCATTACTGCTTAGTGCAATTTTCTCTCCTATAGAGGAAAGGCAGCCATAAAAGACAGAGAGAGAACTGTTTGACAGGTCTTTTCACAGCCCCTGTTTTGCTGGTTTGGAAACAGAAGGTAGCTGTTGTAAAAGTAAAGTTCAATAAAGCCCCTTATGGCTTCCAGCTCTTATCAGTATGATCAGAGCTTCTGTGGGCGAGAAGGGGCTCCCTGGGTTCCCTGTCAGGTGCCAGCTGTGCTCCGCGTGAGAGCTGAACCCACGGGAGTTCACACCTGTGTGCAGCTGACAGGCTCGGGTTTAAATCACATGCATTGTGTGCCTCCTGCAGGGAACAATATTTCCTGAAAATAATCTGATCAGACAGAGCAAGTAACTACTATATGAATCAAATCTCCTTATATTACCACACGCTCGAGAAAGATCGAACAGACTGACTGCAGCTTTCAGCATGTGCAGCTGAGTGGTTTGATCACAGGACATAGTCAAGAAAAGGAGCAGCTTTGCCCAGCTTAATTCTAGCCTCGAGGTATTATCAGGCCCTATCTGGTGTTTGTAATATTAAACTTGTAGAAACTGAGGAAAAAAGGAAACTGAAAGATTCTGAGGACTATTTCAGTTTGAAGCAGATGTTCTTTTTAAAAGAAATTCCTTAGTCTTTGATGACCTCTGGTGGGCAGGGTTACACTTGCAGGTCTTCCAAATGAAAATATGTACTCTGCACCTATTTTCAGGAAAAACTGCAATTCAACGTTATCAAATTATGACCCTTTGATAATCACTTCACAAACTAATCCCCAACTCCAAAATTCATATGTAACCTTCTAATTGTGAACCTGCTTAAACTGAAAAGTGAGCAAAAATTATTCTTTATATGAAGTCTGCAAGATAACAAGAAAAATTCCTAAGGCAGAATGATCAGCATATGTAATAACAAAATCGGTTCAAACACATTAAAAGAATGAAAAAATTCTGCTGGCCTCCGGTTTTACAAAACTGTAATGTTGCAAAATATTTCTAAATTAATTTTTCTTTACCAGGGTAAACTATGCTACTTTCTGAGAAAGTTCACCTTAAAAGTCATAGCCATTAAGAACACTGTCATAGTACCATATGCATTTTTGTCTCATTTCAGCACTAGCTGGACTGTAAACATTCATGTCCACATAACAGGAGCATGAATTATACAGTCGCCTGCAAATTCTTTGATTAGAAATTACAGATCTTTCCTTACATACTTTGTCTGTGAAGACTTTCTCTCCTCTTCCCTACTCTCTCTGACTCCTTTTCCTTCCTGCTCTCCTATTCCTCGAAAGTCTCTTTCTCTATCTCTTTCCAGAGGCAGAAAGTATTTTTCTTTCACCTGTGCTTCAGTGCAGATACACCCTGAGGACCTTGGGCTGAGTATTAGAAAATTATCTTCTTTAACTTCATTATTTTACCATAATAATTATTTTATTGTTTGCTCATTCAGGGTGAAAAGAATTCTTAAGTTCCCATGGCTTATAAAAGAAGGTCACTTTTCTGACTGGGAGTTTCATTTTCTTTATTATAACAGCCTATGGTAGTTGGCAAAGAATGATGATAATTATTTTCTTTAAATTTAGGTAGGAGTTGTAACTCTGAGATAAGAGAATAACATTCACTTTTGACAGTAAAACCATCAGTAGCAGTAAAATAATCAGTATACCTAATTCCCTCAAATTACCACCGTATTCCCTTAAGAAAGAAAAATGGGATGGGACAGAAGAGCAGGTCAGAAATGGCTGCACATTCCTTACAGAAACAGGATCGTCATTGTGGAGGCAATGGTCAGTGTACAGCAAGCAATAAGTGGTAAAGACTTCATAGTTGGTGAGGTCTGACCCTTACTGGCTTCTTCATCATGCAGTTCATTAAATCAGCACACTCCTGAGCACTTCCATATTATTCAGCCATGGTTAACTCCCTCTCAGATGTCTCAAGTCATTTGGCTTTTTCTGCTAAAAATAATAATAATTTTTATATATTAATCTCTGATCCACTGCTTTGGTGCAGCATTTTCTGTCGTGCTATGAAGAAGCATGCAGAACATAAGCTCCTCTGATAAGCAAGAATCCAAGCTACTTCGAGAAGAATGAGAAAGATGTGTTGATCCAGACATCCAGTGAGCCATGCAGGGACATCTCATTGTTTTTAATTCCTTCACTAAGACATCAGCACATTGCATAAAAGGAATAGAAACTTAAAAGGTGAACTTTACAGTGAATTGAGTCACAGAACTGCTCTTGCTGCTTCTGGAAGTTGGAAAGGAGTTGTAACAGCCTCCATTTGCCCTCTGGGTGTATAAGCAGGTGTTTTATGTGAAACAAATGCTTGTGTCTCTCCCATGCACTCAGTGCTTTGTACTGCCCTCACCCTGGCTTCTGCTAAGCTGTTTCAAAGTTGAGAGATTTTTCACTTTGGATGTAACATTAATGCAAGCAGTTCCCTTGCCAACACAGAAATCTCCTCTGACACTGAACCCTGTAACAGTCTCCACCTTTTTTTTTTCCACCAACAATAACTCACTCTGTCCTGCCATTGAAGAAGATGTCTTCATATGCACTCAATTTATTCCAACATTTCTTTAGAGAATATTTCATGTTAAAGCATCCCTAAAAGTAGCATCACGTAGTAAAATTAATTTGTCCTAGTGACCGTCTCAGATGGAGATGAAGCACAGTGGTGTAATATTCAAATTTACTTTATCAGCAGCAACGTGAACATATCATAGTCTAACTAATATTCGGTCCCTCAGTTTATTATGTCCATCATTACAGAAATAAACTTGCTGCATAGAACTGATCTCTTCCTCATGTTTTACATCTCATATTTTTACAAACCTAAAGCAAGAATTTTAGTAGTCATTCTACATGTGTTATAGAATAGGACTGCCTAGGACTTACCTACCCTTGTGTGTAAGGAGCTTGTTCTACCATCTGGTCTAGGTAGCTCATTCAGTGGTCAGTTTTCATAGTTATTATTTGTTTATTTCAACATTATTCTGTATTTCTATATACCATATTCTGCGGCATTTCTCTTCTCCTCTTTGCCGCAATGAATAATGGCTTTGCACCTGCTGAGTCAGGCTTCCTAGTTAACCTGCTTGTCTTGTATTGTGGGAACAGAAACATAGCATGAATCCCTACCAAAATCTGCTCCATTCAATATGGTAAAAGCCTGCTTGAGAAAATATGTGCCCTGGGCAGCCACAGAGAAAATCACTGCGATGGAAACCAGATAACATTATTCCCTATCTGACAGGAGAGAACAGTAGGGGCATAACTCATCTTGCTGGGCTGGTTTGTTAACAAAGACAAGGTCAATATCTACTCTTGAGAAGACTTAGAAAGGGAAACTGAGTGTTTGCAATAGTGCATCTAATGTATGGTCTATTACCAGCTGTGAGGTTAGGATAGCTGAGCAAAACAGCGCAGTCTGTGTAGCCTGAACAAAAACTGACAGGCAATAATCTGTCTATCACTGCTGAAGTTAAACAGCTGTTGAAACAAACATATCCTCTAAAAAATTAGGAAGTAAGAATGAAAGAGGGAGACCATTTCTTTCAACACAGTAATTACTCCTAATAAATTCATGCATACTTTTTATGACAGGGCAAACAAGCTTGAAACAACATACCTACCCTGTTCAGAATTACTTTGGTGGCTATATTGAACACAATGGACTTTAAGCTGTGATATTTGCCTGTGCCATGACTGAGCACTAACACCTTATAAATTTTAATGAACTCTTGCGGAGGCATTGGGGTCCAATAGATAAACCATTGGACCAAGACTCGGAATTCAGTTCCCAGCTCTACCCCTCATCCCTCCTTGACTGCTCTTAAACAATTTCACTTTTCTCTGTCTTACTTTCTCTGCTCCTAAAAAAGGCATAATACTCACCTTTTCAGAAATGCACCTCTATCTTTTCTACAGAAGAGGGTTAGAAACAGCTAAATTTTATTTAAGTATAACTTGATAGAGATTACTGTATGACCTTCCAGCTATTATAGAGCAGTCAGACTTTCTATAAGAAGTGCATGCAGAAACCCCAGGGAAAGGCTGCACTGGTATATCAACAAGTCACTTCATTTTCTTTGCCAAAGGATAAAAATATCCTGACACACAAACCGATGTGGCTCTATCCAGGCAGAAGGTCCAGAACTTTTATTTGCAACATGCACCTTGTATAAAAATTAAACTTAGAAGAAAATATGAATTATTAGAACGCTGAAGGGGCACAAGGGAGCTGAATGGTCTTTAAAAAACCCCAAACAAACAGAAAAACCCACAGACATATGTCTAATAAACACACATACCCAAGTGAAAACAAACAAAAAAAATTCTTTTACAAGAACTTTATTTCTGATATTATTTACTTCATAATACCTGCAGTATAATGGTGGTCAACGTAGACACATCCAAGGATGGGGTTTTGAAAGGGAAAAGACAACCATAAGCACCACATCAATTCTAAAGTACTGCAACTTTATGGAGGTGCTGAACTGGAAATGAGTAAAAGCAGCTTAAGAGCAGCAATAATGCAAACCCAAAATGTGACAGCACTTCTGAGGACAACCATGAGAAATGGATTGTGTTTATGCATTCAAAAGGCATTACCAGGGAGTGCTTTTGGAGCAGCACAGTGCCACCTGTGGCTGTGCTGTCTGATGATACACAGCTGGTAAGAGCCATTGCTGAATGCAGCCACTTAAGTACAACATACAGATCTTTGGAACTACCGATGCTGTCTGAAAAGATGCAAAACCCCCTTCGCACTGCCTGTGGAAGACCTTACAACATCTATTGGACAATGCAAGTTTCTGAAGACATTAAGACACTAAATGTCCCCCGGTTAATCTAATCACAAGAAGCACATGACACAAGATTCACTACTACAGCAGTCTGTGAAAGACAAGATTTTGCTTAAAGGAAAGGCAGAAGTTACTCTAATAGATTCAAGGTGTGACATCATGAGCAAATTTTATTCTACCTAATTTCAGATGTCAGCATGGGAGAAATATCACTTTAAGCGTGCAATTTTTCTGAGCTGTTTTAAACGCATGCAGAGATGAGATGAGACAAAGAGTGCCCTGAAAGTGATTTTTTCTTAAACAGATATTAAAGGAGTCTTGGGTGAGTTGCTCAAACACACAAGTCTACATGCAAGACATCTGCATCTGACTAGGTAAGTTCCATCACATGAGATTGCATTTTGAGAAAAAGGGCTTTTCTAAACCAAGCCAAGAGAGCCAAGTCAAGTGTAATTAAAAAAAAAAAACAAAAAACCAACCAAACAAGCAAACAACAAAAAAGAAACAACAACAACAAAAAAGGAATCTAACAGACTCATTGTTCTGCTTCCTGAAACTCTGATTAAGAGCTAAACACTGGAAAATGTTTAAGGAGAAGAACTGTATGATGGCAGTAAATTAGCACTTTTCAATACACTGCTTGGGCATTAGGCAGATTTTCCAAAGGATAATTAGGTGACAGATGGAAACAAAAGACAAATTTTGAAAAATACAGTATTGTAATACACTCTGCTCAGGTAACAGGATATCTGCCAGTGCTGCAATAGAACCAAAATAATTAAGCAACGTGATAATGTCACTGTATTGTAAATAAGGCATCTTTCTTTTAGTGAGAACCTTCCTTTGCTTCTCATCCGGGAGCGCAGTGTTACTTTTATCAACAGACAAAAGACGATTGGTGATATGAGACTGAGTACCTGGTGATGTGTTGACCACCATGTTGTATCTTCCCAGAGCCAGCAGCAGCACAGCATTAAGCAGAATGAAGGGTTAATGTCTGCCACCCAGGCAAATCAGACCAGCAGAGCAGCAAAAGGCAAGACCAAGAAGCACTTAAAATAATCCAGAGTAAGCAGCTTCCTCTAACTGAGAGAAAAAAAAGGAAGTATCAGAGGCTGTACACAGATGAGCAAGTGTGGGTCTAACCAGCAAGTGGGTCTAGAAATACATAGAGTGCAAACACAAAGCTTTTTTGAAATCTTTTATGAAGGTAGCCGATGAGTTACAAGCAATAATGGAACTAAATCCAAAGCCTTCGTAGATAAAAGCAGATTCCTTGGGTCCATGAATAAGCAAAGCTAGAGTTAGAACTATTAGGATACTGGTAGGATTGTAAGAAATCAGAACTGATATTTATGAACCACAGCAAGGATTAATTTGCGAAGATCATGCTCAACATGGGTGTAAGCAGTAACAGGGTGAGTAAAGTCTGTGTCTCTCATGGACAACACTAGAAGGAGAGGGCACATTGGTTAGACAAAACTGCACAGATAAAGGACTGTGCAGCAGACTAACATCCCCTACATGCCTAGCAAACTCAGCCTTCCCAAAAGTAACTAAATTTTTGCAAAAAAAACCCTTACTAAAACTATGGCTGTCAACACGAAATAGAGAAATCTTCATAATGTTCAGAAAGAGAATTCTGTGAATTCTGGGCAGTATAAAGAAAAAATCTGAAAGAGAAATCAACTGTCCAATTCTATATGAATCAGTATAGTCCATGACACCAGCAGTTTTCCTAACAAGGAAATGGTTTGGGTTTTTTTCAGCATAGATGTGCCTTTTGCTTTCACCAAGAATGCAGTTCTTTAAAGGCACAGTGTCAAAATGAATCCTGCAGATCAAACAGCCATGGATATTCTCAATGTGCAAACAACAGCCTGCAAAAGTGAGTAACTTGAATTCAGGTTTCCTGGATGACCTGTTAAACAGTGCTTTTTGTTTAAAGAGACCTTGACGTCAACATCATCATTTCACATTTTTCAGGACAGAGGAGTGAAAACAAGCCACAGCTCTAGGCAAAAGTGTTTAAAACAATCAAAGAATTACTAATTACATTTTATTTCTGGCAGAGGTGCATTTCTCCCACGGCAAAGTGGGGTTTTAACCTGTAGCCAGTAACTGGAGCCTGTTTTCATTGTCTCACACTGAACAAGCTACACTGTACAAGTCTCTTCCAGGAGCGTGCAACTCCCTGCTAACATTTCTACAACCTCCCTTAGGAAACTCACGACACTGCTCAAGATAATTAATATTATCTTCTCCCTTCAAGGCAGAGTTCATGGACAAACGTTTTGCTCTGTCTTTTTCTTTTTGGAGTCTAGCCAAGAAACAGCAAAAGTGATATAGGGGAAGAAAGGGTGCCAGTGTCTGTGCCACGCTAACAGGCTTGGCATAGGTTCAGAATGGCAGTAACGTCAGATAAGAGCTCTCCTCTACAAACTCTGGGGTTTCCCACCCCCACTCACCAGATCAAATAAACAGTGATGGGTTGGTAAAGGCACATGAACCCTCCTTTCTTCACAACTGACCATAATTCATGATGGCACAAGATGGACAGATAGCACAGACAGATGTTCAAGCTCAAATCTCTTAAAATCCAGGCCATAGAGCTCACTGACACCCATGACCTTTTATTCCAGTCTTAGAATCTGGCCGTGCATCAGCTGGGTACTACATGAGCTCCATATACTTGTTATTCACCTTAAGTAGTTTCTGTTTCCTGCTCATAGATCATTCCTTTAAATCTGCATAAATGAAAGTGCTTATTGTTTGAGCAATGGTATTATAAGAAGCTGCTTCTCTTCTCTCCATAAGATGCACACCTTGAGAAGCTGGTATGGGCTGGGAGGAGTCCTGACAATGGTACAGGAATCACAAGTTTCTTGACTAGCAGGGAAAATTCTCTGACACAGGAAAATTTAAGAGATTCAAACTCTTTGAATCTTTGAATATTTCTTTGGTCCTTTGAATCTTTTGTAGAGAACATCTGAAGGTTTCCTTTAAAGCTTCCTTATACTCTTTCTTGTGTTCGGTAGATAAACAGTCCTGATGCTTTCAGACACAAAAAGTTATGTCCCTTTTGCATAAGAGTGACTAAATTACTTCGTCCCTTACTGGCTTTTATGTGACTATCCAGGGAGAAAAATTCCATGCCCTGACACTTCTTTCAGCAGAAGACCTTGTGTGTCAGTAATATTAAGCTTTCTCATTAGGTAATAATCCATGGTGGCAAAAATAGACACAATAGGCTCAAGTGGCAAAACCTTTGAAAGGGCAATAATGTTGGGGGCAGGACAGGACATATGACAACTGCTCTAGATGGATCCATCTGGCCTTACCATTGCAACTGTTAAAAGGCTGTGGATGGCACTTAGACACTTTCTGTTACGGCCAGGGGCCCCCAGAGCACTCAGCATAAACAAATCTGTTTAAACTAACATCTCTGTTTGCTTCCAGCTTCTGATATGACCTACCCTATGGATTATGCTCCTACCCCAATAAAGCTGCTCTTTCCAGGATATATCTATCTTTCACTTACATCAGTCCATTGACAACAGTGCTGTGGTATCTAAGCTGGAGAATTGCTTCAAGAACGGTAAGAGGTTTCAGAGTTCATGCCTGAAATACCCAGACCATTTCTCTCTTGGGTGACCCAGGCATACATAAACTCTGGTGAGTCACAGCTCTCTCAGCAGCAGGGGCAGTTTTAAGAGCTGTGCAGCTGTGTGCTGTGTCAGGATGCTCTCTTCTGTTCTCATCTGCTGAAAAAATAAAACACTGTGTAGAAAGAAATGGCAAAATTTTTATTGCCAAGTCACTGGACACAGTGAGTCTGAAAATGATACATGATTCTGAATCTTTGAAGCTCATATTTATTAAAAAGAGAGAGACAAACAAAATTTATGCCTCATGATAAATGATCCACAGCTTAGTGGAGATAAATAACCAGCCATCTATTCTATCAAACACTGTGACATTTTTGGGCTTTTTTATTAAACACATAATCAAGATGGAAAAGATGTCCCTAGTTGAAGTTCTCTCCTTCCCAGCTTTGGAACATCTTTCCAAAGGTAAATGAAGCATTCCAGAACAGCTCCCTCAGGTGTTGTATCATAATTTATGGGCTACATGCAAAAAGTTTTTTAATGGGTTTAGAATAAAATAGCTATCAGAATTGGAAACACATTTTCCTTTCCTTTCAATGCATTTTTTTCAGAAACTGCATTTAGATAGAATATGCCAATCCAATGCTAACAGCCTTGTTACCAGCAGTCCAAAAGGTCTTTTTAGAAATCAGACTAATACAATTATCTGAAATTACTGTCCAGAAGAAACTGAAAGAACAAATGTACTCCAACAGAGATTTCAGTAAACAAAAATGCTAAAAACATTATTTAGATAATCCTGTTAGCTTTTTTTCCTCCCCGCTACCCTAAGTTCTGCAAACATTTACAGTGTTTTACAATGTATTAGGATTTTTGTTTGGCTGGTTGGTTGGGTATTTTTGTTGTTTAGTTTTGGGGTGGTTGGTTTTGGTTGATTGGTTGTTGTGTTTCATTTTGATTTTTTTTTTTTTTTATGTCTAGGCTGTAATAATCCCAAGTGTGAATTCTTTTGTAATTTTTTTGCAATGTTTTGTGAACCTTATTCAATACCTATGTTTCTACTTAACTTGCTTTTCTTGACGCATTTTTTTCTTACCTTCACATAATAGTATGTATCATTCTAGTGTCAAACCATGTCTGACCCCTGAAGAATTTTTGCAACATTCAGACTTTCCTCCTCCAACACTTGTCTAACTCCTCCTGTTCATGTCAGACTCACTATTCTGCACATTCTGTGATGTCTTTGGTTTTTCTGTCTTTTCCATAGTGCTAATAAATTATATTCATGCCCAGTCTAAACATAATTTCTTGGAGTCAGATTTTAAAAAGCTATACTTATCACTTTTTTGTGAATCTCCAGTTTTACAGAACCTAATTTCCTCTTCTTGAGGTATTTTGGGACTAAGAACATGGTTTTTAACTGATTTTCAGATACTGAAGACTCAAAGGTCCTACCGAAGCCACTAGAATGCATGGGGATTCAGCATCTCTGCCAGTCCCAGAAAAAAAGGTTTTTGGCAACATCTCATTTCATCACTTATAAGATCTGGTACTTTGTCACAAATAAAGGCTGCTTAGAAGCCATTTTAAGCCATTGATCCATCACTTTTCACACAGCAACTTCCAACTCTTTTTCCATTAATACTTTTCTCTTCAGGCACACTGTTATCTTCATTCCTCCTTCCAGTTGCAGGTCAGGCCTCTGGACACCACAGGAGAAGTATCTCTGCCAGAACTGAGAGAACTCATTACTAAGTCTTTAATCTTGATTCTCTCTTCCCCTCCCCTCTCCTGGCTGTCATGATTGACACTTAGTCTTCCTGCAAAACAAACTGCTCTACCATGTTAGTGAAAAACCATTCTGAGGTGGCACAAGTCTTTGAGCCCTTCTTGGGGCTCTTACCTTGGAGATGGCAGGGAGTGTTTTTTCTGATACTAAAAAAAAAANGGGGATGTTTTTTCTGTTTACTAAAAAAAAAAAAAAAAAAAAAAAGCATGCTTGCAATAGAACTGAATTTCTGATATCCTAAGTTACACCACAGTTTGCTGTTTTAATGTCTGCAACTCACAAAACACTCCTTAAAGATCACTAATGGCTAAAAAACACGGCACTTGCAAGGCTTAATTTGTCTTTTCAATTCACCTTTTTAGTGAAACAATTTCTTTAGGATTCTTAAGAGCTTTATCTCTGCTTCAGCTGGGTCCATACTAATTTTTATAAACCTCCACACAAATCCAAAGCGTTTGGTATTATACAGACAAATAGCCACTAGGACTCATTTCTCTCCTGCTTGATTTTCTTTTAATGTAGGAAAATATTTTCATATAATTTCCAAAAGATGCTTATAAAAAGGTAACAGGACTCTCTAATTCAGTCTTACACTGCTTATTTCTTTGATGTTCGTTGCTCCTTTCCCTGAGTCTTCGTGCAGAAAAGCAGAAAAACCTTTGAGTGTGCGGCAGGGATGTAACCCAGAAGAAGCCCGTGAAGCCCAGCTAGGCACACATTACTCCAGCTCTAGTTTAAGTGATGGAAAAGGACACAGAATTCCCTGTTTCTATAACAGATAGAGAAGAGGAACGCACGGAAGTGAAAGGGCCCACCTTTAAGGAGAAAGTCCCCGCCCAAGGTTTTCCTTGCTCTGTACCAAGACCCAGATCCCGATCCCAGCAGAGGGTGCTGCTGCTCCGACCTTCACAGCGCGAGCGGGGATTTCAGCAGGACAGCGCCGACTTTTCCAGGCACAGCGGTGTCATGTCCCGACGGAGGTAACACCTTTCCTAAAAGCGACAAGAAAACTTACATGTTAGATACAAGACAAAACTCAACCAGATTACAGAAAACAGAGATGGCTGGGTGCCTTTACGGTCCGCATTTCTACAGATATGATCCCAGCAATTCAGTGTGAGTACTAAAATAAAGTATTTGTGAATATATGGTAAGCTTAAAGCTCAAAATAAACTACAGTTTTCTAGACAAGCGTGAATTTTACCAAAAGTTAAATACTTTACTGCAAAGAGTTAACACTAATGTAATAACACAAATTAGGGGGGGGGGGGTTGAAGGGGCTTTTAAGAAGAGGATCTCTAATTGCAGGCCAGCATTCTCTTTCCTCATAAGATATAGAGAAGCTGAGATACTAAGATGAAAAATATCTACCAATCACTCATCAAACTGCTGCTAGAGGTAGGAAGACATAAAATCCTCCTAAATCCGACACCAAGAAGGTTGACAAGATACTTCAGCTTGTAACTCAGAGACTTTTAAGTTAGGTAAACTTGGGCCAAGCAATATTGCTACTCAGACGGGATTTTTCAGTTCCGTGCTCTCTCACTTCTCAACAGGAGCACAAAAATGATTCACCACTCTGTGTCAGACCAAAAGTCCATCTAGTCCAGAATCTTTTTTCCATCAATGAACAGAAGCAGATGCCACAACATTGAAGATATTAAACCACAGAAAGCATAATCTGACACTTTGCCACTTTCTACATTATTTTTCAGCAGCCAGCTGTTCAAGGAACTTCTGAGTGTGTGAGTGGACTATGTTATTAAATAGCCAATGATGATCTATGCTCGGCAAAATTTTCTAACCCTTTTTAAGCTGTTTCTGGACTCCACGGCATCCTGTGGCACTAAGTTCTATCAGTTAATTATCTGTCAAAACAAAAGCTACTTCCTTTGTTTGTGTGAAATGTGCTGCCCAATGTTAATGTTGTACTCTAGTTACCAGAACAGCAAATACCTCTCCTATAATCAATCGGGAGAAAGATGTCTCAACTATCGGCTTGTTACACAACTTCTGACTCACAAATAGTTTTGTCACATTTGTTGACTCTGGATATCAAACAGCAGATTCAAATCTATTTTCATTTTACTCATACCACTGTCTATACCATGTTTACCTGAATCATTGGATTTTAAGTAAACCCTTATAATATAAAAATGAAGAGATTATTAATCTTAAATTATTAATCTAAATGTGTTGGGAGGAGTAGCTTTTCTCTTTTTTTTGTCCTGTCATGAAATATCCAGCATTAACTACTGAGAGAAAGAGCATAACAATAGATGGCTTTTGTTTTGTTTCTCCAAGACCTTTCCTAAATTCTGGAATTACTATTTTTTTACTTGAAACTCCATAGATTAAAATCTTGACTTTTCACAGACAAAATATTTAATTGACAGCAAGAATGATGCCATAGCCTTAATTAGCCACTCTCTGCAGCCTCTTTGACTTACATTCTGGTATAAAAACAAAAGCAGTAACTATGTCTTAAAAAGCAGCAACACGAAAAGATTGGTAGCTTTCAGACACTCTTCATTAATATTTTAGTATTTCTCTATCATTACAAAATTTTTACATTATGCCCTGTAGTTCAGAGAACTTTCCCAGTCTCAACCCTTCATGGTGTTATTCCTTTCAGTGCACATCACCACCACCACACCACCCACCACACAAAACTCCTCCCTCACTT
This sequence comes from Falcunculus frontatus, assembly GCA_013398115.1. Taxonomy (NCBI): domain Eukaryota; kingdom Metazoa; phylum Chordata; class Aves; order Passeriformes; genus Falcunculus; species Falcunculus frontatus. Next base: position 129,138 of record VZRV01005700.1, on the reverse strand, counting down.
TTCCTACTTTTATATTTGCAGACAAAGCCCTATTTTACTTTTTTTACCAAAATAAAGACATAATCTATACTTTAGAATTGCCTCAAACTCTCGGCTGAACAAACAATAAAAACATACACTCACATCAGCCGATACCTCTCTGTAACAGTTGTGCAGCACAAGTGAATCAAGGACTGATATTGCAGATTATTATGATAACTAATTCCCTGGAGAAACTCATTTTCATCTGGGGACAGTAGAAATGGTTCTCCAAAAGGTAGAAAAAGTCAGTTTTTCCTTTACAAATTCCCTGTTGGTGCAGAACAAACTTGCAATTAGACTGCAAAAGAAATAAACATGATTTTAAGGAACAGTTGTATATGTGTTACATTGATTTCAAGACCATAAAGGCCAGTAAAAATTCCCATGCTCTCCAAAATTATTAAGAAAACCAGTGTATTGATTTTTTTAGCCTGTAACAGGGTTTGATGGAACAGAAACATTGCCAGATTTATTATGACAAGACTAGTGTTCCTGATTATCCAGCATAGATTATGGGGCAAACTATGCAAATGTAAAGTCCTTGTTGTGAAACTCCAGGCAATTCAGTTGGTGGTAGTTCTCCTTACTAAACAAAAGGTTATGTTCAGAGTTGTGTAACTTGGGTGGGGCTATAATGAAATATCCAGCCAGATGATACACTTGGTATTCAGTGACTTAAATTATTCCAAGGAAGTGTGTCCATGCCAGCTGAAAGAGCAAAATAAGAGTTCAGTCTTGGTTCTCAGCAAAAGGGGTGTGCTGGCTGGTGAGTACCCTGGTGCAAGGAATGGAAAGGCCCTAATGGGATTAGAGGGTTCATCTTTGCCCTCCATTATCTTCACAGACTGTTACTCAGTGTTCTCCAGCTCAGCAGATCCTACTGCAGCTACATGGGAGCAGGGCCTTGCTATTGTACTGAACAGCCAGTGCAATGTCATTTCCCTATTCCTGTGTGACAAGTTCCTCAAAATGAGAAACCACTATAGCAAAAAAACCCTTCCATAGTCAGCAGCCAAAAATTCCCCTGAAAAATACATTATGGTGATTTTCATCAGATATCAGGTCTTTTACTGGATCTTCCTCTTCCTGGATGTCTGACAGCTGCTTGGCCTTTTGAACCACTCAGACCTCACACATCAAAACAGATCCTCTTTCAGCACGTGCTGTCAGCACAGTTTTGGAGCAGAGATTTGCTGTTTCACTTACTTCGGAACCATAAGTGCAGGGGGCCAACATGCACAGCCTGAGTCCTCACTGACCGTACAACTGGGAAAGAATTTAAGAGTCATATGTGCATGGATGGGAACACTGTTTGAAACTCTATGCTTTGTTACAAATATTTCATTTAATTTATTAAAAAAAAAAACAAAACAAAACAAAAAAAACCCCACAAAACAGAAAAAAGCCAGAAGGATAGGTTTGGACTGATTGAAATGATTATTCACAGATTTGGGACTACAGCAGAAGTAGTGGGTAATTCTGAGAAGCTGAAACATTTCACTTGTAGTTTCTGTATTTTATTTTTGTTATTTCAGTTCTTTTTAAAAATTGTTTTAAAAGAATTCAGGACAAAACAAAATCTGGGCTATCTGAAAATATTTATTTCTATTTTGGTTTGCTCTTTCAACCGATACTGTTCCACCAGCTTTGCGTTGTTTGTTTGACTTGTAGGAGGCGGTAGGGTTTAAACAATGTTTCTTAGCTCCATGTCAGCATTCTATCCCAGTATTTTCATTAACTTTTTGATAGAAATGGCTGAATGATATCAGTCAGTTGTTGCATGAGAAAATTTACTTTTAAACAAACAAACCCTATGATTTTTTTTTACTCAGTTTCACTCAGCCAGAAATAGAAACTTTATGAGTACATCTGCAAAATATTTCTATAGTTTTCAATTAAATGTTTTGCTTCTGGACAATCTTCACTAGAATACTGCCTTAAAATACTTTCTGAGAATACAAACATATTTAAAAAAAAAAGATAAAATTTTGCTTATATCTGCTAAATGTGGTTTTGGTTTGTTTTATTAATATTTTTCTCATTATATATTTAAGAAGCATTTTTTGCATCTGGTGCTTTTGGAGAATGTAACTTTTATTCACTGCAAAAATTCACTTTCAAAACAATCCTTTCAGCAACAGAGAGGAAAATGTTATCAGAGGTAGAGGAACACAGTATCATACTACAAATGCTCCTTTCTATTAAGCTTTTTACCGTTGAGAACTAGAAACACTCCCAAATTGTCAGGAAAGATACAGAAACACATTTGATGTACCCAGCAGAACTAACAAGCTAAGGCTGCTTCATAACCAGCCATGTGGAAAGCCAATCCAACCTCCCTGCTTTGGGTGAGCTTTTGAGAGCACTTCATTCCAATTCTGCTAAGTCCTACCTTTCATACCGGTTCATAGAATCATAGACAATGCTGAGTTGGAAGGGACTAAGATCATCAGTATCATTGAGTCCAGAAAGAGGTTGTGAGAGGCAGTACCAAAAGCTTTGCTGAAGTCCAAAATGATTACATCCACTGGTTTCCCTTGATCAGCCAGGTGGGTTACCCTGCTGTAGAAGAAAATCAGGTTCGACAAACAGGACTTTCCTCTCATGAATCCATGATGGCTGTGGCTGATGGCTGTGTTGTCCTCCAGGTGTTTTTCAATATTTCCCACAATAATCTTTTCCAGGCTTTTACTGAAAGCACTAAAGTGACACTGACAGGCCTGTAGTTTCCAGGGTCATCCTTCTTTCCCTTCTTGAAAGCCAGAACAACCACTTTCCAGTGAGCTGAGACCTCTCTGGGTTCCCAAGACAGTTCAAATATCTTCAGGAAAGGTTTTGTGATGACATCAGCCAGCTCTTTGAGGATTCTTGGATGAATCCCATCAGGCCCCATGGATTTGTAGCGATCCTGCTGGAGCAGCAGATCCCACGCAAATTCAGGGTCAACGGGGAGTTGATCATTCTTGCAGTCATATACAGTTGTGAAATACAGAATTTGCCCCTTTGACAACAAAGTCGCTTGATGGAGTTGGTGTAGGCTCTGGTACTGATTACTGTGATCAGTGAGAAGAAAATATTGTACCCTGAATCTACTCCAGCCCCTTGTAGCACCATAACTGATGTTCATGGAATGACAGAGTTGCTACAAATAATTATAAACGCATCTTTTATAGTGGGCAGCAAAGGTCATCTAAGGTTTTAATTTCTAAGTTGCCTTTTTAGCTGTGATTCTGTGTAAGAAATATGCCAAGTATAGAACTCACTATAGATTTGGATAAGTATACAATGAAGAGATGACACAAGGCTCTTACCTTTTAGATAGTCATCTTAATCATTTTAAGCATTAACAGGATTAAATGTAGTTAAATAAGGGTTACATAAAAACACAGACAGAACCAAGACAAAATTGGTAAGGCTTTTAAACATATTGAGGTTTTTTCTCTCTCTTTCAGCTTGTTTTGAGCCAATGACCCTATGTTTTTTTACGAAGTTGTTGATATTTGCAGTGATTTTTCTTTGTTCTTATTCCCAACTACTATCAAACTATGTAGCAGCTGTAGTAGTCTGTTATCTTTACCAAAATATCAATAAGGTTTGGCCAGTTTCCTTACAATAGAGAATTCACAGCTGTAATTTTATATATACTTTACATTTCTAGATTGAGAACTGTAATTTGTTCTATAGAACTACACTTGGACGGTTGGGCTAGGTTTTTTCTCCAACTGATACCTAAAAGTTTTCTCTCCAACTGATACCTAAACTGAAATCTAAAAGTGGTGTAAAATTTCGCTGCTTTCCTTGTCATATTTTATTATAAGAATTTTAGGCTGTTATTTTTGATACAGCACTTGGCTTTGCCTCTAGCTTTCTGAAAAAAACAAGTGGATATTTAGGAATTTGTTTTGTGTTCTACAGTCCTGAACTCCCTAAAAATGACACTCATTTGTAACCATCCTGCCAGTCATTATCACAAAGATATCTCAGTTTGACAGCCTGATCTTCTGTAGGGCTTTTCATTTTTGCAGAGGCTTTGTTTCATCAGCCATCTCATCAGCATGATTGACTAAAGACTTAGCTGAGAAACTACGAGGACTGCTGCAAGACCCGATAGGTTTCCGTTAGCAGGGATGGATTATGATACAGATCTTGAATGCTCTTGGTTATCAGTGGTTTCTGTGGAATGAGGTTTGTATTTCATGAATGTTTATTTAAGGGCTGCCAGAGAAGAATCTACAACAGTTAGGATGTTTCTTTGAGTAGATGGAATCTGAGTATATACATAAAAAGATGGATATATATGTTCAGAGGAGTGTGGTTAGTTTATAAGCTCTAGCACTCAAAAGCTAGAGAACAGCAAAATTATGTATCCTGTGCAACGCTTGGATTACACTGCAGTTTCTATTTCCCTGGCCACACACTCTTTTCTTTTCTCACCAGTAAATATCCTTTTCAGTGTGCAGACTGAACTGTGTTAGTTCTTGTGCTCCTGCTCCTTCCTCTCCTTTACCTTCCAAGTACAGGAGCCAGGATGCACTTAACCTGCTAAAATCAAGTGCAGCCAACATGTGATATCTGATGCCACTGCTGATCTGTTCTCTTTCCACATTTTGTTTGTTAGTCATTGTCCGAAATGCGTCCCACACCCTGTATATTGCACGTGACTCAAGGTTTTCTCTAGATACAAAATTATTATTTTCCTCCTGGTCTTTCCTGTAGCCTGCTGTAGTCACCAAGTGATGCACAAACACCAATTAAGTTATTATCACAACATACCAGTGAGACAGCATACTATTATTATACCTCATTTACATGTGGAGAACTAAGGTATGAGGAACTGTAGTTCCACGTGTAAGGTATGAGCATCTTTAACTATACAAGTTGGGACCATTCTTGGAGCAGAGATGACCTATTAACTAAATGAGGTAGGGTTACTGTTGAAAAATAACATGTGATCCTGTAATTAAATACCAAGTCATACCACAAGTGCCTGATAGTGTCAAATGAACCTTACTCAAGCAGAGCTAGTTCTGATATTTCCTAATCTTTCAAGATAAATTTATAATCCTTAATTACATATTTCAATCCAGCTAATATTTGAAAATTGTAGGATTAATCATCCACAAAATCAGAAAAAAGGAAATTTCATTAGATCTCATCATCCTGGCTTTTATGCAAATCAGAAGGGTGCGAGCTCGTTGGCTTCACAGTGGCTGTGCTTCTGCAGAGGTCTAGACCCATCTGCTGCTAGCTAAGAAAGAAATCTGAGAGGAAAACAACTGCAGTTTCTTTTCTGGATCGATGAGCACTCACAGCAGATCGGTAATATGAAGCCACAACATGAAGCAGCGGCATTATCTGGGGGGGCAGGATGGGTGTTTTGGTTGGTCAGTTGGTTTTGGGGGGATTTTGAGGGGGTTTTTTGTTATGAGCATTAGTTTCTAGAGACACTGTTTCACCAGCAGGTTTCATGGGGGTTTTATAGCTTTAGAGGCTCAGATATGTTCAGTTTGAAGAGAAAGGCATTGATTTACTCAGTCCCCCAAATATGACCCTTGATGTTTCACTTGCACACTGATCTCTGCTCATCAGATACATTTTGAGCTGCTTCTAACATTTCTCCTATTACTTTGCTTATGTTTATAGTAAAGTTTCATGAAAACAGTTCTACAAATGCCTTCTTAAAAAAAAAAAAAAAAAAGAAAAGAAAAGAAAAGTCCTTATCTTTCATATTGTCAGATCCACTAGGCAATCACTGCGCACTCAGTAGTATACTACAGAAACTGGCCTAAAAATAAGACAATTACAAGATCCTGCTATATTATATGCTAACTCACTCCTCAAGGAAGGCATTTTACTCTTCGTCACTTCCCTTGTTATCTTTAACAACTTCCATAATTTAATAGTGGGTTTGGTTTATCATTTGTACACCTGTCTTGAGTCCAGTCTTCTTATACACAAGAATTTCTTTGCACTTTTATTTTGTCAAGAGACAATAAAAACAATGAGTACTATCTAAATTAGAAGCTTCATTTCATCTTTTAGTTTGAAACCAACAATCTATCAATACCTGTCAGGCACAAAGGCAGATCAGGAAATTTTAATGATATCTAGATAAATCATACATATAGATATATATGTATCAGCATTGTGACTCAGTGTATCCACCTAGCCTGTGATTTGTGCCATGTTAGTACTGTATCCTATGTATCTATTTGTTGCACAATGCAAGGCTGGCCTTGAAAAGGAAATGGGAAGGTCTCTAAACATGTGTGAGTTTAGAAAAAGTTATGAATATTTATTACTATAACTTATGTATTATTTTTTCTATGTGGAAAAGGGTGGCTTTTTTAGGGTTCTTTTATGTCTTATGGCTGAGAAAATCCAGGAAAATCTGCCAGCAGCTGGAGCTGTAGGTTTGTGCAGTAGGTCACATATTAAAAGCCCTGGAAATACCTGTGTATTTTATTATAAAATAACTTTCTCAGAACTACAGCCTTACATATTTAAAAAAAGAAATTGAGTAATAGAGAAGTAACACTAAATCTTAAAAGGATTACTTTAAAAAGGTTAGCTCGGAGGGATTTTCCCCTTGAATTTGCTTTGTTTGTAGTCAGTGTCTGCACTCCTCCATAGCAATATTTGTCCTGTGAGTATAGAGCCCTCAAGGGTTTATCAAGACTGCTCTCCCTCTAGTGCTGATGCTAACGTATTCACACTCAGGAGATAAAAGGGAAACACATCTGATGACACACCAGAGGCAACATTTCGTTGTGTCAAACTCCTTTTGCCAAAGAATAATGACTTTTTTCCAATTCTTAGGAACAACCTCTTACACAAGCACTGCATAGGTTGATACCTTTAAAATGCTCAGTGCTCTGAAGCCCTGTTAAAGTCGGTGAGAAATGAAGTGCACTTCCAAGAGTGATCAAAGCCTGGCCCAAGGGACACCAATCCTGATGGTCAGAGTCATTAGTAACGCTGAGACAGGAGTAATCTCTATGGAATGTGGAGGTGCAGACAAAGCACAGTCTCAGACACCGAATATGAGTGTTTTCCTTCACCTACAATCTGCCAGTTCTCAGCTCCCCAAGGCTGTCCTCAATCTCTAGCTCAGCAAAACACTTGAGATAAGTACCTAAAGTTAGGTGTGTGAATATTCATACTCAAATAACACTGAAATGGGTAGAATTACTGTATTATTAAGATTTATTCTCTCTTCTATTCTTTAATAGCTAAATTCTCCTCCACTTGCCTGAGACCCACAGAACAAGCTTGGAAAGCCCTTGAGAACTTTCCCAGGCTGAGAATTCTTAGGAATATTTATCTGCATTTCTAGCCTTATCCATCCTGTAAACGCTTTTACAAATAAATATTGTTCACTTGATTCACAAGGGGGAAAAGGGGGTCAGCAAAGTGGTGAGATAAGGTTTTCCACTTTTTTCTTTAGATTTTTCTAATTTTTTAGACTCAATTCATTTTCTACAACTGTTACATTCTATTTTTACGAGAATTTCCTACTGATTTTTTAATATAAACTGCTTAATTTCAGCTGAAGGCTTCCCAATGTCATTAGCCTATTTAATACTATTTTGATTTTAATGTGTCAGTGTAAATCAACAGCAAACTGGATATTTGAGCCATTATGGCATTTTCATTGTTACCCTAAGCATTTATTTACCATATTCCCAGATTTATTTTTTTTAAAGCAAATATTTTTTGCTTTGTCTCTAGGATGTTCCTGCAGCTTGTTGATTAAGCTACAAGTTACAAAGTTTGACTTCAAGCCCTTGGGGTGCTCTGATCCCACACTGAGCAGAGCAGAGCTTTCCAAAATAAGCTCACTAACGTCAGAACCTCTTGTTGCTAAGAGAAGAAGTGAGTGTAGCCTGGTAAAAGCACGTTGTTTCCATGAATGCATTTGAACTGGCAGCCAACCTGTTCAAAGACAATGAAAGTAGCTTTAAGCAATACATACCAAATTGTTACATCAGCCTGTTTTACCGGAGCAAAAAAATATTGGAAGGCTATTGAGGAAAAAAACCCCAACATATTCTCTACTTACACGGATTGCAGAATGTATATGTGTTCTATCAGTCAGAAAACTAACGGAGGTGAGAATGACCTACCCCAGGCTAATAATGTACAGTACACGCGAGTTCTCAAAAGTATTTCCAATTAAGCTTCTTTTTATTACCACACTAACCAAAGGCTCCGCTACTGCATGGTACATTACTTTTGAGAATTAAATATTAATTTGGATCAGAGGTATGTATTGCCATCCCAGCTAGGGGGAATGCTACGTAATACTGACTCTCCTCTAGGAGCAGCCCATAAATTCATCCATACTTCACAGTATATACAATTTACATTCGGCTGATGGACCACTTGGATGAATATCTGCACTGTGGTCCTTTATTTCTCTTCAATTGCTAATCCATTAAAATGAAATATGCTACAGTCTTGCGTTCTGACCTTCTTAAAGACACGTGCAAATACACACACATGCTGGAGAGGATGAAATTAGAATGAAATACAAGAGAATCCTTAGCCTTCACAGATTACAAAATGGATGGATAGGAGTTAAAAAATTGTCACTTTTTTGAAGGTTCACAGACTTTACAGATAAATGGTAGCTATCATATGTTCAACTAATGGCAGTGGAATACGACTCATTAATCCCTACTGTGACATCAGACAAAGCAGAACAGAGGCTCCACATAGAGAAAATATCCGGTGAGTTTCAGCATGAGAAATTTACCTTGGAAGGAAAACCACTACATTTGTATGTTTGATGCATTTATCACGCGTTTTATAGAAATGACTTACGTATCAGTGGGACTGGCTTGATTTTTTTGTGCAAAATTATTGTATCTCAACAATACTGAAATTTCAAAAGCACGGGAAGAACAGTTTTGCTGTTTTGTGAGTCCTACCTTTGCATTTTTTTTCAATTTATTGCATTTTAATTCCCTTTAAATCACTGCAGGATGAAATGTCATGTTTTAATGACCAATTTGCATAGCCTTTATGGAAACACATACATTTATAGCAAAATCATTCTGTTTTAAATCCCTAAAGTAAGAAGAAAATATCTATGCTCAAAAGAGATAAAGAATATTCCAATTTTAGAAAATAGGTCTTGATTAAAAATCTCGTACTTTAGTTCTCTTTTTATTTTTATTTAGGTTTAGAAGAGTTGTGAATCCTCTCTTATGGAACACATATAACTGACAGTGACTTCAGGGACATTCTCTCAATTCAGAGCAGCTCTGCCTTGCTTATATATGTGATCATGCTAATTGTTATGAGGGAAAGTCTTTAAAATAACATCAAAACCACCCCCAAACTATTGGTCTTATCATTCAGCCAACACTGGAAGGAAAAATCTGTTTTTCATTACCCTAAACTTGGAGTTCATAGAAAGACTTGAGATTTCTCAGTGGTCCTTCCATTAGACACAATTGCTGTTCAAGTAGAACTTTCTGCTCCCTGGGCCTCCTTCATGTTCCTCCTTACTATGTGGTTCTCCTGATTTTAAGGCAGAGCACCAAACTCTGCCTTGCTTTTCTCAGAGTTATCATTAAACTAACTAATTAGCATTAAATCTGTAAGGTCCTGTCATGGAAAACTCTGTGTTAGCATAGCGTACTGTTACCACTATTATCTAGTACAATGAATTGCAAAATTATGGTCCCTTAAATACGAGTTTAACTCAGCCATGATCTTTTGAGATCACTTGCAACATATATCTGAAGGAGACTAGATAGTTTTGATAGACAAAATTTTTGAAGGGTTTTATTTCAAGTTTTTATATACAAGATCTTGAAGGTGAAATGTGGTTATGAAATCACAAGGCAAAGATTTAATGTCCCTCTAATTAGAAACATGACCAGTTCTGTTAATTTACCTGAAGGAGGAAAGGCTGTTCAATGGAGTGAGCGTTTATCTGGGCCACAGGAGACTGCAGCTCAGCTCCTTGCTTTTCCAGGTATCTCCTCTGTGACTTTGTCTCATATATACTCAGATTCTGAAAGGTATTTCATTATCTGCTGTTAAAATTTCATTCAATCTCAGTCAGTTGCCTAAGTCAAAGAACTAAAAATAACATCATGAAAATAACCAGGGATGTTTAATATCTCAGAATATTCCCTATTCCACTTAAAAAGACCTCTATATCTATAGAATTCCTTACAAACGCATCCTTGTTATCATCACCTGCTGGATCTGCTTTAATACAAAGCTCATTTCTTTCAAAGCCTTATTCTACTACTTACTTATCCTTAAATCCTTATTTCTGTGTATCAGAACTACAATCTTCCATGCCTTTTTAATTCACTTAGAAACTGGGATGACTTTAACCGAATTGCTGCAAGAATAAAACCACTTCCGTCTGAGAAATTTATATTAATGAAGCTTAGGTGCTGAAATCAATGTACTTCATATTTAAAGAACTCATGTGAATAGCTAATCAAAACTAAGCACTAAAATTCAGGAAATTTACGAACAATCCACACAGAGTAACTATCTGAAACATTCAAACAAAGCCAAGCTGTAGAGGTTTTTGAATAAATCAAATTCTGTTGATGGCAACAAATAAAATTTTTTCAAAATAAAATAGAATATATTACTCCACAGAATTTTTATGAGAAAAAAAAAGGACTAAATAATTTATTTGATTCAGCTTTATTTGATTGTCTTCACGAAGTCCAGTTATAGAGGTTGAATGTGAAAATACTATATGCAAAGAATATACTCCAAAACAAATACTCTCTGCCTACTCATCAATGCACAGTGATGCCATTCTTTTCAAAATTAATCTCTGGAAAAGTGTTACAGATGCTGAAAAACATGAAATTTAAAAGAAGATATAACATCATGTTTCCACAGATTTTGAACTTTATAAGTTGCATTTCATATCTTCAGTAAAAAGTTACTCTTGCTGATTCAGAATATGATTTTTAAATTTCAATTTTATTTTCAAGAAAATATAGAAATACTTAGAAAAATTGGAATTCAAGACTTTCAAACAATCAAAATGAAATATTTGCTTGGTCAATTACAATTTTCTGTTTGATTACTGGATCATGAAAATGCTTAGAAATTTGATTTATTGTCTTGGTGGAAACATTTATTTTAGATTTGAAGTATGGGAGAGATTTTCTTCCTGCTTTGCCTTCCAATTAACATTTAAAGTTGATGTTTTGTTTTTTTCGCCAGGAAACTTTGCATTTGATTTATTTGGCAGCTGGCATTCAAATGGCAGTTTAAACTTCAGCAGCCTATTGCACAAATTTTGGAAGAGCTTTCTCTTTGCCTTTGTCAATGTTCCCTTTCCCACAACAGATTTTAAAATTTAACATGTGTGAGTCAACAATAGAAGACTTCCTCTGTTTCTTGTCAGCATTTTGTAATAGAGTAGGGATTGCTGTTTCTAAGATATATAATTGAACATTTACTCTGGACCAAATTTGTTCAGCTCTGCCTACGTCAGGCAAAACAAGAACCAGAGCCCTTTTATCGTTGTACATTACAAGACATGGAGTTTTCACTGCACCTTCATTCCCCACCACCTCTCTAAGTACCAACCCTGCTCCTTACTTGTGTTCACCTGCTTTTTAATTAGCACCTTGCAAAGCTGAACACCTGCAGCAGCTCTGTTCTCACCTCACTGCACATTACTCTTTCCGTCTCCACAGCACACCCTATGCAGAAATAATTTTGTCACTACATCATTTCACCTCATTCCCTTGCAGGGAATCCAGGCAAAAGTCAACTGCTTAAAATGATGCTATTCCTGGGGAACAAGAGTCATTAATTTTCTTTTAAAAAACATTAAACCTCTCCACATAAAAATCTTGCATATCCGATATCAGCTTTGCAACCACTAAGATCAGTTTAAGGTGTTGAAAGAAAAAAAAACAGAAACAGAGTTTTCTCTTTGGATCTTATTAGCAAGCATGCCTAACCATAGCCAAAGGTTTTGAAATGTTCCCAGTGTTGAAACATATAATTTTGCATTAGGTGTATTTCTGGTAAAGTCATACCAACCCTGTTTTGTTGGGCTGGTTGCTCCTGATGAGGGGTTCTTTTACTTTTCTGTGTTGCATCACATTTTTTGTAAATCACATGCACGTACAAACACACATCACACTCACCCATGAGCCCAGCTGCTCATGAATAACTTAACTGAGAAGTAATTCAGTAAACCCCAAAAACCTTATGAACTTCAGGGGAGTCTGATGCTGAACCGGGAGTCACATTTTGAACGGTAGTAAGGAACACTGTTTTCTTATGCATTCCCATACAGTGGAAGAACTGTGTTCCTCTGAGCCTCTGCCATGTGATACACATCCTGTCATAGAATGTATTTTCCTCAGGTTCCCAGACACGTGTGCACATGTACGTTTGTGAGTGTACGTATTCAGGAAGTGCAGAGAGTGATAATCTGCCCTAATACTATTTAAATAACTAATTTTTATTATAAATGATAAATTACACACAAAAGAGAACTTTAAAAAAAATGTTACAGTGGCTTTATTTTTTCCCCTCCACATATTTGGTGTCTTATTTAAGTAAATATACTGAATAGTCTGTGATTTTCTTAATCCCCTAGTGTCCATAATTCTGTTTCTATGTGATCACTCATGTTTCTTTGAAGCAACTATGATAGGATGCTAAATGCTGCCCGAGCAGAACCATCATGAATCACTATCATCTCGTGGTCATGTTGTAGAGTTGTAAATAATTTCACCAAAGCTAGCAAGGACTCCATAGATAGTCATATAGTCTTAAAACCAGAGTATTGCAGTCTTCACAAAACATAAAATTACAGAACACAGTAATGGAAAATTATGGCAGGGAAGAAACTGTGATCAAAACTAATAAAATGAATATACTTACAAAAAACCAAGGAGCAAGGTTTATGTGGAATGATATTTTTTACCTGAGCCATGTCCTCTGCTTAGAAGGATGTGCTTGTGCCTTCATTGTGGTAGACCACTGGTCTGCCGGCTAAATTCTGTGCTGTTTATTGATATTTTTAAGAAAGGACTGTGTAACTGATCTTTGTTGAACAAAACAGTCATAATTCATCTACTTTAATGGCAAAACAGAGTTAGAACTAAGAAAATATACAAGCAATTTAGGAGCAAAGACATGTCAAGGAAATTGCAGAGTATTTGATATCAGAGTTTTCAGCACTGAAAAATCCTCTAAAAAATTAAAAAGCCTGTTAAGGGATGTAAATATGCAATACAAGTTAAGTACCGTGTATTTATATGCAAAACTCACAGACATTTACAATGTAGAGATTATGTTGCATGTTTGCAACTCAACAATAATCAAATATTAGTTTCACAGTGTGCGTCTTCTAATAATGCTCCCGTGGATTAATATTAAAGGATTTCTGTCAATGAAGTACAGTTAATTAAAGCTCAAATTGGTCATACAACATAAATATGTCTAATGATTCTGTTTAAATTTTTTTTTAATATTGAATGAAAAATGTAGACTGGAAAATTTCATTAATTTGGAATTTACTGGTTGAAAAAAACATTTCTTTGCCACACCTTTAGAATGGGAAAACTCCATCCCATTTCCTGTCCTAATTCCTGTGCCAACTTGCCCAGAATATTTAGTTCCAATGATTGCACTACTTAGCAGATACATTTCTACCTGAAAAAACCCAGCCAAGTGTTGAGATTAAAACTTTATTTAAATAACAAGATAAAAATAGTGCCACATGCATATTTTTTCTCCCTACCCCATGGTATTAAGACCTAGATATCAATCTCTGTAACAATGAATCAGTGAAAGAAGCCATAACTCTAAAATCCTGTTGAGAAAACACACATTATGGGGTCATAGACTCACAGAATGGTTGGGGTTGAAAGGGGCATCTTGTGATCATCCAGTCTAACCCCTCTGCCCAGGCAGGGCCACCTAGAGTTGGGCCATATCCAGGACAATGTCCAAACAAATTTTAAATATCTACAAGAATGGAGACTCCACAACCTGTCAGTCTACTCACCATCACAGCAAAAACTGTTTCCTGACTCAGAGGGAACCTCCTGTGTTTCATGTTGTGTCCAGTGTCTCTGTCACTGGGCACCTCTGAAAAACAGCCCATTTCTGTCTTCCTTGTAACCTCCCTTCAGATATTTATAAGCATGAAAAAGAGCCCCCAAAATCCCAATTCAACTTCATGTATCACAAAGATTAGCTCAAATCTGTTTCATCACTCAGTTGCCATTCAAAGGCTGGAGTAGGTTGCAGACAACTGTTGTAATACCTAAACCACGGACATCTCTCCTTAGGAAAGTGAGTCCTGATGTCGTTAAACAGGGGTGACTTTTTGAATTTTTTTTTAAAACATTTCAAATCATTCTGACAGCCTGTCTACTTGCCTTCTTGGTTAGTCAGTAGAAAAGCTCAATACTGGCTTAAATGTGGGCCTGTCCCTGTGTGTGTCCGTACACCCCAGTGAAGGGACAAAGCAGCTTGAATGTGTTTGTACTCACCCATACAGTCAAGACTTCAGACACAGTTAGGACACAAAACACACAAAAAGTTAAATGTCTCTGATGAGGCACTTCAGCATTTATGCACACTGAAAGGGAAACACTAACAAGGAAACTGCCTGAAGCTACCTGGTAGGATATGTTAAGCCCATTCCATTTGGGGAATCCAAACCAGAGTCGTCTCTTGATCTTTGCCCCAAAACTAGCCAGGGGTCACGCTTTGTAAAAAGTGGGAGGATATCATTTAGGCATGAATGTCACCATCCAGATTTTCTATAACCTAATGACTAGAAAATACAGAAGAGATTCTTTTCTTTTATCAGTGATGTCTTCTTCTAGGGAAGTGTTCGGCAACCCAAATGTAGAATTGACCAAGAGAGAACACACTTTGCCTCTGTCTTAAAGCTGTATGACTGTATAGCCAAGAGATAAAAGTACTTATTTTTCTTCACAAATATTTCTTCCACCTCCCTCTATTATTATTAACATCAAAATTATATTGGTTTAATTATACCAGTCACATATAATTGACTAAATCTGCTTGTGAATCTACCTCTATTCTTTGTTCTTTCTTCACCGAATGCATTCTGAAATGTCTCTATGCAGTCTGAGAAAAATTGCTTCTCATATGTGAAAGAAATGAATCCTACAGCAGATATAGATTATGAAAAGTATCTCACACACACATAAATACGGAAATGAATGTGCTTATTTTGCAGTGCCAATGCAAGTAAGTCCTGTCATTTTTGTATACACCCTTGGGAATCACGGCATCAGTTATCACTAATCAGAGGAAAGAATACAATAAATACCAATCCGTATAAAGAAAAATAATCTGTACTTTTCTGACCACTACAGAAATAAAACATTATGGGAACATAAGTTATTTATATTTATAAGACCGATATGCTTATACAGCATATAGGAATTTAGCATTTTAACTGGACTTGACTGAATAAAAATAATGTCCCAGTGATTAGTCAAGACCTGTACTCTGAAAATTTACACATGACATCTGTATAAAATATATTAGCAACACAAGTGGGAGAATAACTCTTAATAAACTATTTCTCGAAAGAACTATTCTGCTAATGAAATACATGCCACATTCTCAAAATACATTTTTTTCTCAAATGCTTTATTGCCCTCTATCACCCCAGTTGGGGTAGAGCTAGTGTGGGGGTTAGATCTTGCTAAGTCTTGGAGCTGACTACGAAATCTTTTGAGGAACCACTCACTGTTCAATCTGTTACATCTTTTTCGTCACACAATACAGTTTCTGCATAGTGAATGGAAGAGTTCATAGCCCCTATTTGATTGAATTCTTATACCTTCAGGCATAAAAAAACCCACCTTGAACAGCAGTGCAAATAATTTCACCATTTATGGCAATCACAATTTACTACAAGATATTCACGCACACAAAGATGAGAAGTTTTCTGCCAAATACACAGCAAACCATTCTGCAGTACAGTAACACTTGCATCTATTGAATGAACTCATAACTTTAAAATGTCATTCAACTTTCTCTGGTATCACTGAAAAATTTGTGGAAGAAAATATGTCTAGCACCTGTGGGTTTTTTGACATAACAGAGTATGTTCTACAGAAGCTATGAATTACAAAAATTTTTACAGGCATTTTTCCTTGTTACTTCAGTCTCAGTATGGTTTTAGTTGGTCTGACTATATGCAGCTATATCCAGGAGCCCTCTAAACATAAATGTGGTTTGGGCTGTTCTAGTTTTTAAGCCAGTGTTTTACAGCTTCCCTGTGAAGTGTTGTGTGGATGTGCTTCATATTTTAGTTCTGCAGAGTCATAAACACAGAAGGGAAAATGACAATGTAAAAATCCATGAATTATGGACATATTCCTACAAACTTTCTGCTGGTTGGTAGCAGAGCTGACTGCTGCTATCAGCAAAAAACGGGTATGGTTCTCCCAGGTTTCAGCCATACAAAATGGTGTACTTAGATGCTCCCTGTATGAAAGTAGTTTTAAAGCAGTTGACGTGGCCAAAGTAAAAATAAATTTTATTTTCATGAACATAGAGTCATAGAGTGAAAAAGAAAACCCATAAAAGTCTATATGTAGCACTCCAAATGTTTAAAAAACTCATCTCTTAATCTCCGCAAAGATTGCTGATGGGCAAATATGTAATTCAAATATAACAGTTTCTGTTATTTTACTGTTTGGGAGGATCATTATTTTTTTAAGTTCTTAAAGTGACAAATGCTTAAATTATCTGGATAAGAAGAAGGGGGCAAACAAAAATAAAAAAGATTTTATCTTACTTAGAGTATTTCCTCATCTATTAAACTGTTGCAACTAGTTGCTTATTTAGGCAGAACACATTTTATCTCTCCCTGTTTAAATTAGGGTTATTAATATTTATTGGGTCAGCTAAATATACAATTGCATAACGTACAGAGTTACCCAATGGTTGGGGCTTTTTTATTTAAGGAAAATAAGTTATACCTTCACTAGTCCTCTAACATTGTAGATTCATGTTCCCTACACACCAGTGTGTCAGGCAGGTGTAAGATGTATTGTGTCTCCAGAAGAGGAAAGTATTTCCATATTTCAAATCTGTGAAGTGTCATGGATGAGCAAACAAGAATAATCACTGCTGCACACATTTGTGTCAGACAACATTATTGATATATATTTCTGCTGCTGAAATCTTTATTTTTTTAATGTGCTAGATTATTAGATCATTCACAAAGCAAAGTACTTGAATTAATATCTAGTAAGCCAAAATAATTGTTACTGATGTTTCCTCTTAGAGGTCTGTTTGTGGGATTTTATAGTTCCTGAAATATAGCTCTAGTCAGAAAAAGGCCATATCAATTATTTCAAGGTATCTCTTAAGAAAATGAATTTACATATTATCATAAGAACAGCTGAACAGATTTATAAAGGATAGTTTTTAAGAGTAGGTTAGATGAAAAGGATTTTGAAATCTGAAGGCAACCATTTTGTTTCTATTAAAAACAAAGAAACACAGAAGGTTCCACTGGAGCAGCACAGAGGCTGAAATGAGCTTTTTGACTATAAAACAAACAAATAAACAAACAGAAGACCCAAACAATCATTTGCATGTCCCTGTTCAGAAATGCCTCCCAGCTGCATGTATTCCTATGGGACCTTCTTAGAATATGTGGAAGGGAAGAATTAATCAGTGTTTCATTTAGGTGCTTGCTTTGGACTTTATTGTTTATAAATAAACCAACCTATTTGTTTGTTTATTCCTTAGTATACTGTGCCTTAGAGCAAAACCTGATAAAATGTATTAGAAATTAAGTATATATGTTTCTATTAATGCTAAACATATTTTATAGCAGTTATTAAATCAATTAAGATTTAGTAGATAACTGTCTCAGGCAGAAAAATTTGTGGCATGGTTTAATAATCCTATACTAAATCATGCAATTCCATTAAATTATGTAGAAAATGAACATGAGGAAGAGAGTCAGCAGAGCAGAATGTAAAATTTTTCTGCACATACATTAAAATCCAAGAGTAAAATTTTTTGGTGTTTAAATGAAATAATAGGATTACTATTCAGAGGCCATTTTTCATTACAATGTTACACATGTTAATACCTACTGTACACGGATTAGAGGTGTTCCGTTGTGTAAAGAAGATAAAAATCCTGCTGGTTGAGGATTTAAAAAAAAACATCTGTCATGCATATAAGACACAGACTATGAGTCCATAATAATATGCATTGCCATGAAAATGTTGTAACAGCTGTGAGGAGTTGTGCTGCCAGTTTGCCAAATGAAAAACAAAACCTATTTCAAAGCACAGAAGACTGGAAAATAGAGCAGGCTCTAGCACGCAGTATGCATCACATTTTATACTTGGATTGGTCAAATGGATATTTGGTCTTACTTCATACAAGTGTCACTGAATTAAGATTTCTGAAGCAGTGAAAAGAAGGAATAGTAGTCAAGTAGACATAAACTCACAAGTAAGAATACTCAATATTCATTTCCTACAAAATTACTAATAAGTGCATATGCTGATTTACAGCAGCAGGAAAGGTGCTGAATTTTTATTACACCTTTTCCTCTCAAAAATTTCTTTGGACATAGATGGAAATTTATAATTCTGCTTTGCTTCTGTAAACATCATTTAATATTGTAATCACAGATTATTGCCTCTTTTTTCTGTTACTGTTTTTACCTTTAGAGGTCAAAATATCTCAATTAAGTTAGAAGTATTGTAGAAAATTGTCTGGTATCATATTTTGCTGTGTTTCAAAATAAAGAGTAACAGTATGAAATACTCATCTTAAATACCTTAAGAGAAAGATAAAGCAAGAATGCAGGAAATCCAAATAAATGCCCCAAATAAACAATACCACACTATCACTATAACTGAAATATCCCATTGGGATGTAATTGTCCCCTAATGACTGCAACAGGGTGCAAAATTTTAGCTTGAATTTCAAGTAAGAGGGACATTCATCCCTAAATATTAGACTGAGGCCATCCTTTTTTCGTGCAGCATCCAAAGTAATGCAACATCACTTATGGAACATCAGCCACTATCCATGGAGGTTCAGACTGCTGATGAATGACAGCAAGTCCAACAACTGCTTTTTCTCATCTACCAGGTAGAATCAACTGTCCCAGTCTTAAATTTCATCTTTTACTTTCATTAAAGAAGTTGACTTTTAAGCTGCAGTACAGTTTTTTAATGTCTCCAGTATAAAAATGTAAGCAGAGCATTTATTCAATAGCTAAAAACTTTTATTTATAATTAGTCTTTTCCCACCTAGTTTGTGCCTATCGAGGTCACTACAACTGGTAACTTGTGGAGAGATAACACTTCTCTAGTGCTATTCATTTAATAGAGCAGGGGGAAGAATGGAGAAAAGAGTGAGGGGGAAGACATCTGCATTAAACTTTGCAATAAAACAGAATTAGGATTTGCCTTGTTTAGAAATATTGTTCTGTGCTTATTTAATTAGAGACAGTATTATACTGCACAAGCAGGCAAAAAATTGAAGTTACAGCAGCCTACCTTCATCACTGCCTATTCTAATTTGGGGATTTATTTTCACCTCTGTCAATGAGTTTTTATTCCAAATTTTGGGGTTTCACCAATATGGAGCACTGTTACAACCAGTTTATTCAGCGCTGAAAGCCATTTGGAGAAGAAATGTAAATGAAATGTCATCTCATAAGAGGTGACATAATAATGAAGCAGTCCTTTTGCACCCAAGGACTTCACATTGCCATACAAACATCATTTCCTTCATTTGAATATCTCTTTCTGTGATTGCCAAATCAGCAGGCTAAAATCTTATAATCCAAAAAGCCAGTTTTCCCTGTACCATAGATCAGTCACCTTTCACCAAAACAGAATTAGAACAAAGAGACAAATTACCAGCTTGGCAAAAGGGCGTGTACAAAAACTATTAAACAGCTCAGGATGATTAAAACACAGGTTTTAAGGGTAGTCTTGTGTCATTCTTGTTACAGAGCTCAGGAGTGATAATAGCATTGTCCAATTGCTAAATTCTGTTAGAGGAATTCCTGTGCTACACAGGTAAGTCCCCAAATACAACTTCTTTGAAATAGTCTTTTGAGCTACATGGCCAAAATGTCCCTGTGTGTGGTCTTCCACGACTGAACGTAGACAGCACCATTCTTAAAGCACAGAATGCTACTTGGATAGCCATGAGGAGCAAACACAGAAGTAGCAAAAAAAAAACCCCAAGAAAAACCCCACCAAAAACTGTATTAACTACAAATGTCCAGATATATACATCATTGAAAATATGGAAATGCGAAAAGTGTGATCATTAGATTTCTTATTTTGCCAAGATGAACTGTTAAGAAATACGCACACATATACATATATATGCATATATATATAAAAGCATATAAATATAAGCATGAATGTATGTAGAATGAAAGGGAACTCTGGAGGTCTCAAATCTGTGAAGTTCTGAAGTGGATGTGGTTTCTCTGGCTTCATCCAGCCCAGCTTAGAACAGGTTAATGGGTGGAGAGTTCAGAGTCTCTCTAGGCAGCAGGTCTGGCCTTATGTTCTTAACCACTCTGAATCTACAGACAAGTATTTATTATTCATCTGTTATTGAAGTATAACACCCTCGTGGTAAAGAAAAACAGTCAATGTTGTCACAGGTATTTGCTTTGTTCTGCATTGTTTATTTATATAGAGAGTATATATTTATTTATATACTTAACTCCCTGTGATACAAACTGAAGAAACTAATAGACATTATGTAGGAAAATCTTTCTTTCTATACTTAAGAGTGGAAGGATTTGACCACATGAGATTGTACTGATATTTCCCCAGGTACTGACAAGAGTGAAAGCTTTGTAATCAGTTCTTTTTATCTAGCACTGTATAATACCACACTCATTGCAAAACTGGTCTCCAGTATCGCAAGGGCACCTTGACATTCATGTTACTCTGAGCTAAAGAAGTCCCTGCATTATACTAGCTGCAATCTGCAGCAATAGTCCAGATATATATACACACAAAAAAGTCTGGGACACTCTAATCTGGATTCACATTCTTGGCTTAAATGGAGGCTATTTTTATTCAAACTGCCCATCAGTCTATTTGTGTGCAAATTAAAAGAAAACAGAAATAAAGGAGAATAATTAAAACCAAACCCAGAACAGTTATATAAAATACAGTTTGGGGGGTTAAATATGGTCTTGATCCAGAAAACTTGGAGTTTGCATGGTCTTTTTGAAGGAGCAGAGTGGAAATTTATCTACACATTATCAATGTGTAGGTGTCTGAAGACCATGATGAAAGGGAATTTATTTTTAAAACATGTTGTCAAAACTGGCATATGCAATTTGATCAAGGACTATTTAATTACAAAACCTTATGACATATACTAGTACAAAAATATCCATTAGAGTGATATTATCCCCTTCTTAATTCATCAGGACAGCAAGAGTTTTTGCCTAAAGCTTTCTGAATAGCTTCCACTACAAAGTTAATCATGTTTATCATCTATTTCAGAATTAGTTGTATTATATTGTAACACAAATGTTTTCAAAATATTTTGGAAAGCATTTCAAAAGACAAACTTAATCCAATTCTGTCTGCCAGAATATCCACATACTGAACCTTGAAAAACCACATTACTGCATGAGTCAGGTTTCTCTCATCCTTTCACCTAATTTTGTTCTCTGATTTTTATGCCAGTTATAAATGTAGAAATATTTAAAGTCAGTGCAATGCTTGATGGAAATTTAGTTTTCTATTCTAGTAGATTCCATGATTTAAGTCTTTTCTTTTATACACACACAGAGTAAAGCAAATTCTTCACATAAACACACTCTAGTTTTGATATTAATGCAAGATATACTTAATGACTGAAAGAGTCTGAGTACCCTATCACTGATTTTTTTTTCTCCTTGTGACTAGAAAAGGGCATTCAGAAGTGTCAAGACCAAATGGTTCTTTTTGCTTTTTCTCTCAAGCAGTTGCAGAATTACACGAGAAGAAAAAAAAATGAGAGTGTTATGTTGAGAAATGGGCATGTTTGTGCATGAAGTTCAAACAAAATATGCTGGCAACACAGAACAAAGTTCACCGGCTAATTCCAAATACATTCTTTGGGTAATTTTTCAGAGGGCAGTGATCACAGAGTTAGCATAATAAAGGCTCTTTCAATAAGTAAACTTCTGAAGGAACTAAAAATTCCCTTCTCTTGAAACATAGATGTAATGCCAAGCCCCTGCCAGCACACCGCCTTTCGGTGTGTCTGCTATGTTCTGTATGCTTGCTACTCTGCTCCATAAGTTCTCCTGACCTGCCTTTTTTCTGTTTGTTTGTGTCTCCTGTGTAATATTTTTCATCTCCATGTAATGCCTTGGAGAAAAGAGGGTCATCTACTCTGTCAGGCTGCATCCTGATTCCTGCTACAGTTCCTTTGAATAACAAGGATTCTCCTCATACCCCACTTCTGAAGCGCAAGTCATATGCAGATAATTTTGAGCTGGTGGAGTGCTCTCATTACATTTCCAGGTCTACAGGTGTGGCCTGGGAAGTGAATGTATCTGGCACTGCCAGGATTGAGATATGCAATTTAGGTTAACCCCCATGAAGACCACAGAAAAAACTAATCTAATGCAGAGCCCCAAAAGGAGAAGGAAGCTTGGACACATCCTCAAATGGTAAGCCACCACCATAAAAATTAGAGAATGTGACTGATGCCATCAGGATTCAGTCCCACTGGAAGTTTTGATATTACAAAAAAATTTAGAGTTAGGCTGGGAGAGGTATATCAGAATATGTAAATATATGCTAACAGAGTTTATTCTGGTACTAAACTGGAAGGAATAATACATGGAAACATGTATGTAATTAAACAGTCACCCTCATATCAGGACGACCATGAATTGATCTACCACGTACCTTTGATGTGGTCTACCTGCCTATACCATGCAGCTATTTTCTAGATGACAATCTACACATCATCGAGAATTCAAACTTTCCTCTATTTTTTGAGTGTTTTCCTCTATTTTTGAGTATTTTTGCATAATTTTTTTATATAGGCGAAAAATACAGTTTCTTAGGTCTTCCTGCTTTAATCCATTCAATAATAGACCTAAAAAAGAGTATCTAGTGGTATAGATCCACTGTACATCTACAAAGAAAATTTAAAGCCAAAACACATACACAAGAGATGGAGAATAACTCTACAAAATGCTTTTCAGTAATACTCCATAGAATAGCCACAAAAAGCATTAAGTATAGAGATGGGCAAACACAGCTGTGGATTCTTCTGTGATCCTGTATCAAGGGCTGTTCTGTGGATAATCCTTTTAGAAATGCTCTTTGGCCTGAGCTAGCGTGTGCCAAGCTTCTGCATCAATCATGACATTCTGCCTTGCCCAGATAGAAGCCAGTCAACAGCTAATGTGATTACATGGCCAGGACAGTTTTTAACAGGAAAATGGTTTAGAAACTTGCAATTGGATTTGAACTGATAATTCCTTGATTGAAAGGTAGCTTTTCATGCACTGATGCTGAATGACTATTTCTAGAAATGGATACAGGGGACAAAAGTAAAAAATGTCGAGTTTTCTCTTTTTTTTTTTTTTTTTTTCCTAAAGGCTTCAGTTTAAGAAAGTGTTTGTCACTTGGTTTAGAAGTCATTTAGAAGTCAAACACTTCTCCGAATATAGAGATCCATTTGGATGCACTGGACATATCATCAAGATATTTACTGTAAATAAGCTGTGAGCTTTGCAATCCACATTGCAGCTCTATTAAAACAGTCAAAAATATCCATGAAAGTGTAATTATGGTATAGTGAAGATTGTCCTATTTGCAGTTGAAAATTGCTTATTAACTACATGTGAAAATTTAAAGTATTATATCCTAGAAGTTCTGTTCTATTTCATTTTAGCAGGATTAATTTTATCTCAGTAGCCAAAATTCATTACTTTAGACTACAGGCTGAATGCAAATCCCACTAATGGGCTAATTGTTCCATTTCATTCAAGCGAACAGCAACTTACCAAACATCAACTTGTTGATTGATTTCCCTGCCACCTATATTTTTTCTGAGTTTACTATGGAAAGACAGGAAGCAGACCATGAAACCTGAAAGTTTTGCCTTCTGAATACAAGGGCCAATCCCAGCATCAAGTTTTAACTGCCTCAGTCATCCAGCACCAAGTGCAAACTCTGCTTTAGTATGAGCATTTAGACGGCACTGTAAATCCAGAAGATGCAGTATGAAGATGACCCAAGTAGAAACAAACAGCACTTTAAATGGAAAATCTTGGAATTTTTCCTGGGTCATCTTACTTACTAAATTAGCAGTTAGCAAGTGCTTGATAATTTCAGTTAATCAATATTTATTTTTTTTTTAATCTCTCTGCAGTTGTGAGCACCTGCATTTTACCCACATTTCTAGCCATCAGAACCTCTTAGTGAGTTAGCTGGCTGCCTGTAGTCTGAGGAGCTTTAGCGAATGCAGGAGTCCTTACAGGAACTTAGGCTGACACTTGGTAAACTCTCAGTAAATCTAGGCTATGGAAAAACATTGGGGCTTCTCTGCAACATGATACATAGAGGAAATCCCTCTTATTGGGTTCCAATCCTGTCTAAGGTTGCATTTGTCTGTTGGTCCTTCATCACTGGAGAAAACTAGAGCTGTTTTTCTACGGTGGCTTTCTATCTAGTGGACATCTCTTCATTCCTTGCTCTGCTACTAATATTAATACTTCTTTCTACGACGAGTTTGGGACCGGTATCTTTTTTCCTACATTTTTATGTAGGGTTTTTAATACTATTTATTAGGTTCTTCTTTTTTTAAATATTAAACTGAGTTTATTGTTGGCAAATAGGCTGGATTTTTGCATTAAAAACTGATATACTCATCATCCTTTTTTTGGAATAATTTATTAACACAAACTCCAAGAGTACCTTAAAAAAACTCAAAACCATACTTCTTATGAACGTACCACATCTACATCCAGAAATGCTGATCACTCTCCTTACAATCTCATTAGTATATCTGAGCCATCTGCAGTGCCAAAGTAATGTATGACCAAAGATTCAGCCAAAAGCATGTCAGCTCTAAGTGTTTTTGTTGATTTGCATCAGACCTCAGACTATGTTCAAACACGACTGATAAAAACAGGTTACCTCTTCGTAAGGAGGGGAAGGTAGCAGCAATGTACGAGACTTTTCTTCCCAGAATGTCGCTGGATGTTGCCTCGAGATAATAATGGGAGAAATGCGGGCTCAAACTGACCAGGGTGGGTGAGTAGTGTTTAAGGGTGGGATGCATCAGATTAAACTTCATCAAGCATTTCAAAGGGCTGGTTCACATCCAAGAACTTGATTCTCAATTTTGAGCTGTGCCAAAACAAAACAGGGACCTAAAAATAAGACTCTGCATTGTGTCTACCATGATCTCCCTTGTTCTACTTTTTCCCAAATAAAATTGCGATGATGAAATCCACCAAGAAGCAGGGAAAATGAAGGAGTTTTTTAAGACCCTTTCCCAATGAACAAAGAGGTAATTCTAACGAGAAAGGGTAAGGCAGACAGCTGATTTACAATCCACATAAACCAGAGGAAGAAAGAAAATAAGTCAAATCCATCTATCCTCCCGGCTTTCATAATTTGTTAACTAAAAAAAAAAAACAAACCCAAAACAAACAAAAAAACCTCCTCTATCCAAATTAGGTTGGCTACTAAGGATACCTGTTCCCTAGTTCATTTTAATTATTTTTATTTTGTTAATTAATTTTGAGAATATTAACATTAGCTTTAATGTTGAGGTTCCTACTTCTTTGTAATCAGATTAAGTGATTCCAATGTCTTTCATGTGTTTTCTAGTTCTCCTTTCAACTGCTTTCATAACTCTTGCTTCTATTTATATTTCTCCTACCACAAAGCCAATGTCAGTAAGACACTTCTCTTCTTGCTCATAATAAATGTTAAATATGCTATTTTTGGAAAGAGGCTCAGCACCACTTGTGCTGACTAATTGTTTTTATTTCTTTCATCTTGTCTTCCATTTTCCATCTCTTTTATTTTCCATTAACCCCTTACATTCTCTGGATGGACATCTAGTGGAGCCAGGCTATCATGGTGCTGACAGCTCCTTAACAATAGCCAGAGATGCTGGAGTATTCCTGTGTCACAGGCTGCGAAAAACATCCCCACATTCTTGATATGGTCACATTCACAGATAACCTGTGATGAGTCCCATGTTTTCCTTCCCCACTGCTTGTTCCAGCATAATTGAGCAACGGCAGCAGGGAGACATTTTTTCTCTTAGCACTCATCAAGATGTAATAACAGGGTTCCTATTGTTAGGCAGGCAAGCCTTGCTTTTGTTGGCACCAGTAAGAGTTTCAATGTAAACATTGGCCTCAAAAGACAACATACTCACAGTTAAGAGAATACAAAAATGTCTAATAGTAACAACATATCTTAATTTTTAATTCCGTCACATGACTCTGAGATTGCCAATATTTTAAGTCATAAATTTAACGCCACCATTTAAGTTAGAGCAATCCTATAAAAGACACGGGCATCAGAATACAAAGCGGTTTTCTCACTTGTGAAGCTTGTTTAAAGTTAACAGTAAAAACAGCCAGAGCCTTGTCACAAAGAAACGGATGTAAAAATAAAGGTCAGGAACCTGGCTCTCTCTGCCTCTGCCTTGGCCAGAAGAACCAGTCCAGCAAAGACATGGAAGCAGCTCACTTTGTGCTCCCTCAAAGGATAAAGGGACAGAAAGGGTGACATTGACATGTCACATGTAACAAAATACAGTGCCTCTTGTTCTTTGGTATCAGCTATCAGACCTCATTTTATTTTACTCCAGGCCTGCAAGTGTACAAAACACTCCAGGAGCTCCTAGTCTAAAATTCCTCTCAGCTTGGTATATGCTGTCCCTGCTCCACTTGTAAAGAACAGATCTCAATAAAAGAGATTAGCATGATTTATATCTAACTATTAGGTGTTGTTTGATAGTGTAAGTCTGCCTATTATATTTTCTGCAGGACAGATAATTTTAGGGGTAGTCGGAGGTGAGAGTAAGCTTTGGTATACTGGCCTTCTCTCTACTGGTTCTCAGAAAATGAATGGAATGAAAATGTCACTTTGTATTTGGTCACTAGTATTGTTTTGATCCACCAGGGTAAAATTATACCACAGTGAAATGCAAAGTCAGAAATAAATTTAAAAAGCAGTTCTAAAATGTCAAACTTCTACACCTAACACCAGTTAATTAGACCCATGCTCAGACACGTAACAAATCTGATCACCAGTTACTAAGGTCACAGGACCTTCACTGAGCCAAGTGTCTGATTTCGCAGATTTTGGTTCTGGTTTCCAGAGCACTGTCCAAATGTAAAGAAGGTTTTCTAAATATTACTTAGTTTATTAAAAAAGTCATCAGTGGCCTAACAATAATTAGCCACAAGATCCACAATATCATTAGTACCAGAGAGACTGATCATAATGATATTCATTTTTCTATTGTTCACATAAAGCCAAGGGTGATGACTGCCAGATCCTATCTACTTTGCTTAAGTCTCACCACCAGGGAAAGTTTATAATATGATTACAGACCTGAGCACATTGCTGCATTATGTCAGATGCTTTTTTTTAAACTGCCATCTTCCATATTCACGATTTATATTTAAAATGCCTCTAGTCCCAGTGTTGTAAAACATAAAATGACTGTGGAATCAATGCAGCAATCTCTCTCCGAGTTTACAGCCCGGAACAATGGCTTGAAATAGCATAAATTGCCTTGTACTTCCTGGCAGGATGTTACTGCTGAAGTCTGGTGACAATTCTCTTAGCATCAATTATTCCACTACTGATTCCACCATGTCACAACTAGGTAATGACCCACACTACATGTACCTGCAGCTTTTGGCAAATGTTTGCTGTGTGAGTTTAAAGATATTTACTGCATTTCACGGCTCCTGCCATACAATTGGAACACAATTTGTGTGAGAAGGCACCGCGTACCTGTTATATCTAAATTGTCAGCGATATCCATGTGATTATACTGCACCAGAAGAGGTTACTGCTGGGTCCAAAGGGACACCACATAAATCTTCCTCACCTCCCAGAAAACTTTCCAGCTTTCTAATACAGAGTGAATACTGCAGCATACAGTGAATGTGCCATAGTCATCTTTCTGTTTTCTGACAAATTTATGACCATGCTTTCCTCAAGAACAGTTGAATAGGTTACTCTATGCCAGTGGGAGAAAAAAAAAAAGCCAGAAATAGTATTATTTACTAAAAACAGAAGCTGCCACCTTCCTGAAAATAATTTCGTTTCATTTGTTTAATATAAGGAAAAGAGGGGGAAAGGAGGGAGCAAGCAATGTAGAATAAACTGTACCCTGCCCTCTGAAAACAGCATTTGGCACAGACAACTCACTAACCATTTCTTAGTAGGGATAATTAGCAAGTCAACTTCTGTCTGTTTATTGGTTTTTCCTGTTCAGTTGTATTTGCTATCATGGTACTTTCAATCACTTTCTTTCTTCCCACACAGTAAATCTACCAGTAGATGAATTATTCTGCCACTACTTAATTTTTTTTTTTTCCTGTCCACAGGGTTTAGATGTAGCTATTTTTGTAACATGAGTGAAATTGCATTACATGGAGTATTTTTGATCATTCGCCGTGTCACATCCTTTGCAACCCTAATACTTGTGTTTGGTACATTGAACAAAGTAGTTTACAAGCTAAATATAGTCACCACAAATGAAGTACAAGTCCATGATGAGAGCAGACTTCTGGGATTACAGTTACAGTCCCAGGGTAGCAGCATTCCCAGAGGGCAGAGAGATGTTCAGATGAAAGAGGAAGGCAATAAGCCTTGGAGAGGACGGCTTTACACATCTTCCAGAGGAAAGTTGTGTTGTTTTTTTTTTTTTGCTAGGCTGTGTTTCTGATTTACCTGTATTGTCACAACTGCTCCAAGGACATGTCATGACAGATTTTCCCCAGTTGTGTACACAAGAAATGTTCAGGAAAAAGTAATCTTGCATTCTGCAAATGTTGAGGCCTCCAAATATCAGACAAGCTCTTCTATTCCCCTTCTCCATGAGACACTGTCTTTTCACTAGGTTTCTTTCATTTTATTTTCCTCATTTAAGGAAATTCTTAAGGAAATTTTCATTAATTTCTGCTACCTCTCCCCTCAATCAACTATATTTTTTTTCTTTTATTTTTTTTCCTTTCCTTTTTAACTGAGGGGGTATCATGAGGGACTTTTTCCCCTAAACGTACGAATAGATTGCTTCTCACTTCCATGATGCTAGGAGGTCAGATCAAGGAAAAATAAAGGGTGAAGAACACAATTGAATCAAAAAGACCTGCTTTGCATTCATGAAGTGCTTATGAGAATAAAACTTTTCCACTGATTGTCTAGTTACAATCAAGATGTACATCTCAAGTGCAACTAGTAAAAACTCTGTGACTACAGCAATATAGCTGCAAGAACAATACAAATCAGGCAGTAAGGCAAAATTACTCTGCCAGACAAAGTGCTCTGGTGAAACTTGAATGAGAAAGCAGCTTTTAAAAACGAAGTTTCCTCTTCAGCATAAAAAAACCCCAACAGTTAGATTGCAGAGAGATATTTATCCGTGATAGTTCATACTTTTCCCTGGCAATTTTAGACTGCTGAATCTAAGGTCAAAGCAAAGAATAGCCCAGACCAGAAGAACTCAATGAACAAAATCAAGTTCTCAGAAAAGACTAAGCAATTAGATTAAGGTCACCTCTCCCATCTTGATTCAGTCTCCCACTATATCATCTGCAATAGCATGGTTGTTGTTGCATGTTCATTATTCTTTGGCTACATACAATGAATAATTGCAGTACATTGGCTAGATGGTGTTTATTTAATAGTGAGCAAGGCAGTAATTTTTCAAAACCTCCAGCTGCAGTTAAAATTAAACTTAAGGCACTGTGATGACCATCGTCTCCGTTACAAGAGCAGACCCATGGGACCAGGTCCTGGATCATGCAAATAATGGTAATACTTTAGCATAAGACACAAGCCTCTGCTTGGCCTTTCTTAACTTCGAGTACTTGGAAATTTTGCATTTCCTTAATGTATCCTTCTCCATGTGTATTTTCTAAAATGTAAACTGAAGCTACACAAAATAAAACATAAAGTGTTGCATCATGGTGATGGTCTCTATAGGTCATCAGTAGAATGTTGATGACATTCGATGTGTGTCTATTTTGACCCTAATTTCTGAAGAGGAGCATGTGACTGTGGTCACAAAGCTTTTTGCACTCTTTACCCACTACTTTCCTTCTTCTCCAGTTTTTTCCACACCAGGTTTTTTCCCATGAGTTATCTGGTTTTTTCTTCTCAATTCTTCTCGACTCCGTAACGATGATTTCACTCTTTCGGCATCTCACTCTCGGTTTGTCCATTTTGTCTCAATACTTCCCTAATAACCTGATTTGTCCCTGATGATCCTGGCTGACAAGATTGGGTTCCTCCCTGTCCTGGCCCAGGTCTGCTGAGCTCAATATCACAGTCTCCTCCTTTGCTTCCCACTGACAGTCCAGGAGTTTCCCCCTCTGTACCTGAGGCAGGAAGTCAAAGAGAGATTTTCATAAAACTAACCTCTGCTTCAGAGAAGAGGCCTAATACAGAAGCTCTCTCTCTCTCTATGAACTCTACAGAATTTTAAAACTAAATGGCTTTTTATCTTGCAAGCCTAATTTTAGCTGGTAAATGAATCATCTATAGTGCCTGGGAAATGACAGCAATAATGGGAGTTCCCTTATTTATCCTGTGATAGAATCTTAAGTTTTTTACTGATGAAATCTTGGTAATCTACCCAGTGGCTGTATATGGCAGTCCTTCAAAACCTAAAAAGGCTTGATTTTGAAAGCGACAGCAAAAGATGAGGGAAACTTAGCACAGTGCACTATTTCTACTTTCATAAGAAAATGTTCAAAAAGGAACATTCTGAATATTGCTATTGTATCTAAACCATCAGCCATACATATAGGTTGAGTGCCTATAAGAAATAAATTTTACAGCATTTTAAGGATACATCTCTTCTTATTACTTTTACACCCTACTACTAATGAATGTATTGCTTTTAAAACATATGTTATTTATCATAAAAACAAATATGTCTAATGTTTTCTTCTATATGACAGAAGTTAACGGGAAAACTATCTTAAATATGTATCTTAATGTGATCTTTCACAATATCTTATACTCTTATACAATAAGAGTACACTAATACATCAAATTCCATAAAGACCTCCACTCTGTGGAAGTATCATTTTCCATTTATTCAGAGGAAAGCACCAATTAGATCCTTGTAATAATTATAACACTAGCTATATGCTGGTGGCTTCCATTATACAAGTCTCTCTTGAGGGATGGCTTCTCCAAAATTCATGACTGATGTTTTTTGATTGGGAGATGTGAGCAAAATTTCTCACTGAAATATTTAATATAAAGAAGGTTCTAGGGTTCAGATTTTTCAAGCAGTTTCATGAAAGTCAGTCTCTCTTTGATATTTAAGGTGTGTGAGGTTTTTTATACAGAACATTATCTGATTACCAAAGGTATAATTTCATATGGATTTATTTATATTTAAATAAATTAACATTTATTTCTGTTAATTTCTGCATTTGTTCACACTGGTTCAAATAAGATTGATAATGTATGACTCATAAGAATAAATTTTATTTGAGTGAGTCATTTATAATTTGAATCTGAAAATAGGCACTCTAGTGGAAATTACCTAATTTTAAATTGTGAGCACCAATCTGAACTCACATAATTGTAAAAATTTTCAAATACCATGATGTAATTGAGCTATGAGATTTCATACTACACACTCAGTGTATTTCCCATCTGTTTACTTGGTTTCTGAAGGTCATACCCTATATCCCACGATTTAATATAAAAGCTGGGAAGAGGAAAGGAGGCATATAGCTCACTCATGCATTCCGCCACTACATCTTCCATGTACTGGAGCTAGTTTGTAGGTCCACTTTTAGTCACATCAATTTCATCAGGAGCTAAAATACTTTCCAAAGTCCAAGGTGTTACTGCTACTAATTTAACAAAAAAACAAAACCAACTGGAAATATTAGAATGGCGTAAGAACAGAAAAGTTACTGAGTTTATCTTCGTCTACTGAAGGAGGCGGGACCACTCTCAATAGAGGCTTTCCTACACTCTCTTTCAAAGCCTCTAATAATAGAAACACTATTTTTCCACTAGGAGGCTTGTTCCTGTTATTAATTATCAGTGTGTTTCGAATATGATCTTTTCCCATTTAACTTAAACCTCTCATGTTGCAAATTCAGTCAATGTTGTCCTTGTCCTCTGGTGGACATGGAAGATAGGTGAAAACCATGATGCAACAACCTGTATATACTGGAGGATTTATCCTTTAACAGTCTTATTTTTCTAAATTAACTCAGTATTTTCAAATTGTCCTCTGAGATCATACTGTGTAAATCTTTTGGCATTTCTAGCTCTACTCTGAATTTCTTCTAACTTGCCTACATCATTAACAGAGAATAATACCTAAAAGTAGACACATTATTTTAGCTGAAGACTCACCATATCTGGAAAAAGCAGAAAAACTACTATCTGTATTATGTGCAACACAGCTGCTAATACCTCCTAGAATGAAATTTGCTTTTTCTTTAACCACATCAAACTATTGATTTACATTTATTATGTTGCTGTGTGCAGTCTCTTCAAAATGATTTTCTGCAATTCTTCTGCCTAAAGAGTGATTCCCCATTTTGTCTTTGTTGGTTTTGTTGGTTTGGGGTTGGGGTTTTTTTGATCCTCTAGTGCCTTACTATGCATTTTTCTTTACTGGATTTCATCTAACTGATTTCAGACAATTTCTCTAATTTATCATATTCATTAACTTCTCTTTTTTTTTTTTTTTTGTATTGAGATATTTTGCTGTTGCACAATTTAATGAATTCCTTAATTAAAAGTTATAGCTTTTGACCTTGATAGTTATCCTTCTTTAATTCTATCTTCCCATGAGACCCTACTTAACAACACTTTGAATTTACTAAGTCTCCCTTGCTGAAATATACTTCCGTCTTTATCCTCCTCTTCCATACATTCAGACTCTTCCTAGAATCTGAAGTACATCATAATTATTTACATCAACATGTCTTGTGTCTTTAGATTTTAAAGTGGTATTGTCTGGCTAGTTTGAATCACACCTAAAACTACTAGTACCAACCATTTATTCAAATAAAAATATTGTGTCCATCTGACTAGTTATTATTCCTTGTGCGAAAAGCAAAATTACTCTTTCAAAGATACAAGCTTAATTAAAACCATCTCCTACAACCCTGCTATTTTGATGCATTACATAGCTACACAAAAATAGCCTCATCCACACCTACTCCTTCTGTTTGGCAGTTTATAGTATATCCTTACCATTAAATTAACCTTATTTTTTTTCCTTTCATCTTCACCCAAGTATCCAACCACACTGCCTCCTCCTGAACTTCAGAGCAGGTATGTGTACATTCTTGCTCCACAGAGCAACAGTTCCCTGTGTTTTTCCTTCAGCACGGGCAGGGTTTCGCCCTATATTTAAACTAGACAAGAGCACTGTAACTATTTCACATAAACTTGCCCGGGAGTTTTTCAGGGAAAACAAAGAATAACCTGTTGTAGTGACCTGCCTGTGTTCCAGCCCAAGAACAGTGCAAGCTGGAAGTGCATGTAAGGAGAAGCTGGCTGAGCATGGATTAAAATGGATGAACATAAAAAAGGAGTATTTTATTAACACAACAAAAGGCCGCACAGCATAGCTGAGTGAGTAAACAAGAAAAATCTGTAACAGCCCTATAATTATCATGTAAATTGAGATTAATAATAGTAGAAATACTCGTCTCATGCTCTTCTAATCAACAAATAGTAGATTACAGGGTAATTAGTAGGGAATTTATATATGATTATTAGGCTCTAGATTACACAGTGACTAATTATAGTAGCAGTGTGAAGGCCTTCCATGCCAAGAACCATGGAATCTTCTGGCAAAAAGTACATAAAGGTGTAGCATGTCCTAGAATTGTATACATGATCAGACATGGATATTAATACAACATAATATTTATTCATTTTTCTAAAATAATTAAAAATAAGGCATCTAAATAGTTTAAATATTAATTAAATATTAAGTATTTTTAAAAAACACACAGTAATTTATCAGCACAAGATGTAGTATAAAATGCTATTAATGATTGAATGACTATGGTGATAAAAATATCTGCTTTATTTTTGTTAATTTGAAAAAAGGACAATTCAGAGAAAATTCTAAAGCCTAAGAAGTATGATGGACTCACGATATTTTTGTGACTGTCACTCCCAATTAGTTCCGATGAGCATTGTATAGGACAATCTCTGTCCATTCAAATGAAGTCACATCCTTACAAATTCAAGCCCAATGTGAATTCTTCCAAAAAATGCAAAGATAAAATGTATGAGATTTTCTAATTCAATCAAATATAGAACTAGCCTCCTATGTCCACACAGGAACAACAATAATATGATTTTCTTGTGCTGTAGAGTATGCAGCAGCTGTCTTGGCTGAAAATGACAGACACTAAGCATTAACAAAACTCAGACCTTAATTTAGGAGCCCAAAGTGAACTTTCAGTCTTAAGTATAGCAGCCTTAAAACCAATCCTCATAAGAAATTACCTAAAACCACTATTTTAGCATGAATATGTTATAACAAGGATAACTTATTTCCTGGAAAAGCCAGAAGAGTAGATAACTTCTGGGCATTGGAGGAGAACATTCGTACAACCACTGTCATACCCACTCCATTTATCAAGGTCTGCTTTCTACTGCAACCCAAAGCCGTAACAATGATCTTAAAAATCGATCAATACTCTGTAAGAAGCATGAAAAGAGAGCAAAAGAGGTAATGAAACACAGCATTCACTCAGCATAATATAATCAGAAGAATACAAAAGTTAAATGCTAGTAAAAAAAGTTAAGTTTGGGGTAAAGAACACCTAATTAGAAAAAGAGTGTAGAGCACTCTTGCAGCTGCCTAAACCAGCTTCGCTTTTAAGTTCTAGTTACAAATGCTAAACAAGATCAAAAGACTTGTTCTCAAGTGAACAACTTGACATAGCATGCTTCATTCTTATATTAATAACGACCTAGGAATCTGGTAGACAACATTAAACTGTCCAGCGCTGCTTAACCCTATGGAAGATGCGTCAGAAATTGTGCTTGAATTGTGCCTCAATTCTGCTTGTCAATTAGCAGTTCTCACAAACTGTGAAGAGCACTCATAGAATCAGGAAATATATCATCTGATCTGTGAATCTTCCATTACTCCAGGCAATAATTATTTCTGAAATTCTACAACTGCCTAATTCCTTTTGAGAGTTAACTTGAGAGGAGACCAGGCATGTACATTTCTTCCCCTGTGCAGTTCACAAGACTGGCTTTGTTGCCTCTCTGACATCATCCAGCCTCCTTAAGTTGGTACAAAAATGTCATAGTCAGAGGAATCCCACAGAAAAGAAGAAATAATTATTGAGTAATCCATTTACTAGCAGTAGTGATGCAGGGATCATAAAACAGGGCTGTTCTCAACATGAAAAGAAGACTAGGAAGCCTGAAGCTCTTTCTCTTAATTTTTCACACCTTCTCTGCAGGGCCTTTCTCCAGGGTCTTTTGCCAGACAAAGCTTAGTAGTGAGGTGACTCCAGTGTTGAGAAGAACACAGTGAGGCCAGAGGGGGAAATGGATAACTTGGGCTACAAGAAGCAGTTAAAGCAGCTGACTTTATAATAACTGACATCGCTAATAGCATACTCTGTCAGCATATTTCTACTCTTCAGCTGAATTTTTAATTAATATAATTTTAATTAAATAATTATTCAATTCACCCAGTACAACACAGAGGCAACATTGCTGCACTATCCATCATTGCACCACAGTTAAAAAGACCTGTCAGCTGGGTACTTGCATGTCTTTACTGCCTCCAAAATCTTGATTAAGTACGGATTCTCTTTCATACTTCACAGTAAAAAAGAATTCAAACTTTTTCCTTATTTTCTATCCTTTCTAGGAAGATCCAGCTGTTGTATGTACTTTACGCTCATTTGTCATCAATCATAGCAATAATTAATCAACCCATTAATCACACAAAGAGAATTTTTGCCAAACACATTTAAAAAAAAATAAGGGTTCAGTTGATAAAACACGTATGTGTGAAATGGATGAGGACAGAAAAGGACCAGGGCATATAAACGCTGTTAAATATTTATATTCTTGCTAAATAAGTAAAATATTGAATCTTCATTATACCAATAATTTTTAAATGCACATATGCATTACAAAAACCAATACAAATGATGCTACAGAAGGTGAAATAAATCTAAAACAGCAGAAGGAAAGACAGTTGTGAGTGGTAATGAATGAAATATGCCAGAAATTGTTAGGCTTTACAGAACTGAAAAATAGATAGAATGCAGAATAAGTAAGTTTGTAGGCTACTAAAAAACAAATAATGACAGGTCTGCAACAACATGCTTATATTCCAGAACAATTAAATAAATGAAAAATAGGGAGAAATATGGAGAAATAAAAATGCTAAATATGTCATGAGGAAGAACAAAACCTAACACAGTTAAATTCAGATGGTACCACAGTGTTTAGTCTTCAAACCAACAGCCACACTAGATTTCACTGATATGATACGATACGATATGATATGATATTGTATTGCTATAAATATTGACATGCAAGTGCCGAAGAAAAGAGATTGTTAAATATAGAAAAAATAGAGATGTGAAATAATGGGAGAAGGTTGAAAAATGTCAAAAACCCCACAGAAAGTATAATAGCACTTTGATAATAACTGTTGAGAAATTCATATGGGTATCTGTCCAACATTTGTGACTATGTGTTCCAAAGAAAGTCAGTAAAGAACAATGAATAATAAAAAGAAGTCAAGATTGGCAAGATCTTGAGTTAAATTTGGCTCTAATGAGATACTGCGGTAATAGCACTGCAACAAAACAAATAGATGTAAAAACGTCAGATTTCTTTTTTGACGACATGAAGACAGGCTCTTCCCAAATACTTTTGGCAATAAGGCAAAAACAAGAAGAAAAAATATTCCAACACCATGTCTGTGTTATAAAAGGTGGATAATGCGCCATAGGAATGCAAAAGAAATACGAATACCAAAGAAATCACTTGGAATGAAACCATGAAGTTTATTGGCAAGGACTGGAGTTTACAATTCAACTGTGAATGCAGTCCAAAGAATACTAGAAATCACTAAAACCAGGTTTCACTACATTAGTGTCTCTTCTGACTATTCCTATTAATTTTGGTGAACCAGATAATTTCCTAGGTACAACAACCAATTTCACAACCACTATAGATAAGCAAACACAAGGTGTTCCGTCTTTAAGAACACTGGATCTTAAAACCACCTTTAGGTTACATCTAGATTTAGAATACAGGTGTTCTGACTCCACTATATCCTGTAGTGAGTCAACGGCAAGGCACAGTTTGACAAAAATAGGTCTGTCAGGTCATTATCTTATGTACATCTCTCTGGGAGAGCTATTATTGTAAAAGTGCGGTGTCCTAAACCAAGGAACTGGTGAGGCTGGAAAAAGCTCTCCCTTTCTACAGCATCACTTTTTGGTCTGATGGCTTTGCCAGGTCTGTTCACTGTGTGGTTGCACAGCTGAGGGGACAAGTGGAAGGGGCTGAGGGAAAAAGAAACAATTAGCTGAGGACTGCTTAACTTGGCCTGAATCTCATTTTAACCCAATGGCTGAGGTGACAAGGCACCTGCATTTCCATCTTGACAATGTATACTAATAATTTGCCTATCAAAGGTAAATTCTTATCTTTGTCCACACCACACTTGCCCCTGCCTTTTCTGACCTCCACTCACTCATGGATGACTACCAGTTCCTTCCTCAGTGCACTGGAGTCTGTAACTTCAGTTTCAGTATGACATTAGTGTAGTTAGCAGTGCTAACTCTTTCTTCTTTTTATGCCACAGAAACAATCAAGTTCTTCAGGGAGAAACAGAGAGAATTTACACAGGGAAAATAAACAACCAGATAATTCACTTGCACTCACAAAAATGGATTTTTTTTTCAGAAAAATGTTTTCTATATGAAATAAATGTGTCTGTTTTCAAAACTCAGTGAAAAAATTCAATTTTCTATGAGATTTCTAAAAGATAAACAAAGATACATCATGGCATTTTCCATCATAATTATATACTTTTTTAAAAGTGGAACACACAACTCAAAGAGACACTTAAGTAATTAATATGTCTTCAGAAGAAAAATATTAGACCCTTAATAAATGTTTGGTGTAAATTTGAAACATTTTGTTTCAAACTAAAACATGTCAATATAAATTGTGATTTTAATCCAGTTTTTTAATTAGTTCTAATCTAGTTCTAACCTAGTTTTTAAATTTTCACTAGCATATAGATTCCCATAAAAGCTAGACATGAACACTTCTTTATTGTAATGATATAAAGTTTTGCTAAATAAAGACAAACAGAAATTAGCAGAAATATTTCTGTGGTGTATAGGAAAATAACTTGAAGGGCTCCAGAGGTCATATAGTTTTCCCCATCTTAAAATAATTCCCTACTTATTTATGAGGCTTCACCACAGAGCAGGTATTCTCACGGCCTTGACTGATTGTCACAGCTTCAGCAGAAACACTTCCTAGAATTGAGGTAGACCTTCATCTCACGCAAAGAATTTTTTTCAGGATATTTTTATCACTGCTGTTTTATTTTGAGATACCAGATGCATAATCGCTTCTTGTGTCAACTTACATTTTATCTGTAATAAGGGGGAACCCAGTTCTTTTAGATTACATCAACATGTGAGAAATAATAAAAAACATTTTAATTATTTGGGAGGCCTTAGCACAGAGATCTACATGTGTCAGTGATGTATTATTTGCGAGTCTCTTATTTCTGCACTGCACTGTAAGGTTCATTTGGGAAGAAATTAATTCATATTTTCAGTAAATCTATAAAACCACAAAAATATTCATTTCTAATATCATATTTGCTTGCATCAATAGATTGACTTTTGACACTTTTACTGCTTTGTGAAATCAAAATTTAGTACACCTCTGGAAAAGAATAAGTTGGGGTGCTGCAAAGGAAATTTTTCAGTTTGCAGCAATCCTGTGTCATGAGAACACCTTTTCCCTCTACTTAATCATTACTTACTGTCAGAAACCATCAGTGTGGTACTTTATTTCTATGAGATATTCCTTGCTCAGTGTGTATTTCATGCTTTTGGATTAGCAAAAAACCAATTTCACACCCAGTGAAATTAGTGTTACTTGTAATAAGAATATGCAGTTTGAAGCTTCATTCTGCTGAACTGGCCTGATTTGGTACAATAGGTTCCTAGAGAGCCGTACCTCTATTTTAAAAGGTTCAGTGAGATCAAAGGTGTTTTTTTTTTTCCTTCTTTCACTCTACTCTCACCACAACTGGAGAAAACATTAGAAGAGTTTCAATTTAGTAAAGCACTTACTGTTAAGTATGTGCTCAACGATTTGTTAGTCAACAAAGCACTGAAATATTCCTCTTGTTCCTACTGACTCCAAATCATATACAAGCTCAAACGGGAAATGCATATAATTGATTTCATAAAACAAGACCAAACTGAGAAAAAAACATTTTAAATGGTCTTATCCAAGAAAAGCTGCCATTTGATTCCATCAAAATTCATTAAGGATTTTTCCTTCTCAAAGTCCCTGAGTATGGCTGGGGAGATTAAATTGTCAACCTCTGAAACTGAACCTAAAGTTAAAACATTTCTCTCAAAAAACTTTGAACACGTATCAAAGTTGTCATGTTCAGCAAATAACTACTGATTTTAAGAAATAAAAATAATCTGTAATGTAACGAGATGAAGATATGCACTATTTGTAATATTGCAAAATAAATGCTATCAGTGCTTTTCAAATCATTTAGTGAAAAGCACTTCTCACTGAATCTAAGAAATAATATCACCAAGTATTTTCACATTTCTTCACAAATGTGCAAGTCATCTTTGGGCTTTTTTTTTTCACCATCAAATACTAAACACAAACCAATTTTAATAGAACAGCACACCACACTAGTAAAGATCTTGAATATTTATAATGAATGAAAAAGCTACCAGTGGTACGCTTTACTCCATCCCAAATAACAGAGTAGAAGAGTATTGAGTAAACCTGTAGAAACATTTGATGTCTCCATCATCCAATTTAGCCTCGTTACTCTACTGTCTCTAACACTGTCACAGTATGATTTTCACATTTTCAGCCTTTAAACTCCTAACTTCTAAAAATCTCATGCACGCCCCTTCATTAAATTCCTAACTCTTCTTATGTAACCATCCCTGGGGGCATAGGTTGGCGTGGTCAAATATTACCAGAGACAGAAAAATGAGGTTGTCTAGACTGAAGAGCACATGCTCATACAGAAACACCTCACCAGTGTTACAGTCACCTGTACCCTAAAACTTGTACCTTGGAATTTTTAGGGAAGCTTGGCATTTTTAGGGAAGCACTTTTATCTCTTCACTATTTCTTTATGAAATCCCTGTATCCTCTTACCCACATTTCTTTCTGAATTACAGTCATTTTCTTCTTTTCAATATTCCCCAAGTTCCAGTTGTTCAAATACAGATACTAAAACCAACTGATGAACCTAGCTAAATCATTGCTGAAGAACTTCAGGTTTCCCTCATTAATTTTAGAAACAGATTCATATAGTCATGGACTACCACATGTGCATTTATTACGCATTTCTCCTATGGAATTGGAAAACGACAGAACTGTCCAGGAAAGTCATGGCATGAGCCATGGTATGATCAAATCCACTTTTTGTCTTCAGCAGTTTCCATA
This sequence comes from Falcunculus frontatus, assembly GCA_013398115.1. Classification (NCBI taxonomy): domain Eukaryota; kingdom Metazoa; phylum Chordata; class Aves; order Passeriformes; genus Falcunculus; species Falcunculus frontatus. Next base: position 88,126 of record VZRV01005700.1, on the reverse strand, counting down.
GACTGGGTTTCTCAGTCCCCAGTCTGCTGTTCCCTGCACTAGAAGTTCAGAAGGAAGCTGAAAAAGGAAACCTTACCAACACTCTCCTTCAAAACATTTTCCCCAGGGCTCAGAAATCCTCAGCAGACCTACTCCTTAGCCATGCCACCTGGAAGCGCTGCCCCAACTCCCACTACCCTGCCCACCCCATATGGCACTCACTTTTCCAACAGGGAACTCCCTTTCTCCTTGGCCTATATGTCTGCTAATACTTATTATTTACATTTTTTAATTTTTCAAATATTTGATTTTCTTATAATGAATTTGGGTATTGTTTTTAATGGAGAATGTGAGAAATGTGAAGACATCTGGCAGAGTTTTCTATCCATTTTTGAGTAGTAACCTTTGCAACTGTACAAGTGTCATTGGGAGATATGAACCTTGTTGAAAGCAATGAGACTGCTTGGCTGTCTGATGAAAGAGTTTCCAAAAACAGAAAAAAAGAAACCCACAACATATAAACACGATTCTTATACTCATGAAAGCAGCACCACTGATAAAAAGGTTAAGGGAGTAAAGTATCTGAATAATAACAGCCACAAAAAAGGAGTAACCAAATAAAGATAAAAACCTTACCCCCCTGTTACAGGACCTATCAAGCAGTTAAATTCAGCCCAAATTAAAAACAGGGGTTTTGGGGGTTTTTTAATAAACATATATAGTCAGAGTTATTTTAGTAAAATAAATTGTATATATCTGTGTCTCTTTCATATGTGGGAAAGAGAAAGATGGAAACTAGAGGTGGAGGGAAACACCAACAAAGATCCTTTTCTGTGATCTGAGACTTCCCAAAATTATTTATTCTTTTACAAAATTAATACATAATTTTTAATCTATTATCTACTTGTCTCGATCATCAGTAAGTGCAAGATTCCTATTAATTTCCACTAGGTTGGAATCGGTATCTAAGCAAGCATTTTTTAATACTTGAAGTATGTCATTATTAACTAATCACAGCTAACAAACAAACAAACCAATCCCAAGTGTACGTACTTTACACCTGATGCAAAGCCTCTGTCACCACAGAAATATCCCTGTGACTATGAGTAGATGAATGGATGATGAAAAATAATTATGGCAAAAATAGACAAACACGTTGAGAAATTTTCCAAAACACTGGATATAATATTTGATAAAGTGAATTTATTAATGATGAGATGTGATTTCTAGATATACTAAGATCAAAGGAGAAAAAGAATGCTTGCATTATTTTTAGATTATTTAAATAATCTCTTCTTCCTAAATCAATATTTCCTCTGATTCAAGCCACTGTCTTCCTCATTCCCCTCAGACTTGCAAGGAACTGCATTGCCAGTGCATCGATTGACGCAGTAACCTATCCCCTGAAACACTAGCTAATAGCTTGAATTTGAACTGTTGGATTTTACATTTAATTAAATAATCCTAATTTCATCTGTATAAAATTTTTAAAATTACGTAAGTCTGAAACCTGAATAGAAGAATGACTGTGCACCAAATCTTGGCCTTCTAAAAGTTTTCATCCTTAATAAAACTATGAATGAGTGATCTATTCCATCTGTCTAAAGAAATGATCCATTGCCTTCCAACATACACAAAGTTGACTCAAAGGCCAGATATCAGCTGCTAAGTATAGCAGGAAAGTTATGTAATTAGTTGTTTTGCAAGATCAATGAACAGTTGGGCTGCTCATATGCTGCTGAACTCAGCTACATTCATATTCTGTATCGCCCAACATTCACAATGTTTAATATTTATGTTGACTACTTCACAGATTTTATACTACATTAAAGCAGTACACAATGGAAAAAAAGAAAATGTACCATAAAGTAGCAAAAAATGTGAGAACATTAAATTAATTCACATATGAAGCCCTTGAAGATAAATTGTCCTTCTTCTTCAGAAGTTATTATGACCAGTTATGTACTATATATGCCTGGGCATAACCTAGGGTTTGCACAGATCCATAATGATCATGGATTAAATTGACCCTTAACTCTTCCTAAATGCCACAATGCTTTTTTTTTTTTTTCGGCTGAAGTTCGTAGTTAAATGAGCATGACTCCTAAGAAATTTCATTTTATTCTATTTTCATTTTATATTTGAAATATGATTCCTTCTCAGTTTCATGCTTTTGGTTTATGCTCCTGTTCATAAACCACATAAGTGCATGTGTGACTTTAACCATGCACGTAAACATGTAAACTCAATGGCAGTTACTGAATCACTGCACCTTGTGAATAATTCCATTGGCTTTAACAGAATCTAGGCACTTGCTTAAAACTAACAAAACATAAATGGGTGTACTTTGTTTAATGAGTCTGCAACGACTCTCATATACTGAACAGTTCAAGAACTGAACTGTAAACACATAAATGAATCACAGTTATGTCACTTCATAATTGTTCAGCAAAACATATATTTGTTTAGCAGAAAAAGTTTGAATATTATACATAAATTTCATCTCATATGTTAGAGTACAAAAATGAATTTAAGAAATTTAAAACCTATTTCTTCACCTTCCGTAGTAATCAGATCGTAAGAGTATCAGTAGAAACGTTTTGAAGACATTTCTATCTGCTTTAGCCCATGCTTCTGTAAGTATATTAATTGACAACTGACAATAAAAGATAAAAGTATAAATTTGGCCAGCTTGAAGTGTTAAAGTGGTAAGCATAACATCACAGAATGAATTTAGACTTTATAGTATTTTAATTACATTAAGACCAGATAAGAATATATTATTTCACAGCAGAAGACACCAGTTACAAATAATAAATGCATAATTCGTGTTGCTCTATTCAATTTCTTTTCACAATTCAATTCCAATTTTAAATACGTAGCTATCATGCATGCAAGCTTTTTGTCTTCAATGAAAAAAAATAACAAGAATTGCTTACATTTAGCCATGGATATAAATATTTATAGAACACCTTTGTATACTATTTGTAAAACTTTGGGGGCCGTGATTTCATTTTTGTTTTAGAGATAAACTGCAAAGATTTGAAAAGATTTGCCTAACCTTGGAGTAAATAAGGGTAAGATTCTGCTTGGCTGATTTTAAGTGCTACAGAGGTAAGAGAGAATTACATTCTCATCTGGAATCAACCTGAGTTAAATCTAACTGCTTATTTCCTGACAGAGCTAGGTAAAGCAAGGAATCCAGAATACTGTCTAGCATCTGACAATATAAATGAGGTGCCCATCTCTTTCCTCTGATTTTATGGCCAGTTTCAACACCATTGTGAAGTGATTTAGTCATGCAGAGCATAAAATCGTTTAGGTTGGAAAAGATTTAAGAATGAAGGTATTTTTAAAAACCATTAACAGGAACCTCAGCTGCAGCCATATACATCTATGAAGCATTCAAAGCGCTGATTTTTTTTTTCAAGGGTCAGTGTGTGAAACAGCAAAGGCATAAGCAAATGAAAGTGGCAGATAAAACTGAACCAGTTTGATAGAAATACAGTCTGGCTCAGAATTCCCCACAGCTATAAGATTAGAGCACTAAATGCCCTGAAACCTTGTCCATGGCAAGGGTTTGGGGAAGTGATTTGGCCAGAAATCCTAATAACTTTACTTAATAAATGAATCCCTGAACTAATTCCTGAACTGGCTCACCAGGAAGCTACCTGAGTGTCAAAAGCAAAAGCAAGGGCGTGGGTGCTGATGCGAGAGAGGGAGGAGAACAACAGAACTGTGGCAGCCTGGATTCAGATCAGATTAAAATGAACCACACCTGAAGCCCACATAAATTGTGACATGGGGAAAATTGACGCTAAATCAATGCAGATATGATGGACTCTGAGGCCTGGCAACATTCTCACTTTGATGCCTGTGACTAGAGGAAGATTTTAGCTGTTTCTTTTTTCTCACCAAGTCCTTAGTCTTGGATACAAAGATACCAATATGAAACCAAATAAAATTTTTAAAATGTTGAATTAAAAGATTTATTCTGTTCATGCATTAGATGCGTATGTCTTGAAAAAAAAAAGGCATATGCAATTTCAATTTAAAAGGCTTTTAACTATTCTAAATACGGGAGAAAAAATGTTTTGTCACAGAAATTTTACATTTATCTAACTGAGAACTCCTTGTGGAGATAGCATAATTCCCTGAAGCTGGTAGCAACAGATAGGGCTTATTATTCTGTTTGACGACCCTGAATGCTATAAAGTTCACATAATGCATGTCTTGCTATGAAAAAAACCATTAATAAAGCTCAAACCAATTTACTCATTTGTGGAATTTATTATTTTACACTATTTTTTGCAGAAATGTGGTAAAATTTGTAAAAATACACTACAGCTGTATACCATAAATTGCATAAATAAATGTGAATTGAATTATGTTTAATTTATACAACTTTTGCAGAATTCCACAGAGCAATGTAGCAAACACGTCCTTTCATTGGCACAGTAAATATGGAGTGTTTGTGAAGTAGGAATGCAGAGTATGGGAGAATAGGTCCTACAATGACATTCAGTAACTTAAAGAAGGGAGGCTAGAATGAGAGCTCTTCTCATACTATTAAGATCAAAAATTCTGGATATCCCATTTTCTGGGCGACAGCTGTAACCAGCACACTACCCTGAGTATTCAAAATGAGATATGCCACTGTCAATGTACATAACTAGTTCTTTGGGGGAAAGAATGAACAAAAAGGTGTCCTAGTGCATTGCTACTTTATTCTACCTTTGAACTGAAGCAAATATCACTATCTGACTTCAAAGAGCTTGTCCAGCATGCTGGTGTTTCAGGGTCTTCTCTCAGCTTACATGGTGTTCCTATAACATTTTTTTGTAAACAATTGGCCACAACTTACTTTTCTGAGGGGAGCAGTTTTGCATGTATGTGAGATATACTTTCAGAATGCTTAACAGAACAAGTTCCTCAGCAAATGTAGGCAAAGCAACATCTTGTTTCCAGATCTCAATCTAGTTTTGGCAGAAGCTAGGCACAAACTTGCTCAGACTGGGCAGAAGTCTAGACACCCTAGTAACAGCATTTCCATGTTTGAACTGGCTACACCAATGCATTTCTGAAGCAAGGAATCAACTCAGCAAGACTCATCAGAAACACGGTTTTGGATGCAGGCAACTATGTTATATTCTTTGTGTTTAAATTCTCATTTGGATACAGCGACTATACTCATCATAATTTAAATGCTTTAAAAAAAACATTAAACATAATCATATCCAAATAAAAGTGTGACAGTTGCTTTATGAATGTGTAGATACATTGGCACGGTGTGTGATTGCTCATTATACAAATGGGCTTATTTCCATACTATGAAGGAACTGCTTCAGATGGGTGGAATAATTTCCCTCTTCCTTTGTCACAGGCCGGGATTTTTTGCACGAAAGGGCGCTGGTTTACATCATAGGACTTGCCTGATCATGAACTTCTTTAGCAAAACAAAACAAATGAAAAACACATACCAGTACTAATTATCTTTACTAGTTATTCTTCCTCCTCAGAGCAGTCCCACGTTTTTAGGCACTGTATGTAATGTGACTAAAGGAGATGATACGGAGCTATTTATTAGTAACAACCACCACTGAAGGACTTCTCCATTTCCTCCCTACAGGTTTGAACAGGTTCTCCAGCAAATTTGTATTAGTAGTTTTACTATGATGGTGATGGTAAAGATATACTTTAACAAGATTTGTAAGGAAAATGATATATTTGCAGGGAAGAAAGAAGCAGCCTTTCAGGTAGACAAACGCAAACCTGCTCAGACCACAGGAAAGACTCTTTTGTCTGCAGTCATGGAGACATTTAAATGACTGATTCCTTTCCCAGAGAGCTAGGTGCTTAAATCACATTCCATTCACATGGAATGTGTACCACAATGTGCCCTCAAAATGACAGAAAAATGATCTGTTATACCAATTCGCTGATAGGTAGAAAGTTTGTTATCCTTTCCATTGGTTTTATATTGTTAACTAAAGGTTTTCTGGTGGAAAATAAAAAACCTACAAACAAACAAAAAGGAGGGAACAGGAGGAAAGATAGCAATTTAGGACCCAAAGGAACATTTAAATACCTCTGTGGTTGTATGTGCTGAAGTTTGGCAAACGTTCATACATGAAAGGTTGCAGGGGATAACCAAATTGACACCTGGAACCCTTTTGGTCCCTGAAGATTCTGAGCTTATAAAGGAATATAAGTACACTGAACATTTTTTGCAGCTGAAATAAAAGAATAAGCCCTCACTAAAATAATGACTTGAGACAACTATTCAAACTACTGTTCTCTGTTTTTTGGGGTTTATTTTTTCTAAATAAAATCTCTTTTAGAAAGGTCTTCACTGTCTTTGGAAAGAATCATCTCTAACATCTGGTACTTTTAAAGGAAAATGAAAATAAAACTAACTATTGGTGTAAGCACCTGTAAGGTAAAGGAATGGAAACATAAAGGGGGTAAATTGTTTTAAGATAAAGGAACCTGGCTGTAGGCACCTAACACGTGTGGAGAAAGTGAAAAAGCTGAGAATTATGAATTATTGAGAGCAAGCGAAAGGCCAAGATTATTCAAAAAGTACGTGTGACCAAAAGTTCACATTTTAAGTTAAAATAAGAGCAAAAAAGAAAGAAAAAAGGAGTACAGGGCTGCAGGCTTGCCAATGAATAATGTCCGAATAAGACAAGAAACTAAGTTTCATATCCACTATTGCAATCCAGTGGCCAGCTCTACTTGCACTTGCAATTTATGAAGTTAGGAGTTTTGGTTCTCAACCTCACTGTATGTAGAAAGAATGACATTTTCTTTTCCTGAAGTATTGTGGATGATAATCAGTATCTGCAAGACAAATTCTAAGTGGGTTGTACAGAGGTGGCAATGCACACTAATAATATGTTGACATTCTAAATATAAACATTGCAATTATATTGCCACAACTACAACTAGCAAATGCCTTGGACGCAAAGGAAGGAAGCAAACTTTAATCTTAAGAACAAACACTGCATCGAATGGAGCTAATCCTGTGCTTAGGAACCTAGCTGAATCACAGCTCTTTTGAATGTGTGCTGTCATACATGCCACCAACTGTTGAAGCATAGCAGTAGGAGGCTCTTTAAAAGAAAGTTTTATGGTCCTGAATGCAAGTAATTTAAACATTAAGTAAAATTTGTAGCATAAATGGAAATATCAGTTGAAGGTAATCAATACCTTATGTGAAGCATTTTATGCCCTTTATAACATCTGAGCAGCGAATGACATCTTAGTTTTTATTGAAAAGGAAAGGTTTCAGGAAAATCAAATATCAATTTTCTTGGGTAGATCGAAGTTAAGGTACTCTCTCTTGAAAATAATTATCACAATCAGCTTGTCTTTTTTTCTCAATTTGCAATTATTTGGCTAAAAAAAACAAACTTACATTTTTATACACACCGAGATTTCTTCAATGTTTTAATGGTTATTTTTCCAACTGCTATCTTAAAAAAAATTTCAGTTATTGTTGACAGAGCTTTTTTGGCTTGCTTACCTTTTCACTGAACAGGAATTAAATTTACAGGTTGCCAGAACATTTACAATTTGCAGTTTAAGGAATCTTTAAAATATGTCATTCAAGGCCTAAATCATGGTAAATCTGGTATACAATGTACAAAACATAGTCACAGAATGGGTAAGGTTGGAAAGGACCACAGTGGGTCACCTGGTTCAACCTCCCTGCACAAGCAGGGTCATTCCAGAGCACAGTGCACAGAATTGCATCCAGATGGTTTTTGAATATTTTCAGTGAGGGAGACTCCACAACCTCTCTGGGCAACCTGTTCTAGTGCTCAGTCAACCTCACGGTAAAGAAGCACAAAGACAAGTAAAGCAGTAAAGTAGTAAAGGAAGGAAAGTAGTAAAGCAAAAATAGAAGTGCAAAACTTGCATTCCCAACAGTTCATAAATGAAATTCGAAATTTTGGAGCAGAAGTGATGTCATCCTCCTTGACTGGTGACTTTTCACAGGCTGACAGGAAGCAGAGATGACCTAATGATTTTCCGAATTATTCATCACCCTTCATGTCAACAAGCTAAAAGATAAAAATGCATGTTATATCCTCTGATATTACAACTATAAATTGCACTCTAAGGATGCCTTAAAATTCAGGATGAATGTACATAAATTTGTAATTCTTATATATAATTTATATATTTTTACTCATTTTTTTGTAAACACACAATTATTTCTCATTATTATTGAACCTACTCCGCACAGAAACTAATAGGCCTTTAATTCTCACGTTGTAACATTTAATAAAAAGGAGATGCCAAACGCCACCCGTGTGACTTGATTTACACATCAGCTTTGTAGATCTCCTGCTCACTGGAGCATAGGGGTAGGAACAAGGTAAAACTGGGCCAGACCAAGGCATGGAAAAAAATTGGAATTTCCTTCCCAATTTCGATGCGTACGCTTTACCGCGACTTGGTTCACACACCAATTTGCCCTAAATTCTAGCATAATCGTCAACAGCTTCTTGGCTGCTCTGGAAGGAGCTGTCTATATTCGGTACTCCACTGCTGCTGCTGCATGAGGCGGGTGCCTCCTCGCCTCGGCCGAGCCGCAGCCCAGCACTCCCGCCAGCCATCCCCAGCCACACGAATACCCTGCGCGCTAGGGCAGGGGACGCGGACGGACTGTGGCCAGTGCGGAATCCACACCTGCTTGGAAACGGGGAATAAAATAAGGCGTGACAAATCCTTTGGGACGTGCGGGGGGAGCTACTCGAACGCGCTCCCACGCGTGGGGAACGACCGGCTCTTGCCACGGCTGTTACTGTGCAGCCGAGAGGGCCCGGCTGCCGCTCCGCAAGGGCTCCACCGCTCATTTTTAACTTTCTGCGGAGAGCGGACGGGACAGTCCCAGACGCCCCTGCAGCACTCAGAGAGCGCGGGGCAGGCGCGGCAGCCGCCGGCACTCCCCTCCACTCCCTTCCCCGCAGCCCCGCCGCGCTTCCCCTCGGGCGGGACGCAGGGTGGGGGAAGGACCGGGAGAGAGCACCGGGACTGTCACAAGGTCCTGGGCCGTGCCCCCGGCGGGGGGCGAGGGCCGCGCTCCCGCTGTGCGGCGGGGCCGCGCTTCCCCCGGCCCCTCCCCGCCCCGCCAGCCCTCAGCGGGACGGTGCCGCAGCGGCAGCGGCAAACCCCGCCCTCCGCCCCGCGTGTGGCGCGGTTGGGCGCACCCTCGCCATTGTCTGCGCGGCGGTCCTTGCCTGCTGCGGGCACCGGCGGGCGGCGCGGCGGCTGTGGCCGCGATGCTGAAGGGCTGCGCGCCCCCTCAGAGGCGGCAGCGGGCTCCAGCCCTGGGGAGCAGCCACCCCGCCTGCTGAAGACTGAAACTTTGCGTCCCCGCCGCTCCCTCTCCTCCCTCTTCCTCTTGCCCTTCTCCATGCGCTGAGCGGCCGCGGGGCGCCCGCTCG